>VDFB02000017.1:288360733-288674480 GCA_007258455.2 Sequoia sempervirens
AAAATTAAATCAATCTGAAGGATTTCTTCCATTCTTTATTATATCAAAAGATACAATCCTATGAGATCCTTAACACGGAAACTTACAATACATAGATATGATTTTACATGCACGTACCTTCAATGTGTGTTCCAAAGTCCAATTTCATGACATCATCATACTGAAGAACGGTCTTATCACCTGAGTTTGGTGTCCAATGTGCAGCAACCCTATCATGAACGGCAGCATACTCATAAATAATAGAAAGAACTAAATAAATTTGTTTTCATGTTTTCAACACTGATAAAGCATGCTTTTAAACATACCAGTTCAGTGAACAACCAGTAGGAAAGGCAATGCCTGCTTGGAGCCCATTTTCTTGAATTAACTTGCGCACCATGTTTTCCAATGTTTCACACAAATCGGTCATAAGGATTCCTGGCTTTAAATAACTCCGGATGTACTTTCGGACCTTCCAAAACAAAAATGCCAAACAAAACAATTAAAAAATTGCTTATCTCCAAACATATACCAGCCTGTAGCCTATCAACAATTACTCACAAGAAAACCTTATAAATATGAAGAATATGATAGTAGCACATTCAGACAAAAAATTAGATAAGTCATTAACTAGTAACATTGTCCACATGACAAGCACACTTCAGATCATGGTGGACAATAACCTGACGATGCACTTCTGCTGCTTGACGCACGGCATTGTAGATTGGCTTTTCTAATCGTTCTTGTTCCCGCTTCTCTTCAGATGTTACTCGCCATAAATTACTGATAAATAATTAGCCAGAGTTAAGAGTTCAAATATTACTGTTAAGTTGTGAACAATAAAACTTAAAAGTAGGAAAGTAACAAGGTTAAATCCATGCTATGCACTACAAAGTACAAACAATGCCTATTTTAATCCTGTTCCAGAAAACCATTCATAGTAAGTTGTATGAAAATGTCCTCCGATATGTTCTTATTCAAATTGACTAACCAAATACGAAAAACTTACTCAAACAGTTGTAAGTGATCAGATCAAATGATCTAAAGTCTTACAAAAATGGCCTACATACTGATTTTGTCAAGCAACAAAGTATGTGAAGGTTTTGTCACAAACATATAGACAGAAGCTTTGAACATGTAATAAAATAGTTATTTGCTGGCATATGAATAGTTCAACGCATAGAGACATTTGCCCAGTGAACACAAAATTAAAAACAAAAACATCAAAACAAAACTATAGTATTATAAGGTAATGAAGTAGCGCAGAGTAGTAAAACAATGAAAGCTCTATAGGCTAGTTTCGCCAATTATCTAATTCTTCATCATTTTTTTGCAAACTCCAATTGATTAAAATTCCAACAAAGGACTATATTCACCAAAAACTGAAGCTATTAATACTGAAAGTAACTCCTATGATGTTATTGTTACATCCCTTACATTGAGAATATGTGATTAGTTATGTAGCTCGAATGCAATGTTAGTTGCAAGCAACTGCTTTCATGTGATTATGACATTGAGGATGCAATAGTTGTTTATTTATCGTAACTGTAATGTTAATGATCTTTTTATTTTCAAGTGAAATTATTGTTCACATGAAATTGAATAAATTTAATTGCATATTTATATAGCCATTGAGAACGATCTAACCATAATACCTGTCAGTGGATGCAGGACTGACGACTCTGTGACGGAAAAGGAGATGTCATCAGGGAGAGGTAGTGATTAACAGAGGATCGAAAATTGTCATCTCGCCTTGAGCCAGTGTAAGACAAGGAATCGAAATTGTAACTTGGCCATTAATAATTTAATATAATTATTTATTAAATAAGTCAATTTAAATTATATATAAATAAATAATCAACTTATGCGAGATTTCAAATGATTATTAAATAATTGCTAGAATTAAAATATTCACTTTCATCCTCTTAATGATGTGCAAATCAAATCTTGGAAAAAATATACTTGATAATATTTTACAAGAGGATGTAAAATATTAAATTAATAATAATGATATAATAGCATCGTCCTTTTAAAATGAAAAAAAAAAACCAATATATGGTTTTAATCGAATCTAAGTATTTTGATTTTTGGTGAATCGGAGTTTTGGGGGAAAAATGGAAATCTCATTTCCGCGCCTCTCTCATTCTGGAACGCCCAAGATTGTGGGTAGACGAAGAGTTCTTGGAGGAAATTCGAGCAGTTTATGGGAAGATGATGGTTCTCCATCGAAATCCTTTCTTCATTCTTCATCGTCGGGAATAGAGCCTCACGCATTTTTTTTTATCTCTCTGAATATTTGGCATCGGGTTTACTTCTGGAGTCAGTTCTCTTACATTGCTCTAGAGATAAGTCGTTTTGGGAGCTTGTTCCTCAATCCTCACCTGCCATATTCATATTCCTTCTTTATCATTATTGGAACCCGGTCTCTGTGCGTGAAATCTCAGTTCGAGTTCTTTTCTCTCCTTCCATCTCTCCCTCCTTTCTTCAGTGAACTTTCTTAGTCTTTTCCTTTGATTATCTTCTAGAGGAAGCAGTGTGTGAGGCGAAGATTTCATCTACTTTCTAATTCGAATCCCTTGCTCCTGAATCGTGATTATTCCCTGGCCGAGTCTTCTTTAGTAGGGTTTTGCAAGCATGTTCTCCAGAGAGTTGGAGATTGAAGATACCTTGTTGATTTCATCTTTTCAAGCACGTATGAGACTCTAAAACATAATCTATAGCTTGGCATTTTTTTTATAATGAAATGGAAATTTGTTTATTTATATTTTCGTTCTAGTGAAACTTGGGTCTGTTTGGAAATGAATGGCACCGAATTTGCTGAGGAAGAACTTTATTGGGACTAAAAGAAAATCACAAACTTTCTTCTTTTTCTTGACTAGGGATCTTTTTCAGTCTAATCTGGTTTTCTTGTAAACACTCTAACTTTCTCACTCACCAAGTCTTGTTCCAACTCTTAATCTGTCTTGGATATCAGGGAGAAGCCAGAAGTATTTTTCTTTTATTATTATTTTCTTGTTTTCGACTTTTCTTGGAAGCTCATTCAGACCTGTTGAAACAATCAATTTGTGTGAATTAAACGAAGAACAGATTATGAGTTCTCCGGTAACTAATACTTTCATGCTTGAGTTGAGCTAATAAATCATTATCCCATCTCTGTGTTTCTGAAGAATATATCTCAGAATAGAGACCCCTGCTGCTAGAAAAGCTTGGAATGTAAAGAAAATTTAATAAGAAAAGAAACATAAACTGACTTGATAATTCAAGCTTGAGGCAATGTAATCATGTGTAATTATTGTCCTGCTTGGAGTTCCTAAACTAGAGTCTATGAATGCTTCTTCTCTCTGGGGTCTCGTCAGCTTATGATCTAACCATAACTCATTTTCATTCCGTTTTGGAAATCTAAATTGAACCATGTCTCTCCTTTTCTTTTTGAGCCCATTAACTTGATGAAACCTTCTTGAAGGACAAGTCTCATCTCCTTTTCTTTATATGTTAAGTATACCGAATGGTCTTAAAAGATGTGATTTGACATTGAGCCAAGATTCTCTTATACTCTTAATATAATTTGATGCACCAGGATTTTAGAAGAAAGATTTGAATTCAAAGTATTGTAATACAAAACACTGAATCCTTATTGTCGAATGAGACTCCTTAATTTCTCCTCACAAGTTTGAGAATAGCAGATTATTATTACTCAGATGAGATAGGTCATGAGATGAATTCCTCTCCTTCCAAAAAGGATAACAGCATAATCCTTAAACAAGATGTGAATTCAAACCGAGTTCTAGTAATGTTAAACCTTTAAGGTTAAGACTTAACCTCAAACTAAGAGAATAATGATAACCGAACCAGATGTGGTAAGATTAAAACTTGATTTGAGAATTATCATGTCGAGCAGGGTGAGAGTGCTGACGGCACAAGAGTGCCAAAAAATATTAAAATCCTTGGCCAAGGTACGATGCTAGATTCAGCATCTGTCAGCTATCAAAAACCAGATATACCACTGATCAGAGTGGCCTTGCTAGTTGGGAGGTACCCTTAGTAAGGTCGATCAGGAATAGGTCCTTGACACCAGGCTCAGAGGCATGATGATAATTTGATCCATGTTGATTACCCTCGTGAAGGGTGGATTCTTCAGTTGAAGAAACTCAGGAGACCAGTAGGTCTTGGTTGGGCGGTAAAGCCCCTGATGAAATCTTCTTTTCCCATGATGACTATGTCAAGGTCAAGTGCTTCAGCTTCCTAACTATAAATTCTTGAACCCTATTCTCTCTCTTTAAGCATTTGCAATGATTACTTAGTGCAAAGTGTTAGTTGAAATTTTATTTTGGAATAAATGAAAAGCTAGTTAAGTTCATTACATTTCCGTTATTGGAATTCAGTAAATGCTCTTTCTAGTTAATCCAGTTAGTTATTTATTTCAGCTGAAATGAAGTTCGAAACTAGTTGAAAACTGAATGTTATGTAAATTACTTTATTTTGAAAATTCTTACTGTTTAAATGAAAAGTGGAAACCCTAGTTTAACAACTATTTAGTTAATGTTCTTCCGTGAAACGATTGGTGAAGCAGTTAGTTGTTTCAATTCAGCTGAAACTGGAAACTTAGAAGTTAGTTGAAAATTTAAATTGATTCGGTTGAATCGATTGGAAACTCATGAACGGAAACAAGTTAGCTGAACTTCGGCTGAACTGGTAGTTGGTTACAAGTAGAATTGTTACAGTTATGCACATCTTAGCATGTACTATTTAAATGGTTATTTTAATAAATGAAAATATTTGTTACCTATTCATAGTACAAAAATGATAATCCTTAATATCTTCCCTATTGAGCACTCTGAAAGATTAAAAAATAGTCGGGCCTGTCCAGCAGAGTTGAGAAAAACAATAGATGTTTTAAGATGTTATCTTTCCTCGACTTTCTCTTTTCTCCTATTTATAAAGAATGCAATTAGAGTTTAATATTAAACTATAATAGCAGAAACCAGGAAACACTGGCAATAATCACAAGTAATCGCCACCAAATCATCTGCCTGTGCCAGGTCTTACTGGCACACCCAGTTAATTGGATACCCAGTCAAACCAGGATTGATGCAGCAAAAACTCGCAGTCAAAGCAAAAGAATGTGTTTTAAATGCAGGTAATTGGAAAACCTCTGGTTTTCATAGTGTTTTTCATAATGGGTGCGGTTTTTTAGTTATAAAGCCCTCGTACTTTATTTTTGGTCATTTTTTGCCTTCAAACTACAGGTAGGCAAATTCTCAGACTTTCCCAGGCAAATGTAAACACAAAACCAGATATCTTTAATCATCAAACTAGGGTACAAAGGCACACATTCAGCATTGCTCCCTCAAACCCTCATTTCATGTATTTTTCAGCTGCAACATGACAGACTTAGTTTTTTTCAACATTTTTTGTCTTTACTTCTTAAACCCACTCTAAAGCATAATTTCATAAACCCTCAAGGTAAACCTAGGTTTTAAGAGTTAGTAATAGGGATTTTTAAGAAAATACTACTATTTTATTTTAGGGTTAGTATTTTTCTATATTTTATAGTTTACTACATGTAGGGTTAGTTTTTTTCTATTTTTCAGTCTAATAGAAGCTGCTAGGGTTAGATAATTTTGTTATTTTTGGACTAAACCTAAAGGCTGATGTGTTTTTTTAATATTTTTTTATTAACCATGACAAGGATGAATATGGTTTTTATTTCAGCCCATATTTCATCATGCCACGAAAGAAATTTTGCATGAGGTTGTTGTACACAGGTTCCCAATCCAAATCAACTGAAATGCAACTTTTATGAAAATGAAAGTGATGGGGGAATCAACCATTTCAAATGGCATCTTAGAAAGTGTTTAGGGCACAATGTGAAAGCTTGCAAGAGTTGTCCTGATGATTTGACCCACCAAGCAAAGCTGCCTCC
Organism: Sequoia sempervirens; assembly: GCA_007258455.2. Lineage (NCBI taxonomy): Eukaryota > Viridiplantae > Streptophyta > Pinopsida > Cupressales > Cupressaceae > Sequoia > Sequoia sempervirens. The sequence goes on from VDFB02000017.1 coordinate 288,366,636, forward strand.
TAATGCCTATGCAGAAAGCAAAGTGAAAAAGGAAAAACTACGCTTAGTTTATCAACATGGATGTTGCGGATCCTAGCTTCAAAGTACCCTCATTGAGAGCCTCAGAGATAATTTACTAAGAGCAGCAATCTAAGATGTTAACGAGGTACAGGTTGAGCATCGAAAGTAGTGGGAGATCACAGGTTGCAACGTTATGTCTGATGGGTGGATTGGTATAAGGATCCACACATTGATCAACTTTTTCGGTTGCAACTGATGGTAGCACAGTCTTTCTGAAATCAGTAGATGCTTTGGTGGCAGTGCCCCTACAAAACTCTATTTTTAGGCTTCCTCTTGCGAATTAACTGTTAGTAAATCATTGGTAACACATCAGGACAAGTTAGTTAATGTTCTTTTAAGCCAAATTTGTCCAAATTGTCTTGTCTTTGGACATGTTCATGATAACAATCTTGCAACAAAAGAAAGATTTCAACAAAGATCTAGGCTATGAAAACAAGGAAGGAAACCAAGATGGACACCAATATGAGTGAAATAAATTCCTCCACCCATGCCCAATGAGCGATGAGAAAAGTTTCCACCAAAAAATTGCAAGGAAGTTATTCAAAAGACCCTAATATTCAATGGAAGAGGAGAGTGCAAAGGGAAGGAATATAACAAGTTGTAAAGCTAGGCGCACATCAAACACTTAGAAAGTGGCTAAGTGGCTGCCAAAGCATGCAAAAGTCAAGACATGCTCACACATTTCGAAGGGTTGAACGTTAGAAATCTGCACCCAAAGTATGAAAAATTAACACCAAATCGACGCCACCCCACTTCTAAAGTCAAAATTGCCAGATGTGATGCTAACATTTGGATGGGTTGAGTAAATATAAAACCTCGGTTGAAAAATGGCAGAAGACTCATGCACTTTAAGGCTGGTTAAGTCTGCAAATCTCTTCCTAAAACATGGCAAACGGTACATGAATCAAACCAAATAAATTAAGTGGAAATTTCAGCAAGGAAGCACCCTTGGAGGGTCGTTAGACCAGTCAAAATGTAACATACACCCCTGACTTTTTATTTTTTGAAGACCCCTGTTTGCTGGTCGCTTGTTCAATGAAGTATTTGTGTTTTGTTTTCAATGTGTTTTCAGATGATTATACCATTAAGAGGAGATTGCAATGAACAAGAAACACAATATACTAATGCCTTTTCAACAGAGATTACAATAAACATCATCAGCATTCTTTTGCTGTTTTATATCAGAATATTACAATGAATAATCAGACCTGGAATATGAAGCTACAGTCATGATAGTGAACCTTTATATGCAGCAATGAGCTTCTTGATTAGCAGCGAACAATACCCAAGCCATAGCCTTCAAGCGCCTCATTCTCCAATGCCTAGACCACCTTTTTTCAACCCCCAAAACCCAGCAACAAAGGGCACACACGTGCTGGTCAAACAGAGGTTATCTAGCAGCAAGGGGCGTCCCCCTTAGAAAGTTCAACCTCCTCTAGAAAATCACACACATCACCAAAAATTGCAAACAAATGCTCTTTGGAATCGCCATGAGATATATTTCCAAATGAAGCAATACCCATAACAATTTCTCCACCCAACTCAGAGCTATGATCAAAAAAACAGGTTTAGGTCCATTTTTTGAAGCACCCAGAAACTGAATAAGACCACACCAAAATCCTCATAAAGCCACACCAAACTGAAAGCAATCAAATCACACCAAAAACTCTTCAAAGTATTGATTAATCGTCATTGTCCAATCACCAAAATCAAACTCTGTGAAGCACTATGTGATCCCTAATGTAGAACCACTCACAATTTGACTAGGGTGGATATTTCACCACCGAAACCAGCCCATACGAAGAGCGTTTTCATCCTCAGTTCGCAGCCCAAGCAACCTAGCAGCAATCCGGCAGCATTTCGTTATGTTGTCAAAGCAGATGTCCCAAAATGAGAGCCAAAATGAAAATATAAAGAGGCTAGGGTGACTGGACTTGAAATGCCTCTTAATTTCCTTCTCAAACCCACACCCTTCTTAGCCTTTGAAAAATAAACATTTTAAATTATCTTCTCTCCTCTAGGCGTACCTCTCATGGAGCAATTAAAAAATTAATAAAGCCTTAAAAAACAACTTTAAGTTGCATGCCTAGGCCCAAGGTACTTTTTTTTTTTTAAATGACCTCTCACCCCCTTTCACTTAAGTTTATATAAGTATTTATTAAACAACTTAAGTGACTGAATAAAACAATTATTAAATATTGCAACCATAGGCCCTCCAAACCGACTGAAAAATAAAACTGTTGCGAACATACTGGCCTAGAACCATCTCCCCCAAAGATGACTTACTATAAATAGCATTGCTAAAAATAGTAAGTGTATACCAAATGCCAAAACTGAGCGAAACTGAAGACCACTGAAGAACACTGTGACCAACTGAAGATAGCAAAACCATAAACCGGCCACTACTATAAATAGAAACCCCTTCGGAAACCCCAACACTGAACTGCTAAAAATAGCACTTACTATAAATAGCATACTGCTAAAAATAGTAAGTGACTCCAAACTCATTTAGAGCATAAACTGGCGGTTACCGTGAATCCCACAAAACGGAAAGGTTGTCAGATGCAAATGCATGTCATACCACTGCGAAGCTCTCTGACAACCCAGAAAGAATCCAGAAACCAATCCTACGTACAAACCCCTGATTGAAATGCATGTCACATCCCTCTGAAGCTCTCTAAAAACCCAGAAGGAATCCATAAACCAAACTACAAAACTCCAACATACAAATCCCTGAATCCACAAAAGAGGCCTCCAAACAACTGGAAACCCTAATTTTGCATCTGGCTGGCCTACAGGCATCCGGGAATGGGCTAACAGTCACTGGAAAGTGTAGTGCTAAAAATGGGGACATTCCACAAAAGTTCTACCAAAAGCATGGTTAGAACACCATAAATCTGCACCAACCACTTGAAGACCATTCCAAGTGCATTGTTGTCAATTATAATCCATGCCAGGTGAGTGGTACGTCTTTGTAATCACTTTGCCACAAATCAAACATGCATTATCAATGGTTGAACCAGTACAAACTACTGCAGGAACATGGTAAATGATGCAGCAATTCATGGCCAAGGAGAAATCACAAACTGCCAAGTCAAAAGTGCACTTTGGCATTCGTTTACCCAAGTCAAAGTGGCACCTAGATAATGGCAAATCATTAAGAGGTACATGCTTTGAATAGAAACATGGAATAAGTCATTTTTGGCGCTAATTTTGCGTGGCTTGAACAAGGGAAAAGTGCACCCAAGTATAGCAAATGCCTAACAAAGCTTTTCCTAGTGAAAATTGGTTAAGTCAAGAGAGGTAAATTGCTGTTCAAAACATGTGGAGGCATCCATGAACGAGGATTTCAAGGTTTTAGGTTTCACAAACAAGAGCAAAAGATTCAATATCCAATCATGCTATGAGATTTGCTGCAGAAAAAGGGGTTTATGCTATAGTTTTTATTCAAATCATATAGATGATCCAATATTATCATGATTCAAAGTTGCCAGAAAATCATCATGGCATCCTGCTTGGAGAAGGTTTTAATTAAGAGTTTTCATTTTTAGAAAGTCCTAAATGGCAAGGAGTGTTCAACCAGTCAAAAATGGAGTGATCAGCAAGTTTCAAGATCCCAAAAAAGTTCATCAAGCTTGAAGGATCCAACCACATTTGCAAGTCAAAAAATATTCAGATTTTCAAAAATAGCTCGAGTAACAAAAGTTGTTATCTTCCACAGGGATGTATGTGAACTTATTTTAGGATGATGCAGAGCAAGCTTATGTTGCCAAAACTGTCTATAAAACTTTATTGTGATTTTGTGAATGATAACTAAATGTCAAGCCTATGCTGCAAAAATTTACGTTCTATTTTTTGAAGTCAAGAGTGTTAGTGTTTTTGTGAATGATAACTAAATGTCAAGCCTATACTGCAAAAATTTATGTTCAATTTTTTAAGTAAAGAGTGTTGTGTTTTTGTTAATGAATGTTGGTGGAAGTTAAACTTATGCTACAGAAACTGTTATTCAGTTGAAGCTGTTGTCACTATGATGCAAGTTTGTACTTTCATGAATAAAATTGATAGAAAATTGTTAACCGTCTTTCCATAGTATAATCTCTGTATGCAAGTTAGCTGTTTATTTCATGAAAACATGTGTTGTTTACTTGCTTAATTCTTGATTGTTGATGTGGTTCTATTGATCTTTGATTTAGCCAACTGTCTGCGTCCGTCCATGTTTCCCTTCAAAATCTTTATTCATAGCCAAATACTGGTCTTTGCTTTAGCCAATAGGAAGTTGTCTCCACTTATCTTGATCATTTTACCCTCTTCAAATTTAAAAATCTTACTACAAGTCTTGACTGTTGATTGTTCGGTGCTTGCATTCAGAGCAATAACAGACATAGTAGTGATTTACATTTGATACAAAACCCCTAAATATTGTATAGTGTGCAAACTTGCAAATTCTGTTTATAGTTGTTGGTTTTCAATTTAGTTAGATGTCAAGGAGCTTCCCCTTATAATTTAAAGAACAGTTTAATTGTACACAATCTTATTTAACTTGTCTTGAAAAGGACAAATTAAAACACCAACAATTAGATAGAGTGAAATCAACCCACTTGTTATTTCCACTATTTGATGATGTTGTGTTAGAGGTTGGCTGCAATATGTAGTCCAATTTATTCTTGACAATGCAGCAAATTGTGTGACAATAGGCAGAACTTCTCATGGAGAAGCACATCACATTATTAATTATTTTGGGCCCCATGTGCAACACATTGCCTTGATTCAACCATTGAGGACATTGCAAAACTTTGATTGAGTTAAATTTAAAAGAGATCTATCACCAAATTCACATATAACCAAAATAGGGTGTTGAGCATGACAACATCCTTCCCTAAGGAAAGGTGGCTTGAGAGACCAAGTGTGAAAAGGTTTGCCTAGCATTGATAAATTTATGGTAGTCAAATGGATGATGTCACTATTCCACACCTTCTATTTTGACGAGGCATTTTGAACAAATGCACAAGGTTATTTTTATGAGTCCATGGCCAAAGCAAAGGAGGTAATTTGATGATGCCTTAAACTCTTTTATAATGATGCCGGGTTCTGCATGTATCAGTTCCATTGCTGTACTGAATGAAAGAGGGAGTGGGTACACACATTTGGGATGGCCAGGGCACAGCCCTGCCACTCTGTGTGCCTGGCCAATCCCTAGCAGACATGAGATAAGAGGCGATTTTATTTGATAATTTGAATTTTTTTTTAGTTTTTCAATTAGATTTGAAAACCAGTTGTAGAATTTGAATTCTATGGGCAATGTTGAATGGTCTGACATCCCTGCTTCTATGTCTTCTTCAATTGATGGTAGCAACTGCAGAAAGAAAGTGACAAGAGAATGTGGCAACTGAGTGTTCTTTTTCTTTTCTTTCTTTGCTTACCAAAGTTCCCTAAATTGCATTTGCTGCTGCGTAATCAAATTTGATACCATGGTGATTTTTTTTTTCCAAGAGAAGTCAAACAATTTGTGGGCAGCCCTTACATAGATGAACTAAAGTCAAATGCACGATGAATTTTTTTTTTTAGATTTTCAATTAGATTTGAAAACCAGTTGTAGAATTTGAATTCTATGGGCAATGTTGAATGGTCTGACATCCCTTCTTCTATGTCTTCTTCAATTGATGGTAGCAACTGCAGAAAGAAAGTGGCAAGAGAATGTGGCAACTGAGTGTTCTTTTTCTTTTCTTTCTTTGCTTACCAAAGTTCCCTAAATTGCATTTGCTGCTGCGTAATACCATGGTGATTTTTTTTTTCCAAGAGAAGTCAAACAATTTGTGGGCAGCCCTTACATAGATGAACTAAAGTCAAATGCATGATGCCAATTGGATCTATCATAAGAGAAAACAGTAAATGGACTTGCTAGGGTTCTAATTTTTGGGAGATTTAATTCATGTTTGGTGAAGTCATTTCTAGATGGTCTGTATGAGTAGGCATTACACGAATGATATTTTTCCTCATGTTGATAATTATCACAAAGTGAGGTGATCTACATCACACACAAGCACATCATTAAATGAACAATAAATGAACTAGCCATTGCACGTTAGTTAAGGCGTAACCAAAAATGTAAAATTTTAAATGTAATGTCTCCTAGATTATTTGCATTGCAATGAATGTTTGGTTTTGAGCAATGCTCCATGCGTACTTAGGTGTCTGCATGATGTCCCCAACATCTTGGAGACTTGAGGAGATGTCCCTTTTTTTAAAGATCAGACATCCCACACCATTTGGTGCATAAAAATCAAAAGGTAACTTTTAAAAGAAAAATATACTTAAATTCTCAATAGCATTATATTTACATGGTTATGACATGACAAAACAGAATCCAATTGCATGGGATTTAAATGGGAAAAACAAGGGAAATTTAAAATTGCTAAAATACTCATAAAAACATGGAAAAAAATCTGCATTTGTTACTTCATGCCAATTAGAGTGTCTGTCTAGAAAGAGAAATGAAGTCCAAAATTGATTTTGAAGACAGATAAAGATTCAATGATACCAATTGCTCTTGAATTCTCTTTAACTATTAAATTTTTAGTCTTAAGTACATATTGTTCTATATAAAACATAGTTGGAGAATACAAATAGCCAGGCATCCATGACTATAAATGTGAAGCAAAAGTCAATGCCCCTGCATCCATGTTCTCCAGACAAGCATTGTCATGATCATCGAAAACCTCAGTCAAGATAGCCAAATCCTCTTCACTAAATAAAGGCTCATTATTGGGCTCAGTTGTTTGTGTTTCTGAGATTGTATATGTTCAAATGCATTCCAAGAATGCTTACAAGCAGAAGAATTGCATGGTTGGGTTAGAATTTATGTTGCCATCCAACAAAGTGGTTTGGCATCATGGTTATAGTACTCTTACCTTTGCACTAACATTAGATTAGTTGCAAAAACAAAATTTATTAATAAACTTGTGATTCCATTTAATGCATAACAAATCTGATTGCAAATTATTAATTCAAAATTAATACCTAGTGTTATTGTCTTCCTTGATTCCACTATGCATTAGAGAAGAAGCCCATTGCTTGTATAATGGCAACTCCACTATGGCTGCTCATCTTAACTTTGCATTAGGAAAAAATCGGGCTTGAATAACCTTTCTCTAATTTCTCCATGCTTCTTTTATGATGGAATATAATAGATAGAGGGATTCTAAAAATAGCCTGCAACGTTGAGGTGACAATGCATTTGGTGATCCTATCTAGCATCAATTATCATTTATCTCACAAATTGGCACAAATCCACTTTCATCATTTTGTATTTTGGACTGTATTAAGTCAGTCCATTTACTTTGGCAGTGGAAATTCATACTTCTCTACCATTAAGGACTCTTCCATATTCAAGAGCTTGAATATTTTTTAAATTTTGGTGTTCATCTTTGAAAACCAAGTCAGTAATGAAGTCAGGCTCCCACTACCTAAAGTGATTCTTTAATCCAGTGTTATACAGCAAGGAAGGAGAATTATTCCAAAAGTTGCAGAAATGAACAGACAATATCAAGATTTACTGAAATGGACAGAAAATATAAAGATATGATTATATATAAATCAGATGAATTATCAAGAAAACATCATGCACTCACTCATCCTTATATTGCTGAATTTCACCCTCTGGAAAATCTCCAGAGGGGAAAAGATCACCAACAGGAATTGAAGGTGGATCAGTCTGTTCTAAAGGTTCCTTCTTCTTTCTGCCCATAAAGATAGCCAAGTGCATGCCATTAGTAAGTCTGACTAAACACTTGAAATGGCTTGCATCCAGGACCAGATACAGTAAGATGTATCCTACAAACTTACAGGTGCCAGCAAATATAGAAATGACTGTTAGACACACCAAGATAAAACAACTCACTTGTTCTTATTTTTTTTCTTCTTCTTCTTTGCAGCATCTAAGAACATACACATACACTGAAATTAGTAACAGCAAAGTACGCCTGATTAACATTCTTTACAAGCAGGATGATAAATAAACAACTACTGAAGAATCACCATATCATATTTTGAAATATGGCAAAATCAAGCACAATGTAATTTACTTTTTAGTGAATTGCACAAATTTAGTGAATTGAGAACTTTCATGAATTCCACAAGATTATTATTCCTTTGAGGACTATAATGAATCGAGGTATTGAATAAACAGCAGCCTTCAATGAATTGGAGATTTTTGCGAATTTCAAAAGATTAACAAATTCAGGACTTTAGCAGATGGAGAACTTAAAGAAATTGAGGAACTTTAATAGTTATCACACTGAAAACAAGATATATTTACAACTTTTACATAATGCAGAAGAAAAAACCAAATAAGTTTGCTGATCTTTCATTCTTGGTTTGGCATTACACAATAGAGGTGAAGATTGGTCATTGAAAGCTAGAAAGTGGTTGCATTGTTATTCCTACACATAGGCAAGAGCCCATTCGCTGCCAAGGAGATCGTAGAGAAAGATTTTTGGAAAAGAGGTAAGTTTTTCTGGTTTTCTTTGTTCATCTTTTCTTATACAAATGAACACTCTTGTTTTGTTTTGTTCTTTTATGTTTAAACTACTTGATAGAAGATTAATCTTTTCTTTAATTGTAATTATTTATTAACTTGTAGGAATATTCCAAAAGAATCCCTACAAGTCTTTTGTTTTTTGTCTTCTCATACATGTGTGAGGATGACTCATTTTATTTCTAATTCCTTTATTAAGGAATATTTGTAGCCACCTCCTTAAGAGGTTTTTGACAACTTGCACACATAGATGAATAGTGGCATTCATTGAGTTGGAAGTTACATTCTAATTCTAACTCCACTTTTCACCTCTATATATTGAGGTGCCTCTCCTCTCATCCTTCATTCAAGCAAGCAAGCTTAAGGCTTAAGTGCGCTCTCTCTCTCTCTCTCTCTCTCTCTCTCTCTCTGTATCATTCTTAGGCATTTTGCCTCCATTCATAATATTGGGGTTTTTTTCTTGTTTTTTCCCCTTATCAAATTCTTGTGTCTCCTCTTGATGTTGGTGGTGCTTGGTTTGGCTACTCTCTCTTTGGTAATATTTTTCCTTCAAACAATGCTCATTGATTAGTTCTTTCCTTTGCTCAATTTATTTTCCTTTCAATACTAAATGAGTTAGGATATATTTTTTTGTTTTGTTTTTTCATTTGTTTGGAATATGTTGTTTTCAAGTCTTCTGCCATAGGGATTACAATGACAGTCAACTCTAGCTCCGTGGTCCAACCCTAGTTCAAAGCTGATCCATATTCATCATTGTGGAAATGTGTTGACATGATACAAGTTACACATGGTGAGAGATATGTTGGGTTTGTAGTGGATGTGATGTGCAGCATACAAAGTTCATGTTGTTGGGAGAAAGCACATTTGTGTGGTATTCTTGGAACTGGCATCAAACCTTGCCTGCACAACAAGAGTGCACCCATGCCAACATCTAAAGTGGTGGAATCTATTAGAAAGCAAGAACAAGGAAATGAAGCTATTGCCCATTGAGCAGGTCAACTTGGCAAGGAAAGGATCTTGAGCAATGAAGCCCCCACCTTTCCCATCCATTCCTAAAGTTGTGGCAGAGAGCTACCAATTTTTGGTCACACTCAAGAAGAGCCCACTTCATATAAAGTGGCAGTTAGAACAAGGAAATGAAGCTATTGACCATAGAGCAGGTCAACTTTGCAAGGAAAGGATCTTGAGCAATGAAGCCCCCTCCTTTCCCATCCATTCCTAAAGTTGTGGCAGAGAGCTATGTCATAACCCTCGAAAATTATGTATATGGTTAAGGAGAATGGATAACACTAAAATTGTACTTATAATCTTTGTAAGCCTTATTCATGAAATATAATAATAATAAGATGAAGTTAATATTTTTTGTTATTTCTATCCTTAAGCAGAATTCGATAAACTTATCCTTAATAACAAATATAAATCTGAGTAAGCAATGGTAAGGATTTGTTTAGCAAGAGGCGCGACTTTAAGAGGGATGTGACTCCCCCGAAAGAGCATCAACAACATGCCTCTACAGGTGTTTAAAAGCAAGCCTCCCAGTTATGCATAGGATCATCATACGGACAGAAAGGAGAAAGCGGAGATTACAGGGAACACGACTGGAACAGCTGTACAGGGCACCACGCAAGAAGTAAGTATCCTCACCCTGAATAATTCGCTGGAAGCTTAAGGAGCCCAAACGTAATACTGAATATTGTATAATTGCTACTTATATTTATGCGATTATAGTGAATGATTTCTGCACCTTAGTCCATGGTAATTGATGAATTCAGTCAAATAAGTAATGATGAATGAATACGTATCAAATAACTCCATCAATTGAATATCTGTTAGTATATTACAATCAATCACTAATTCTACCTCCGAGGATAACAAATATTATGTCTTATTTATCAAAATTACAACAATAATTGTCTTATTGAGGAATGAAGACCTTACTACTGAGGGAATAGATCCCAGGCCAAATTCCCTTGTGCTAACGCTCGGTAAGGATTGGGAAGTGTGAAGGTAGAGGCGGGTAAATCGATCCAATGTGGACGGAGCCCAAGACGGGTAGTAAACCTTGAGGGTGTCCAACTCGAGATCGTACACGCGCCCTTAGCATGGTAAATCTTCCATCCAACCGGGTTAGGAAGAGGAATGAGGTAAAGATCTATTTCGCTTGAGGGTAAGAAGTCATTCTTGATCATGTTAGGTAATGCCCTAGATGTCCATGTATTTATTTGTCTGATTCTTAAAATGGTGCAAACTGAAACAAACTAATTATTAAATTATACGCTTAATTGTTATTTCATGATGTATATAGGACTTTAAAGCAAATTACATAAACAGAATAATGTGTGGGCAAATACATTGTATGCCTTAATTTGTGTTTTATGTGTTTTTTAGGATTAATAAACAAGGGAACATTACAAGCTACCAATTTTTGGTCACACTCAAGAAGAGCCCACTTCATATAAAGTGGCAGTTGGCTATCCAACTGCCCAACAATCTTCATCTAAGCAGAATTGAAGTACATACTCCATCTGTGAACGGGAATAATGGAAAGATCAATCAAATGACTCAAAACAGCAAGAAGGTTGGATCAAATCAATAAACCCAAGACCCAATGATTGAATTAGACCCATTACCAATGAAGTGGTTGCAATGATCAAATGAAAGAAAACAAATAACAAGAACATAAATCAGATTTAAGCCTACTTTTACATTACCCAAAGATGCAACCCCTTACTCCATTGTCAAGAATGTGAGATTATGCCTTATGATATGTGGATTGCTCATAATTAGCCTAACCCAATAGTGCAAAAGCTTGAATTCAAAGTCTTGAGGAGCCTTGATTCAAAATTTGAGGGGATGAATGATCAAAGAATGCTTAGTTTATAGATTTTTAGGAAGTATGATCAACAATTGAGGATGAAAGATCAGATCAACGATTCAAGATGAATGAGAGATCAAGAGGCCATGCATGTTGAGGAAGAGTGGAGTTAACTGAAATTCATTCCTTATTTTTAAGTGATTTTTGAAATGAAAGATATTTTTGAATTTGAATTTGGAATAATAAAGAAGGAATATTCCAATTTTTGGGAGGAATGTGCAACTAAATAAATTAAACAATTTATTTAATCTTAGAAGAATTATTAGCTAATTAAATAATTAACAAATTATTTAATTATGGGAGATAAGAAAGAATGCATGATATTTAATTAAATAATTAAATTATGTGCATGAGAGGAATTTTTGAAATTAATTAAACAATCAAACTAGATGATGGAAAATGATTTAATTAAAGGTGATGGACAGAAAAATGATGAATTTATTAAATAATTAAAATTATTTAATTAATGGAGAGAAATAGGTTAGTTCAATCAAATAACTGAAAATTATTTAATTAAAAGTGATGAAAGGGGGTGATGAGTGATACTGAATGAAGATGATGAATTAGAAGAAAGCGTGATGATGACGAGAATGTGTGTAGACATTTTCAGGTGTCTACACCATCAACTAAGTAAAACAAAACCAATTGGCATCAAATGAGGTTGTAGAGTTAATGTACATGCATTTCCTCTTGTGCCTTCTTTCAAACAAACAAAAACTACCAAGAAGAGGCAATGAAGCTGTAGGATGTAGAACCAAAGCAAGCTGACTTGGATGTTACCACTGCCCAACAATCTGCTTTTTTGGAGGAGCTGGATAGCCAACATACTTTTAGTGTGAAGGTCAATGGCACTGCTTGTGGTTCTTCTAATCTACCTACATCATCTACCATCAATGGTTCTTATAATCTACTTACATCATCTATTGTCAATGATGATGATCTTGTGAAGACCCATATGACACCGATTGCTGATTTTATCATTTTCATATTGAACTGCGAATATCTATCATGGCATTTGAGTTAAATTGGCATCAAAGTAGATTTTTTTTATTTTCATGGTAGTGTTGTTTATTATATGCATGGTATGTGGCATTCTAAACTTAATTCCTGTTTGTAGGCTGCAAATATGTATGTATTTGTGATTTTTATATGTTTTTTGTATGGAAGTACACAAAATGAACAAAACCCCCAAAAAGCATTTGCCATACCAGCATACCCAAACCTGAATCAATAATTTAGCAATTCAGAGATTTCACCTATAATCTCCTCTTCTCTTGCTATCATGCCATGTTTCTGGACATCAATCAGTTTTTAATATGCATGGGCTACACAAATTTTGCTGGTGATTCTTGAATACAAAGATATGTTCCTTTCAGCCACTTCCCAGAAATTAAAATACACCAATACCCACCCATGTAAATGAATTGTGCATGTTCCCTGCAGCTGCAAACATTACAAATCTCCACACCACTTCTAGGATATTTTCCCCAATGTCAGAGTTGTTGCTTCCCAAACAATATCTCAGATACCCATCATAAAAAATTTATGAATATAATTGTAGATATTATCACCTGGCCTATGCTATCATGATGGTACATAATCTTTAGAATCCTGTACGAACCCCTGCAACCATAAAAATGGTAGAATGGTACAGGTGCTGCAAATCTCCAGCATCCTTGTATTAAAGGTAGCATTTGAGAAGAAGAAACAAGAGAAGTACTGGGGTTGGCTATCAGAACTAATTAGAACTAACCGATGATGCTTTGCAACAAGAACGGTAATTAAACCATGCAGTGCTCTCATATCTGTCTTCAAGAGTATTCCATTATCATGCCAGAAATAGTAAAAACAGAAATGCTCTAAGATAGGAAACAACCTGCTGGACCATCTACAGCTCCATTCTCTACCTGCCCATCTTCTTCGTCATCTTCCTTAGCAATTGCAGCAGTGGCTTCTTCCTCTATGCCATTTAAAGATGGTGAACTTGAGGGCTCTTCCTCATGCACCCCAGACTTCTTTTTCTTCTTCTTTTTCTTTGTCTCCACTGATTCCTAATCGAACACAATATAGTAAATTAAAATCTAAATCAAATAGAAATTGCTTTCAACTGGTTATCAAAGCTTAATGACATGTAAGTATTGTACAGTCTTTTAGATTTACATAGTTATGTTTAAATGACACATTTCAATCTTCATTGTGGATTCCCAAAAAGCACTATTCACCCTCACCCTCAACAATCCCATCCTTCAAGTCTAAAATACTAATAAACTGAGAAAAAGACATTACATCTCAGCCTGGAAAAAACATTTTATTAGAAGAATGGAACAACTCAAATGCACACTGTTGCTACTACATAACAATGATGCTTGCAAATTGTCACTTCCAGAGGCAAACTAAATCAATCAAAATGAAGCAGAAAGAAGGAAAAAATACAAACCAGACCAATCAGTTCATTTGGTTTTTAATAAAAGTATATTTACCCAAGCCCATAGCAGAAAATTTGAGATGATATTGTTCACTGGTATCCCAAAAATTCTACCTATTGAAATTTGAATAATCCAAATATGCCAAGGCAAAAATACTCATTAAAGAAGAGTCAAAGCTTTTTCAAGGAAAAATTCTTCAAACCCTAAACAAATTTAAGATGATATTGTTCCCCTGGTATCCTAACAACCAAGAGATTGTACCTACTGAAATTTGAAAAATTCAAACATGCCAAATCAAAAAGAACTCGGTAAACAGGTGTTGTAGTTTCTTGGAGGAAATAATCTTCAAACCCTAAACACAAAAAGAAACAATTGAAGCTAATTTTGCTATAAGGCGACATCTACTATCATCATCATCAATTGCCATACTCATTGATTGTCCATAATTAATGGTAAAAATCCAGTTTTAAGAAAAAGGGAAAGAGAAGGAGAGCAGAGTCACCATCATAAGAATGTATTTCAAAAAGAAATGCAACCGAATCAATATTCTTATTCTTGAATTACACCTCGTCTTTCAGATACCTCTCAACACACATCAGAACCATATTAAGATGGATCTGGGATCTGTGCTAGTGGTTAAAATTTCACAAATATGGTCCCCTAAGTAAAATTTGTTTATGTTGAAATGCGACAAAGGTCCTCAACAGGGAGAGATGCTATGATCTTTTATCAGAATTCAACTGCATAGTTTTTAAGTCAAACTCATTGACTCAAAAACTATGCAGTTGAATCCTGATAAAAGATCATAATTTGATACACAGAGAAAAATACCTCCTACTTGTCAGGGAGGGATGCTGCTGTTACAAAAGTGCATATTTGTGAAGATTCAATTCTCTGAGCCCATCCAACAGGACAGTGCAATTGTAGCTTATGGGAGCTTAGGAGCAATGCATGTGGATGGATTCTACCAAGTGATATGAATGTATGCCTTGTGGCCTAGACCTAAATGCAAGTCTATGGGAATGTCTTACCTTACATTGTTCAGAACAGATCTAGGCAAAGTGGCATTGCATAAACAACACCATAAAGTTCCTGGAATAGGATGGTCAACATAAAATGTAATGATAATTATCTTGAAGGAGTTTCTTAAAGAAAGCAATCCTTTAGGCTTCAACCATGTTAGAAATAACAGCATTTTTCTACTGTAAACAGTAGTTTATATCTTCAGTTTGGCACTTTCTATTGCCGAATGCCTTTTGTAAAGTTCAACTTTGCACTTCATCACACCTGCCATCCTCTTGCCTTATATCTTTTCTCATCCTTCCCTTATCACTGAGAGATTTGCCTGCATAGCCATCCTTTGTTTTTATTCCATTACTTACCTCCTCCTTACCAAAGGTCTTTACTTCACAATCTTTGCGGCAATATCGGTCTGATATATTCCTGTAAGCTGGATTGTCTATCTCTCAAGTAGTATATCTTGTTCCAGAGAAGGCTTTTCCTTGAGATTTACCCATTATCACCAGAGAAATGGTAAAAATGTGATTGAACTCTGTCTTATGTATTTAAAATATATAATTATAAACTATGTTTTGATAGATACATAATTTTTCAAAATTGAAGTCTCTGAATCAGAAGCCTTACGTAAATTTTCTGTAAGATTCATAATGGTATCTTACTAGAAAATCTCTTAAACGAAAAGAAGGTTTTGCAAGAATTTCCTGCTCTGAATTATGAATTCACCTATTGGGAGAACCTTTTGCAATTTAAAAGACAAAAGACAGTATAATGAACCTGCAAGAAAAAATATGCTGAACACACAGAAATATTGCAGAAACAAGAGAAATAATAATGTTTTTGTTATCTTCACAGTGCCACTTTGAGGTGGCAACCTCCAAATAGAGCATACACTCCAATTACAAATATTCCAAGGTGCTTTGTGTGTTTGTCCAAAATAGCCTTAGGCTCCAAAAATATCGAGCCCTTCTCATCCAACTCAAGTAGCTCTGTTGGTGGTTGAGTAGCAATCTCAATCACTTTCTTGAGACAATAGACATGAAAAATTGGGTGGATTTGAGAAGGTGGAGCTGCTAACTTGTATGCCACCTCACCTATGCACTAGATCACCTAATAGGGACCATAAAATTTGGGAGAAAACTTATGACCTTGCTTGTTTCACAGCTGTTTGGTCCCGAAATCGCTACTCACACTTTTAGAGGGATCAATCCACTTTAAGGTCAAGGATGTATTGTTCTTGAAGGTGGGTAGACCAGCTCATCAATAAAATGTGAGTGATGACAGGCCAATTTCTGAGAGTGGAAAAACTCTTCTTCACATTGGACTCGGCTAAACCCAATAGGATGTTCCTAGAGGTAATGTTTAACAAGATTTAATCACAACTAAAGATATGGAATATCAACAAACTGCAGTAGTATCTAGATGTACACTTCAATCCCAAATTCTGTCACTAGATCAAGGATTAACCTACTGCTATGCCTCTATTAAGCTAATGACAACATCATTGCAAGGCTGCAAAATGTGGGTATGCAAGACTTGATTCCCTTAAGGTGCAATCTATCAAGACTCATTTGAAATGTTTCCTTGGTCACAAAGCTGAACCATGAATTGCATACAACTCTACTTCCTATTACTACACTACAGGTTAAAAATATTGTTCATTTTAAGGTGCAATGAGGGTCAAAGACTTTCGAGACCGGTGCCTTATATAGGGTTACAAAGTCACAATTACTAGAAGACACAACACATGCAAATAACGAGAGATATGATATTAATAACTAAGCATGCTTAATAATCTCTCTCCAAACTTCCAAAAATCCACATGTAATAAAAAAAATATCATTACAAATAATACTCTCCAATCCATTAAAGTGTTGTGACACTTATCATATTCTTATTGCATTCACACCAACGAAAGTGGTAAGAGAAAACCCTATGTTAAGAAGAAGCTATCACTCTTTTTTCACTTAGAAAACTTCCTAAAGATCTACAACCGGCCAAGGAGACATCCAATTACAAACATTTGCTATACAATAGCTACCTCTTCATGACTTGTCAAAATGAGTTGCTCTAATGGCAATTGGACATGTAAGGATTTAGTTGACACATGGCATGGAGAGGTCGGACTGAACAATTGATGAGACTTTGACTAAATGGTGACACATGGCTGAGACATGAGGAATTGCCCAACCATTTGATGATGAATGGAAGTGCAAAATGTGACGGGAGTAGCTGGCAACATCAAAATTGGACATTGACAGCAACCGGAACATGGAAGGAGGTAGGTGGAAGTGAAACAAATACAAAATGCAAGAGTTTCAGAGTTTCAAGGATCGAGAGTTAAGGATACCTCATAACCAATACCATCGTCAAGAAGTCGGAGATCAAGAGTACGGCATACTTCATGCTCAAAGCAAACTAATAAGAGTAAATCCGCATCTCCAACTCCAAAAGGATATGTAAAAATTGTCATGGAGTCATAGATACCAAGGAAAAGGTACCTAGGTAAAGGGATGGCCAGAACTCTAGCTCCAAAAGGTAACTTGGTGTAAAAATGGGGAGTTGGTGTTCTAAAGAAAAGCATGCTAGTAAGAAAACATGCGAAACTCCAACAAAGGCAAGGGAAAGCAGAGGTTGGAGGAAATGGATGTCGAGAAGGAAACTCTAGTATCCTAACATGAAATGGGGATGAAGGCAAGGAATGGATGAAACGTACACCCAAACAGGAAAGTCCAATATCCCAACAGGGACAAAGGAAAAGGTGGAGTTAGAAGGAAAGGCATACCAAGAAGGGAAACTCCAACATGATTACAATCCTCATAGATTTGAACATAGAATACACTTAGAATTTTTTGGGTTTCTAGCAACTTCCAACACATGATAGGCACATGGGAAAAGGCAAAAAACAACACTTATGCAAACTTTGACCAAGGGAGACCCATTAGGGAAGTTTCCCAAATTAGTTATCTATGGTGGGAAAAATAAGGCCAAAATGCATAAAGGAGCGGGGACTCAAATAAATTTGGCACTATCAAATTGAGTCCCAAAAGTAGTGAAAACTACTTGTAGACTGAAGACAAAAAAACCCAATCGCCAATATCAAAAATATGTTTTGTCTTATGTTGATTCACCTGTTGTTTCATGCAACTTTGGGCCAATGTCAAATGGCCAAAATGTTGTCAATTACAACTCTTGAAAAACTTGACACATAAGTACTCAAGGAGTGTGGGGGAGTACCATAGAGGACTTCATAAGAGGTCATTTTGGAAGCACTATGATAATCGGTATTATATCACCACTCAACCAAGGGTAGCTACTTGGCCCATTGTCCCTATTACTCAATCACAAAACAACACAAGTCTCAAGGCACTTGTTGACGATCTATGTTTGACAACCAATTTGAGGATAAGTAGAACGCATGTTCAAGGTAGCGCTTTGCAACTTAAACAACTCTTGATAGAATTTGTTGGTGAAGGATGGATCACAATCATTGGCAATAGAGCGAGGCATCCCATGGAGTTTGAAGACTGAATCCAAGAAGTGTTGAGCAAAGTGTAAGGGATATTTGGTCAAAAGATCCACCACCACCAAGATGACCTGTTTACCATGTGAGAGTGGATGTCCCACAATGAAATCCAACCACCACCAAGATGACCTATTTACCATTGGAGAGTGGATGTCCCACAATGAAATCCATTAAAATATCAATCCAAGCTTGATTAGGAATATAAAGTGATTGCAACAATCCTAAAGCCTTGAGAGTTTCCGCTTTAGCCCTTTTAACAAACATCGCATTCATCTACAAAGTCCTAAGCATCCTTCCTAAGGAAATCCTAGAAGAAATCCTACTTCACACACTTGTAGCTCTTTATAAAACTCGAGTGTCTAGCAATAGGGGAAGAGTGCAATTCAATTAGTAACAAAGATTTACACACTTAGGTGGGGGTAAACAAATCCAGTTGTGATAGGTAAAGGCTTGGAGTAGCCAACAAAAACCCACCACCAACTGTGGATTCTATTCCAACTATCAAATGGTATCTTAAACTAAAGAGTTAGTAGCCCATTCATGTTGGATCTCATCTATACAATTTGGAACCAATACAAAAAGAGAAAAGATGGGCATTCTTGTTCATATTGGTGTGAAAGTGCATCTACTACCACATTTTCCTTATCCTTCTTGTAGACAATCTCATAGTCATATCCATTCATTGTTGCCCCTTATTTTTGTTGTTTTAGGGAGTAGAACCTTTGCTACAAAAAATATTTCAAGCTACAATTATCTATTTTTATCTAGCACTAACAACCCAATAAATAAGGACGCCTTTGTTGGACAACATTGAGGATAGCCAACATTTTTTTTCATATGTTCATTTAGTCAAATTGCGCCATGTGAGTTCTTTGTTGATTGAAGGCTAAGGGTTGTCCTTGCATCAACATCACACCTATGCCAGTTTCAAAGGCATCACATTCTAGAGTGAAGGGTTTGTTAAAATCAGGTAGGGCCTGTTGGGACTATAAAAATCTGATGTTTTCACATGTTGATTTACCTCATAATCTTCTAGATTTGGTCCTACCATGTGCATATTCCGCTCATATTTTGCCATATTGCCCCTTTGGATCTATGTTTGCATTTTCCACATTTTGGTCCTTGTCGGTGTTGGTTCATTTTTGTCTCCCTGATCAATTTTGCATTTTCCGCTTGCATGAGTCTGTGTTGCCCATCGGCAAGACTCATTTGTGTCACAACAATTGAAGTTTGTATGCAGGCGGCATTCGGCGGGACCTTTGTACTGTCACAGCGACTGGTTTTCACCTGCGAGCTATCGGCGTAACGTTCATATGGTTTTGGCGACAATGGAGATATCTATCGGCATATGTTGTGGCTATCGGGGTAGAGTCTCACCGAGTTCTATATGTTTCCCCGACTATGCTTGAGGTGGTGTTCGGGAGGAGGTCTTGGCGAGTGACCTTCGGTCTCGCCGACATCGCATATGGATTCACTTCGGCCAGACAATTTATCTTCGGTGGGAAGTCATAGCGAGGGGGTCGGGTCTTGCCGACAATATTCAATATGGATTTCTCTCGATGTGTGAACGACTTTCGGCGAGAGTTTTGATTTCTCTTGGCAATCTTGGTGTGCTCGGTTGTTCGGTGTAACAAAATGCTCTACATGACGTCTCGCCGAGGGTTGGAAGTTATGGCGACAGTAGATCCTTGTCGGCGTAAGTGTTGCCTTGTCTCAGCGACTAGAGAATAACATGGCGGGAGACCTTCGGTGAAGCATTGGACAATCTACAAGAGGTCCCCCGACACTCTTTTGTCTTGCTGATAGCTCAATGAGTATTTTCTTCGGTGAGAAAATCTAATGGTCTTGGTGAATGGGAGTGACTACAAGGTTTTTCGGTGTGACACGAAGATTCTACAAGAGGTCTCCTCAACGGTTGGAAGCTACAGCGATATACATGATGAACACTCATCGGTGAGAGATATCTGGCATCTCAACGAATGAAAGCATGTGAAGAATTACATTTCGATATAATGTTTTGTTATCTGTATGACATCTCCCTGATATCACAAGGCTATACCGAAACATAATGAAGACAAATGGATACTTATTGTCTTCGGCGTAGCAAACAGTTTGTTACAACGAAAGTGAATAGCACGAGGAACAAAGGAATGCGGGATGATTAACGATTGACGATACAGTTGCCTTCGGCATACCTTCTGTGTTGTCATGGCGACTGGTTCACTGGCGAATAAAAACAGAAATTCGAAAGTTGTGGGCCGACATATGGAATTTTAACCGTTGCAGGCCGACTTGGTTTTGCCCGAATTCTACGATGGCCGACATGGATTTCCAATTGGATTTATTTTCTTGAATGCTGGTGTATAAATAAAACCTGACTTGTAATTGATATCATCAATATAGATAGATACAAAGAGATTAGAATGGGCATGAATAGAAGTTCTCATTCTCGATACTATGTTGCATGTTTCTAAACAAGCACCTACCGAAACGTGTGGCGTGTTATTTTCCGTGTCAATTGGTATGTTGAACTTATTGAAAAGTATTGGCTAAGTCATTTCCAAGCCGGATTCTTCTGTTGTTTAAATCTGATGTACAAGTTTACTTTCGTTTATCAATGCACATTTGCTATATTTGTGTGGATTTAATCAATCGTCTTCCGCGAGATTAAATCCTTTTCGTTGATCACAGTAATCAAGAAGATTCATTTGGATTATTAAAGAAGAGCTCAGTGGCCATAGTCTTGCATTGTTTATACAAGTTATGAACAGATCATATGCCTGCAATTTGATTTTCTGCCAGAATAAGTTGCCCACTTTTGTTTCATTTGACTCTGCATACCCAATAAGGCACTGGTCTCTGCAATTTCATCATTTGGATTCATTCAGTTTCTTTACATCTGTTTTACATCTGTTAATTAAGCATTTTAGGTTTTAGATCAGAAGATTGCTATCAAGTTTGATTTCATTTGTTCACTCTCATCTGCCCTTGTGGACAAAGCATTTCAGAAGGATAAATCATAAGTTAAGTCTACTTCATTCAGAAAGGTACACCCGCCCAGGTTAGCAGCACCTGAAGAGTAGAAGGTTGAGTTCTCTTGACCTTGTCTGTTACCCTAAAGTGTATCAAGAGATTGGCAACCTCTTGAGGCATTCAGCCTACATTTTTGAGAGCTAACAGGGCCAACATTAGAGTAGAACACATTGCAGTTTTGAGAGCATTAAAGGCCACATTCATTTATTTAGACCAATTAAAGGAGTTCTTTTTAAGCAAAGTTGTCAAGGGCTCAAAAAAATTACCATAATTACGCCCAAACTTGCAATAGTACCATATCAAAATAAAAAACCTCACAAGCCTTTCAGCAACTTTGGGCATGGCCACTCTTTCATTGTGATAATCTTCATGGGGTCAACCTGAACACCTACTAATGAAACAATATGGCCCAAGTACTCCACCTATTGGACTCCAAAGACACACTTAGAGCACTTGGCAAAGAGAGAATGCTCCTATAAAATCCTAAGAGCGATCTCCAAATGATGATGATCGATCCATGTCCAATTGTAGATAAGTATGTCATCAAAAGAGACCAAAATGAATTTACGTAAACAACCACAAAACATTGTGATCATGAGGCTCTAAAAAGTAGAGGGGACCTTGAATAATCCAAAGGGCATGACCAAAAATTTGTAATGGAATTCATGGGTCATAAATTAAATTTTAGGAATATCAACTTCTTTGACCCTCATTTGTGAGGGCCTAAACAAAGATCTAGCCTAATGAAAAATTTAGCCCTTGAAAGCTCGTCCAACAAATCATCCATAAAAAGGATAGGAAACTTATCCTTGATGGCTAATTTTAGCTCATGAAAATAAGGGTACATTCTCCAACCCCCATCTTTCTTAATTACCATAACTGCTAGAGAGAAGTAAGGACTAGTACTAGGGCAAATGACTCCTAACTCTTCTACTCAAACAGGTACCAATAGGACCGAATATTAGGAGGATGCCTACTAAAGATGAGGGGAATGAAATGTTCATGGGTCCTTGGAAGGGGTAAACCTTTGGGTTCTTCAAATACTCATTGATACTTATCAAGGAGGCCTTGCAAATCTCACAAAGGGGAAGGAGAAAGAGGTTGAACCTCTAGAGAGTGGAATTAGGCCAAATAACTCGAACACCCTTTCCTTAATAGTTTTTCCATATAATGGGAGCTAACTGTCTAAACATAACCTACAATCAGACCTTGTAATGTATACTCTTTGTCATGCCCTGCCAAAATGCCCAAATCGCTACATATTAAATCATTGACTAGGCAATATCATAAAAACCAATGCAAGGAGGTGCTAGCAATATTCATAAGGGAGCACCAACAAAAGAGTTAAATTAAAATTAAATTATATTTTCCAAGTGTAGTGATGGTGAAAGGTGGTGACACTTTCACCCATAAGGTATAGAGGAGGGATCATTCCATGAGAAGAAGGGATGAAGAAAACAACTAAGAATAAATATTATGTGACTCCTAATGTGAAAGATTGTGACACCTTCAAATATGAAAGGTTGTGACTCCCTCAATAATAAGATATAAAAGGGAGATCATTTCCTTTTGGAGAAATCATCAATTGGGAAATAAATTATTATTCTTAGAAGGCACTCATTTATTGTGAAGGGTAGTGACTCCTTAAAGAAATGGATATAAAGGGCAAATCAGTTCATTGACATTCAATCAATAATCGTCACTCATCTATCCATCAAGAAATCAAGCAATCAAAATATCAAAAAGATCAATCAAGCAATCAGAAATAAGTTTATCAATCTATCAAGCAATCAATCTTGAATTTGAGGAAGTGACTTACAAATAGGAGGACGAAAAACCCTTCCAAGTTCACAAGAGATCTAAGGACAAAAACCCTTATTTCTCTTATTAAGTTTGGACAAAAACCGAAATCTTGATCAAGAAGGAAGAAAACCCTCCAAGGTGAACTAAGATTTTTAAGGAGGAAAACCCTTGAATACTCTTGACAAGTTATTTGTAATGTCATCAGAAAAATAGCAAAAGCTACTCCTCCCCGAAAAATGGGTCATAACCCCATTGCATATGGGGTGAAGTGACGGTTTAACGATTATGAGATACATGCGATCCAAGCTAACATGACACACTGCTGAAGGCCGCCAAAATTGTCCGCCCAAAAATTTTCCGAGAAAAACAAGCATGAAAATAAGTTTGTATGATGTTACAAAAGCAACATACACGGCCTGTAAACTCTGGAAAAGCTATTTTTTTAACACATAGTAAGGATACACACGCTCCAAGCTTAACCCACACTGTCCTAAAATATACATATATATTATATGCATCTGCGATACTTTTTTACATAATATTTATTCAAATCAAAGATAGACGGACATTGAGCAATCGGGTTATAAAAAAGAATCGAAAAGCGAAAAGAACTTTGATAGTTTCACTTATGGTCTAAGACATCATTCAATCCATTTGATTCCAACCTGCGAGACGCTTATAAAACATTTAAACAAGAAAGCACGTTGTTTGACCTAAAAATTGAAACTGCTGAGATAAACAGTTCCAGTAGATAGAAAGAAAGAACTTACAGGTCCTTTATCTATGTGTCTGCTCTCCTGCTCAATCTCCACTTCTTTAGCATCTCCATTTTTCTCTGCACCTCCCATCACGTCTTCCTCTAGCAATATGAAATTTTCCGAGAGCCCAGCCCTGTGTAGTATTATATAACCTCCTTTTAAATCAGGAGACTATATATGTATATAACCTTTTTTTCTTTCTCTTTTTCCTTTCTTATTTTTTCTTTTGTTATTTTGGAAGGTTTTATGAGGCTCTTAGGGTATAAATAGGTATCTTTCTCATGGAATCAATTGTTATGGTTTTTTTTTTTTTTTTTAAAATAGATAGAAGCAAATAGATAGTTTAAGGTTGTCATTAAAAAGTTTTGAATGTGAGAAAGAAGACTTAGATAAAACAAAATATCAAATAGATAAATAATTGAAACATCGAACTAAATGCATGTTTAGTTAATAATAAAGAAATAAACATTTGTTATAGATAAATTCTACAAGTTTGTGTAGGAAAAGACATTAGGGAGAAAGAGAGAGTATTATCTTGATGAATTTGACCCCACGTATGATTATCACCAAAAGGTTTATAAAGGGGTAAATATCACTTGAAAAGCAAAGATGCTCGTAGTTCAATTGAGAGCTAACTCACATCATTTTCAATATGAAATAGATAAATGGAAGAAAACAAAAGAAGAATGTGAGGAGGGGGTATGTGTCTTTTACATATTTGATATAGTTGAATTAGAGACTTACTTTAGAGTGTGAAGCTTATAGTGACATTTGAGCCAAATACGCAGGTCCTTTAGTAGTAGTTTCTTTATAAGATTTGTTCGAAGATGAAAAGGTTGAAAAAATAAGAGAGTTCATCATCAAAATAAATAGCAAAAAATCAACAATATAGAAAGCTAAAATGATTAGGTCATTTTTTTGTTAGGTTGTCTTTAGCCTTGTGGATGTTAAAACCTATTCTACTATTGTATATGTACAATTTATTTTTTGCATTACTTTATACACTTTCAACCAATTAATCTTTTTATAACTTTTAATGTTAATTTATTTCATGTCATAAATTTTAGAGTATAATTTTCTTCATGATACAAATTTTAAAGTATAATAAGATAAAAAATTTAACACATGTCCTTATAAGTAAAGAATTGTATTAACATGGAAACAAATACTTTGTTAGAGACAAGTCAAGAATAGTTTACACATCGATTCCATTGCCCAATCTTGTCCCATTCACAACAAGTTTCCATGTTTCAATATAATGAAAATTGATTGAACTAGCCATTTGTACAAGGTCATTAGCTTTATTTTATTTTATGTTCAAATTCTATTATTTAAATTCCATCACCCTTTAAGTCTTGTTTCAATGTCAATCATTTTAACTAATTTCTCCTACACACTATCAAAATTTGGTGGGAGTCCACATGTTGACACCAGAATGAAATAAATAAATGTAGTGGTGAGTAACTTTTCTTTTACAATTGAAGTAGTGGCAGCGTACAATGGTATAAAACCTTCCTATGATAGAAGCTTCAAGAAAGTGTGGGTGGAAGGGGATTCATTAAACATTATAAGGTGTCAAGTAATAAATTACATCCCCTAGTTTGTCTATTGAGTCGATAATCTTTGATTCTTTAGGCATGATCAATTCATTTGATGACATAAGGATTACTCATATCATGTGAGAGGGTAATTATTTGGCTTACTTCTTTGCAAATGAAGGAGTGAGAATGCAATCTATTTCAAAACACATGGGATGGGTACTCTTCAATACCCATCGAAGCTCTTACCATTCTTAATAATGATTGCTAGCACGAAAAATGTTAGAGGATGGAATATGGAGTTAATTACTCCCAGACGTCTCGCATGCTTTCTGGGTAGCAAAATGGTATTTTTCCCTTTTTGTTTTTGCTTGGAGTTTAGGAACAACATTTGGGGTTTATAAGCTAGGAGATTTTTGTGACCATGGGAGGAGACAGAAGTTGTGTGGAGCCTCTATCATGCGATGGGGTCCATAGGAAGCCTAAAGTGTGGAAAATTTTGGAGGGGGGCTTGACCCCCTACATGGAAAGGCTACATGGGCATGATCCTAAATCCTGTAAGCTATTTGTCAAGGGTTGGGAAAATAGAATTTTGATTATGAATGGTAAGGAATTTGCAATAACAGAGGAGGTGATTGCAAAGATAGTTGGGTTGTTGATGCAGGGAAGAAAGTTCTTACGTGATAGGAAAGCTAACGATGAAGTCCTTAATCAATTCTTTAAGGGTGATGAATGAGAAAAGTTGGTGGAATTGTCTTCATGGGGCTATGATAGACTCTCTATAAACCCCATGTGGGCTGAGATTGTGGAGGTTATCATACGTTGCATTACTTTGAATGGAAGGTACATGGATATCTTGGGTGTCCATTTTATTTTCCTGAATCACTTTAGGCATAAGTTGCTAGTACCTTTTCCTTATTTTCTCCTAGCTTCATTAGATAATTTTGTGAAAGAGGGTTTGGTCCTCTTAATTATGGAATATGTTAAGACCCAAACCCTTGTGTTGAATCTAAAGGGGTAGGGTATTGTCAAGAAAAAACAAAAGCGAATGGTAGTACGCTATTGCGATATGAGTTTTAATTCCTTGGAAGATTATGATGATGAAGAATGGCAGGAGGAAGATGAAGGGGATGACTCTGTTGAAGTGTTATCGATGACTCCCTTTGATGGCGAAGAGAAGAAGAAAAGAAATGCTACTAGAAAGAATATATCTCTAAAAAGGAAAGCTAAGAAGGTTATTTCATGGTTGGAGGGATCTCAAACAGAGGATGAGGAGGTGGGATTCAAAGTGTAAAGGAGGGGTAAACAAAAATCAAAGCTTGGTAGGGAAGAGGTTGGAAAAGGGGAGGAGAAATTAGGGAGGAGATTGGTAAAGGCAAGGAGAAAATTTAAGAGTGTAATCAGGGTTATAAATTAGGATTAATGATAATAAGCATTAAACAACAATCCTAACAATCCTAATCAAGTAATAAAGCACAAAGAAAAATCAAAGCATAAAATAGTAAAACAATATTACCAAAGCTTCAAGCCTTCCTTGATTGACCTTTATTACCCTTCTCCATTTTGCTTCGATTGATCAATACCCTCATATTCGTGTGCAAATGTAGCCTAAGTGACAAGCAAAATATTGAAGAAATTATCTCACAGCATTTACGTGCATAAACTGGATATGTCAAAATGACCGAGAAAGGAGCCTTTTATAGAAGAGTCAGGTTTGAATGGACAACCGAGATTGAAAAGGATTAAGCAAAGGCTGAAATTGATCATGACAAATGAGGATAAGAATGAGACTAAGAGAGGAACTAATAAATTCATTTAGTTCGAATGGGCAAGTGAATAATTAAATAATGACAACATTATTTAATTATAGAGGCAAAAAGGTAAATTGATTTTTCAAATTAAATAATAATTTAATTCAAAAAGATGGGAGAAAAAGGCAAGTCATTAATTAAATAAAATTAATTAATTTATGGTAGAAAGGCTAGATGAATAATTAAATAATTAAAATAATTATTTAATTATAGAAGAAGAGGGAAAAAGTTGACTTTTTAAATAAAATAATTGGAAACAAATATATCATTAAAAAGTGAAGGAAAAAGACAAGTTACTAAATAACTATTGTATCTATCTTATTACATAATTTATATAGGAAACACCGAGATATATCAACTTGTTTGAATCCGTTTTAGAAATTTGATTATTGTATGTCTATCGTAATGGATTCTTTAGTTGCATAATAGTATAATATCATTGGCTTATCTTCTAGGAATGTACAACACCATGGCATGTGTATGATATTGAATACAACTGAAGAGAATAAATATTGTTTAAACATGAGGACTCTATATTGAATGGATAAGTAAATAATTTACATTAGTTGTATTATAAGGCTTGTAGCCTATGATTTATCTTAGAACCCTAACCCTAACCCCACACCTATTGAAATTCAATCCTAATTGAACCATATCCCTAACGGTAACCCCAACCTATTGAAGTTCAACCATAATTGAACTTAAACACTAACCCTAACATTAATTCTAAATGTGACCCTAATTAAACCCTAACCTTAACCCTAAACTAACTTTAACCCTGACTATAGTTGAATCCCAATCCTAACCTTGGTTGAACCCTGATCCTAATTGAATATGAACCCTAACAATAACCCTAATTAAGTCCTAATGGAATCTTAACTCTTATAATAATTGTAAGCCTAACCATAATCCTAGTTGAATTTTAACCCCAACCCTAACCCTAACCCCAAACTTTATCCTAGAACTCTTACCCTAATTGAACATCAATTGAACTCTAACCCTAACTCTAATTGAATCTTAACCCAAATTAGACCCTAGCCCTAACACTAATTAATCCCAAACCCTAACCCTGATCCTTACTCTATACCTAACCCTAATCTTATATTTGAAATCTTAACCCTAACCCTAATAGATGTGAACCTTAATTGAACATTAAACCCTAACCTTAGGATCTATCTTAGAATCCTAACCCTAACCATAACCCTCTAATCTTGTTGAAACCCAATTGAACCACATCCCTAATCCTAACCCATTGAAGTTCAACCCTAATCAACCTAAACACTAACCATAACCTTAATTCTAACCTGAACCCTAATTAAACCTTCTAAACTTAAGCCTAAAATGAACCCAGAACCTAATATTATTTTAACCTAACTATAATTGAATATGACCAACTCATTGAACCATAAACCCCAATTGAATATAAAACATAACCATAACCATAGTTAATTCCTAATTGAATCTTAATCATTACCATAATTGAACCTTGAACTCTAATCCTAATTCTAACTCTGAACCCTAAGCCTAACTCCAAACTTTATGTTAGAACCTCTTACCCCAATTGAACATCCATTGAACCAAGTAACCTACTCCTAATTGAATCTTAGTCCCACTAAATCCTAAACCAACACTAATTAATCATCTTAATTATAATTGAATCCTAATACTAACTCCTAGTTGAACCCTAATATTACCAGACTCTAACTCTAATTGAATTCTACTCCACCTTAAAACCTCGGGCCCTAACTATATAATTGAATTCTAACTTTAACTCTAATAATAACTCTAATAATAACCATGATTTTAATATCAAGATTAATTTTAACTATATTACTAATTAAACCTAACCCTAACTATAATTAAAACTCAAACTCTAGGTGAGCCCTTACCCAACCTAACATTAACCCTAACTCAAACCCCACCATGCCCAACTCAACTCTAGTTGGGTCATAACCACAAACTCAACTATGAATTGAACCCCACATAACCCTAACCCCTACCAAACACTACCCCAATGCTAATCAAACCCCAGCCCAACCTCAACCTCTACTAAACTCTAATTGAATCTTAATTGAAGCTTAATCCCACTGATCCCTAACCCCTAACTCCTATCCCTAATTCAACCTTAATCCTAATTAATCATTAATCCTAACCCTAATTGTCACCCTAATCTAACCTCAATCACCCAAACCCTAACTTCAAGCTTTATCTTAGAATTCTTATTGAACCTTAACCCTAATTTGATCCTAATCATAATCATAACTAAACTCTAAATAGTAAAAAATAAATAATAATGTTATATGAATTATTTTTAAATTATATGATAAAGTTAAGTGAAAATGTAATTCTTAATTACATTAATTTTTTAAAGATAGATAAGTTAGTTTTAAATATATTATTTTAAAAACTTATTTTTATATGAAATAATAAATTTATTATATTTTCTTTGTATTTCATTTTGTAATTTTAAATTGATTTTAGATGGGCACTTATTATGAAAGACTTTTATATTAGATGTATATTTAAGTTGTTATATTGTACAATTAAATCTTTAGCAAACCTTTAAGTTTATATACATTTCTATATGTGTATATTAATTATATCAAAATTAGAATATTAATATTTTTACCTTGAAATTTTTTCTAATTTTTAAAAAATAGTATCTTTTTTTAATGTTTTAAATATATTAATTTAGAAACACATTTTTACAGTAATAATAAATTTAGAATATTTATTTTTATTTAATTTTCATTTTTTTTAATTTTAAATATATTAATTTTTTTAAAGGAGGTAAAAACTTTATTGAAAATCAAAAGAGTGCATTACAACCAAAACCAAGGGGGCAAGCCCCAAAAAACCAAGGAAGCCCCAAAGCAGGAACAAACACAACATCAACTATCTTCCAATATCCTGCTATCCTCCTCAAGGACTCTATCCAAGTCTTGACGTAACTCTGGGGAGACCTGTGTCCAATCCTCTATCTTCCAGCCAGTATCATGCTCAGAAGCCCATTTAGCCAAACAGTCAGCAACCCGATTCCACTCTCTCGGGATATGGACAAAAGAAACCGCCTCCATCCTGGAGCAAACCTGAAGAATACTTTGAACAACTGAAGCCAACTGCCAATTAATATCAGACATCTTTCGCTCATTCAACAGATTAATTAAAATTTGTGAATCAGCCTCACAAATAACCTTATGCCAACCCAAAGCAAGGGCCCGCTCCACAGCATAAAGAATCGCCAAGCCCTCCATGAGATTGACCGTCTTCTCCCCCTCATGAATAGAGAACATAAAAATCACTAAACCCCCTGAATCTCTACCAACCCCACCAATCCCAACAGGACCAGGATTGCCTCTAGAAGATCCATCAGAATTAATCTTCAAGACTCCAGCTGGAGGAGGAAGCCATCTACCCAGCCGTTGCACTCTCTTAGCCCCATGTCTGCATCTCCTGGAACCCCCTGAAGAAGATTGTCTCCCCTGAAGTCCCAATCTATCAACCAACTCAGCATCCTCTTTCCCCAGGGGGAGAGACACTTCACTCTTGGCCACAACTGACTCCTGTATCATACCTAATATACGCATGCACACCTGTTGACCCACCAAATTAACACCACAGAATATTCTACGATTCCGCTCCAACCAAGTCTGCCAGAGAAGAAAGGTAGGTCCCGCATACCAGACCTCCTGCAAAAAGGAGGCCGATGAGGGGGGTCTTCCCATACTATCCCAGAACTCGACCAAAGAGGAAGCATGAACACAAGGTTTCTTCCAAACCTCCCACCACCAATGCCAGAGTTGCACAACAAAGGGACATCGGAAGAACAAGTGAGAGGAATCCTCTTCCGCCTTCCCACAGAGAACACAAATTGAAGGCCCCTGGAAACCCCTTTTACGGATGTTATCCCAGGTCAAGCATCTATTCCACGCTAAAGTCCAAACAAAACAATTACATTTAGGCCATGATAGCTTACTCCACACCCTCTTCCACCACTGAACCTCTGCCCTAGCCAACTTCTGATCCAACAACACTTGATAGCCCCAAGCAACAGAATAACTCCCCTTGGGATTATGAGCCCAAGCAATAATATCCTCTTCCTTAAGGGAACTACAACGCCTGCTACGAAGAATCGCGTGAAGCTCAGCCTTGCCTACCTCCTCACCCACAACCGGCCACTAGGTGGGATCCTTCCAACAGGCCTTCTCCAACTGCCCATAAGAAGAAAATGACTTGAAGTCACTCACCCGAGACCAACCAGCCGCAAGAAAACTCTGGCTCAACAGTATCAGGTGAGGAAACTGAGATATAAGCGGAGGGAAACCATCCCAAGAGTCAGACCAAAAAGATCTTTTGAGCCCTGACGACAGATCCAAAATAAACCCTCCTTAATGAGCTTCGCACCCTTCTGAAGAGTACTCCAAATCACCAACCCTTTCCCCTCAAGAGGGTACCTAAGGAGATCATGCCGAGGGATGCCAGGGAAATACTTATGAGATAAAATCATAGCCCACACCTAATCCTGCTCCACGCACCAATGCCAGAAAAGCTTAGCAGCCACAGCCACTCCAAACAAAGAAGATTGTCGAAGTCCCAAGCCGCCATACTGCTTAGGACTACACACCTCTTCCCACTTGACCAGGCTCCACTTGGAGGTCGAAAAGCATCCAGCCCATAAAAACCGTCGCTCAAGAGAGTCCAACTCCTTAAGAAACCCAACCGGAGCCACTTGAAGCATACACCTGTAAACAGGGAGTGCTTGCACAACTGATTTAAGAAGCTGAACCCGCCCAACAAAGGACAGCCATCTATGAGTCCAGTGATTGACTTTCACCCGCAACTTATCAATGATATTCTACCAAGAACCCTTGGGAAGACGACCAACAGAAATAGGGATGCCTAAATACATAAAAGGGAGAACTCCTATCTGGAACCTCAAAATGTTAGCAATTCTTCTCTGGATGGGGGCAGGCGTATTGAAGAAGAAGATGGAAGATTTGTCCTCATTAATCAATTGCCCCAACGCCACCAAGTAAACATCCAACAACTGTCTCAAAAAGGTAGCTTCCTTGACAGTAGCCATCCCCATCAAGGCAGTATCATCAACAAACTGCAAATGAGACTGTGGAGGCAAGTCTCCACCCCAATGCCAACCCTGAATGTTGCCAGCCCCAACATTTCTTTTCAGCAAACGCCCAAGACCTTCAGCAAAAAGAAGAAATAGGTACGGGGATAGGGGATCCCCTTGGCGAAGACCCCGAGACGCCCCAAAAAGCTCAGAGTGATCTCCATTTATCAGTACCGAAAAGGATACTGACGTAACACAACTCATAACCCATTGGATCCAATCAGCACAAAATCCAAAAGCACCAAGGATCTTCCGAAGGAAGGACCATCTAACCCTATCATAGGCCTTAGCCATATCTAATTTGATAAACATAGTCTTCTCTTGTGAACTAGCCATGGAGTGGATGGTCTCAGTAGCAATAACAACCCCATCCAAAATTTGTCGACCAGCGACAAACCCACTTTGTTCCTCTGAGATCAACACTTTAAGCCACTTCTTCAATCTCTCAGCCATTAACTTCGCAATAATCTTATAAGCCACATTGCAAAGGGAAATAGGCCTGAACTGAGTTAACCTATCCGCACCTTCACACTTAGGGATGAGAGCAATGAAAGTGGAATTAAGAGCACGCAACATCTGCTTGTTCCTCTGGGATTCCTGAACAACTGCTAGAAGGTCCAACTTTATGATTTCCCAGAACTCTTGGAAGAACTCTATTGGGAAACCATCCGGACCAGGGGCTTTTCCCCTCTTAATCTGAAACACAATCTCCTCCAGCTCCTCTAGAGAAATCTCCCTCATCAGATCCTCATTCGCTTCCCTAGAGACCAATTGAGGGATACACGAAAGAACCTGTTCCTCCTCGATCGAACCCCCTCGAGAGTCCTCTTTGAAAAGAGCAGTGAAATACTGTGATGCCTTAGTTGCGATGTCTTGGAACGAGACAACACGATCCCCTCTGTCGTTAACTAACACAGAGATAGCGTTACCATGCCTCCTGGCCTTCACAAAATTAACGAAAAAAGTAGTATTTTTGTCCCCTTCCTGCAACCAGTCAATCCGAGCCTTTTGCTTCCAATATATCTCCTCCCGTAACTCACATTCCTCAACCACCTTCAAAGTTCTAGCCTCTTCTTTCAAAAGATCCTCAGTAACCCCATTATCTCGAATCAATCTTGTAACAGTGTTTAGCTCTTCTTGGGCAGCGACCTTATCATGAAAAATATTGCCAAAACACCGACGATTCCACCTTTTAAGCTGATACTTGATAAATTGAAGAAGCTTAGCAAAGGTATACATTGCAGTACCAAAAGCAGGTCTTCCAACCCTCCACCACACACTTACCTGGTCAAAAAGAGTAGAGTCCCGTAACCACATAAGCTGGAATTTGAAGGAAGGGGAACGAGGAGCGCGAGTCAAGATGATGCTAAGCTTGATAGGCCAGTGGTCCGAGCCCCTCCAATCTAGAATTTCAGAGGAGGTTGACCATAAGTCACCAACCCAATAACAGGAGACCAAGAACCGATCAAGCCTCTCAGCAACACAGTCTTCACCAGTTCACCTATTATTCCAAGTAAAACGACCATTACTAGGCTGGACATCAATAAGATTAAGATCAAAAATGCTATCCCTGAGAAGCAGAGCAGAAGGTTCCAATCGAACAATTCCCCCCCTTTTCTCAGACAACTCCACAATAGCATTGAAATCCCCAGCCAGAATCCAAGGGTGGTAGGGGGCCAGGCTACAAACATATCGAAGATGAGACCAAAGAAGTTGCTTACCCTGATACTCAATAGGCGCATACACATTGGAGAGAAGAATACATTCTCCAGTCACATAGCAAGAAGCCACCAACGAAATAGCCGACCTAGAAGACATCCACCAGAGATGATAGATCCTCTGTGGATTCCATAAGCAAGCCACCCCCCCGGAGGCACCATGAGCTCCAACACACTGACACTCGCCATACTTCCACAACTTAGGTACCATATTCACCATACTCTCTACAGAAAGCTTAGTTTCCTGAAGAAAAAGAACATCAGGAGATTGATTCCTAACCAAATCATGAACAACTTTTTGTCGGGGGCCACTGTTCAAGCCCCTTACATTCCAAGATATAACAATCATTTCTGAGAACACAAGAAGTGAGAACCCAGGGTCTTAACTGCCCCTGACTCCACCAGAGTCTCCCCAGTTGATTTAATCTTTTCTAAATCCTTTTTCCTACCCAGCTTGGGATTCTTCTCACCAACCCCTTTCTTTGGATCCTTTTGCAGAATACCCATGCGAGAAGAGGAGTTGGAGCTTTTTCCCGCTTCCACACCAACCTTTAAAGGCAAAGGAGAACCCTCTCCCCCATTCGTCAGAGTCCCAAGCACAGGATCCTGTCCAACTGAAACAATCAACTGCTGATCCGTGTCCATCTGCCCAACACCCGAGTCCTGCACAACCTGAATAACCTCCGAAGGAGGCCCATTCTTTCTTGAATCCATAGTGCCTTGATCCAAGTTCACCAAACCCAGATTCACTTCCTACTGGTTGAGATCATCCAACACCTCAAACTTGTTAAAAGAAGCATCATCCTGCCTCTCCCCCAAAGTCCTCTTTTGCCCTCGATTTCTGTTACGAGCTTTGACAGGAATAAATCCATCTTCTGCACTACCATCACCTGGAATAGGCTCCTTCCCCTTATCAGCCCCCGGCGGATTGCGAGGATTATTGCCAGATTGGGGCCCAACAGGCTTAGCCCGAGGGCATCTACACTGCAAGTGTCCATACTCATGACAAAATCGACACCGAAAAGGCAGAGTTTCATAGTCTATCTGTTGCACCCATGTATATGATCCTGGACTCACCTCCACCGAATCTGGCAATGGCATGCTTAAATCAAGTTCAATACAGATACGTGCAAAAGTCATTACCTTTTTAAACTGCGTTTGTTGTGAAGACCCAACTGGTTTACCGAGCATTGAAGCCACCAAACGTAGGACATCCTCTCACCAACATTCGACAGGAAACCATGGCAGACGAACCCACACTGGAACCCTGTTTGGAAGCTCCTCAGTCGGATTGAAACCCGCATGCCACGGCTTCATAAATAAGCCCACTTGGTTATAGAAATAGGGACCTCCCTCAAAAACCCTATTCCTATCAGCCATGCAATCAAATGAAACCATAAAGTAATTATTAGCTAGGAGTCTGATCTCCATTTCTCCTTCCGGGAACCAAGTCCACTGAGCCCAAGATTCCAAAAATTGCAACGAGACCCTTAAACCCATAAACTTACAATAAAAGGAGTGTTTCAAATAATAATCAATATCATCCGCCAGCAACTCCATCGGAATAACCAGTTTCGGTCTCTCCTTACATCTTTCCAAACACCCGTTAATTTTTGAAATTCTAGGTCCTCCAGACAATCCAGAACTATTCATCTCTTGACCCGGCGTAAACAAATTATTATCAAAAACCTTAGCACCCTGTTCCAAGGGTTTCGATCCAAAAGCTAATCGGAAATCCATCTTGGGGCTAATCCCAGATGACTCCCCTCGTGACATGACTCAGAACAATATCCAACTCGGGCATGCAAGCCCCCAAAACAAGAAATAGGAGGAGGACACTCACGCGAGGATCACCTCTATACCCC
Source organism: Sequoia sempervirens (assembly GCA_007258455.2). Classification (NCBI taxonomy): domain Eukaryota; kingdom Viridiplantae; phylum Streptophyta; class Pinopsida; order Cupressales; family Cupressaceae; genus Sequoia; species Sequoia sempervirens. The sequence goes on from VDFB02000017.1 coordinate 288,402,727, forward strand.
TCCAGCTTCACCCACCACCCTCCAAAGCGCACAAGTTTCAGCTTCAAAATGAACCACCGGACCCCCAAGCAGGAAATCACAAAGCCACGGAGAGGGGCAGCGTACCAAACCCCACACAACACCCAACAGCCTCCGCCCCACCCGAGCCAAGCAGACAAAGTGAACCCACCCAAGCGACAGCACACCAAGATCCGCCCGGATGCCACCACACACAGCAGATACAAGCCCGAAACAGCCAGCACAAACCCTACACCCACCTTGCGCCAAGGGAACCGAACAAAAGGCAAAAAATTAAATTAATAAGAACATTGAAAAATCTTCAATGATGAAGGGCTTGAAAAAGAAAAAAAACTAGGGAGGATGGCTCTATTGGTTGAGCGTGCGCCCGCGACCATTCAAGTCAGGGTTGCATGTTGAATCCTTTCGGTGCATGGTTTTGGTGATTGGCGGATCGTGCTTCAGTCTTCAAGAGCTTCAAGGTGGGGGGTTTTTTACTGTGTTTCGGGGGTGTTGCCTTGTGCTTCCTGCGTGGTCTTTTAATGCGGGCCCCTGCTTATCTCTCTCTTGCTCGATGTGTGTGGCGGTTGTTTGCCTGTTGTCTGCGGGTGTGGTGGTGATCGCGGGCTTGACTGGCCTGCGTGGACCTTGGCCTTGATAGTTGATGCTATGTTGGCTTTGTTTGGCAGCGCCCTTTGTCTTGGTCGCTCGTGAGAGGCTTCGCTTGGTGGGTATCCTCCGCGTTGGGGTTGTGCAGTTCAGCCTCAGTTCTCTTCCATTTCCTGCGGATTGTGTGGTGTAGGCTGATTGTATTCGCTGTTGGTTTTGATTTTTGTGTTGCTGTGTTTGTGTATTTGTTGCGCTGAATCTTCTTTTGTTCAAGGGACCTGAGGGCTTGCATGCATGTTTAGGGACATCTTCTGCAATAATGTCACAAGGGGAGTCATCTGGGGCGAGCCCCAAGATGGACTTTCGTACTGCATTTGCCTCAAAACATGCGTCACAGATAGATAAAATCTATGATAACAACCTTTTTACATCGGATCTAGAGAAGTTTGAGATGGGGTCATCTGGGGGGTCACGAATAACGAAGATTAATGGGTGTTTGGAAAGATGCAAAGAGAGACCGAAATTGGTCATCCCGATGGAATTACTTGTAGATGATATTGAATATTATTCGAGGCACTCCTTTTATTGTAAGTTCATGGGTTTGAGAGTTTTGCTACAATTTTTGGAATCCTGGGCTCAACGGACTTGGATGTCGGAGGGGGAGATGGAGATTATGCTCCTTGCAACAACTATTTTATGGTCTCATTCGATTGCATGGCTGATCGGAATAAGATCTTTGAGGGGGGTCCCTATTTTTATAACCAGGTGGGTTTGTTTATCAAGCCATGGCATGTTGGCTTCAACCCGAATGAGGCACTACCGAGTCGGATTCCAGTTTGGGTTCAGTTGCCGTGGTTTCTAGTTGAGTGTTGGCGAGATGACGTGTTGCATTTGGTGGCTTCAATGCTTGGTAAACCTATTGGATCTTCACAACAAACACAATTTTAAAAGGTAATGAATTTTGCTCATATCTGTGTAGAAATTGATTTAAGCAGGCCACTGCTAGATTTTGTTGAAATGAGTGCTAGATCCTATACTTGGGTGCAACAGTTAGATTATGAAACCCTTCCTTTTTGGTGTTGTCTTTGTCACGAATATGGTCACTTGCAGCGTAGGTGCCCTAGGGCTAAGCCTGTGGCACCCCAACCTTCTCAGCCTTCTCGCAATCTGCCTAGGTCTGATAAGGGGAAGGAGCCTATTCTAGGTGATGGTCACGAAGATGATGGTTATGTCCCTGTCAAGGCCCGCAATAGGAATCGGGGGCAGAAGCGAACCTTGAGGGAGAGGCAGGAGGATGACACTTTTAATAGATTTGACACTTTTAATAGATTTGAGGTGTTGGATGATCTCAGCCAGGAGGAAGTGAATCTAGGGTTGTTGAACTTGGATCATGGAACTCTGGGTACAAGATAGGATGGGCCTACTTTGGAGGCTATGCAAGTTGTGCAGGAGATAGGGGTTGGGCAGGTGGATTCAGATCAACAATTGATTGTCTAGGCTGAACATGAATCTTCTATGGGAGCTTCGAAGAGTGGTGGAGGGGGGTCCCCATTGCCCCTAAAGGAAGGCACAGAAGTGGGGAAGAACTCTTTGTCCTCTTCTCGTTTGGGTATTCAGCAAAAGGAACTGAAGAAAGGGGTTGGTGAGAGGACTTCCAAGCTATGAAGGAAAAAGGATATGGATAAGATTAAATTAATTTGGGAAACTCTGGTGGAGTCAGGGTCAGTCAAGACTCTGGATTCACATTTTTCATGCCCATAGAAATGATTGTTCTCTCATGGAATGTAAGGGGCTTGAACAGTGGCCCTCGACAAAAAGTTGTTCGTGATTTGGTTAGGAATCATTCTCCGGATGTTCTTTTTCTTCAGGAGACTAAACTCTTTGTGGATAATATGTTGGACATGGCTCCTAAGTTGTGGAAATATGGTGATTGCCAGTGTGTGGGGGCTCTTGGTGCTTCCAGGGGGTGGCTTTCTTTTGGAACCCTTAGAAGATTTTCCCTCTCTGGTGGATGTCCTCTAGATCCTCTATGTCCCTGGTCGCCTCTTGGTACGAGACTGGGGAGTGTATCCTCCTCTCTAATGTGTATGCTCCTGTTGAGTTTCAGGGTAAACAACTTCTATGGTCCCATCTTCGTTTTGTTCGTAGCTTAGCTCCTTTCCATCCGTGGGTTATGGCTGGTGATTTTAATGCTATTGTGGAGTTGTCTGAGAAAAGAGGTGGAATTGCTAGGTTGGAGCCTTCTGCTCTATTATTCAGAGATAACATTTCTGAATTAAATCTTATTGATGTTCAACCCTGTAATGGTCGCTTCACTTGGAATAATAGGAGAATTGGTGAGAGTTGTGTTGCTGAGAGGTTAGATCGATTCTTGGTTTCTTCTTATTGGGTTGGCGACTTGTGGTCCACTCGATTTGAAATTCTTGATTGGAGAGGTTTTGATCATTGGCCTATTAAGCTTAGTATTATATCTGCTCAAAGGCCTCGTTCTCCCTCCTTTAAGTTCCAACTTATGTGGTTACGGGATCCTTCTCTTCATGAACATGTAGCTGAGTGGTGGAGGATTGGTAGACCAACTTTTGGCACAACAATGTACACTTTCTCCAAGCTTCTTCAGTTTATCAAATATCAGCTTAAGAGGTGGAATCGTCATTGTTTTGATAATATCTTTCATGCTAAGGGTGTTGCTCAGGAAGAGTTGAATAATATTATGTGGTTGATTCGGGAGAACGGGGCTTCTAAGGATCTTCTTAGGGAGGAGGCTAAGGCTCTGAAAGTGGTTGAGGAATTTGAATTACAGGAAGAAATATATTGGAAGCAAAAGGCCAGGGTTGACTGGCTTCAGGAAGGTGATAAAAACACCGCCTTCTTCTTCAATTCTGTGAAGGACAGGAGGCATGGTAATTCCATTCCTGTTTTGGTGAATGATAGGGGGGAACGTCTTTCCTCATTTCAGGAAATTTTTGCCAAGGCATCTCAGTATTTTGCTTCTTTATTCAGAGAGGATTTGCAGGGGGGCTCTGTCGAGGAAGCACAGGTTCTTTCTTGTATTCCTCAGTTGGCCTCCAGGGAGGCGAATGAATATTTGATGAAAGAGATCTCTCTTGATGAGCTAGAGGGGATTGTGTTTCAGATGAAGAGGGGTAAAGCTCATGGCCCCGATGGTTTCTCGATTGATTTTTTTTAAGAATTTTGGAATATCATAAAGTTGGATCTTCCGGAGGTTGTCCATGAGTCCCAGAGGAATAAGCAGATGCTTTGTGCCCTGAATTCCACCTTCCTTGCTCTCATCCCCAAATGTGAAGGGGCTGATAGGTTATCTTAGTTTCAGCCTATCTCTCTTTGCAATGTGGCATACAAAATCATTTCGAAGGTTGTGGTTGAGAGGTTGAAGAAGTGGCTTAAAGTGCTGATTTCAGAGGAACAAAGTGGTTTTGTGGCTGGTCGACAAATTCTTGACGGGGTTGTCATTGCTACGGAGACCATCCATTCCATGGACAACTCCCTTGTGAAGGAAATGTTCATTTAGCTGGATATGGCTAAGGCTTATGACAGGGTTAGATGGTCCTTTCTTTGGAAGATCCTTGTTTCTTTTGGTTTTGGTGAGGAGTGGATCCAATGGGTCATATGAGTTGTGTCACATCTGTATCCTTCTCGGTTTTGATAAATGGAGCTCATTCTGATCTTTTTGGTGCCTCTAGGGGTTTGTGCCAAGGGGATCTTATTTCTCTGTATCTTTTTTTGCTTCTTGTGGAAGGTCTTGGTCGTTTGTTGAAAAGAAAGGTGGAGCTTGGCATCATTCAGGGTTCTCCGAGGTGGATGGCTACTGTTAGGGAAGCTACTAACTTGAGGCAAGTGTTGGACATCTATCTAGTTGCTTCGAGGCAATTGATTAATGAGGAGAAATCTCCTATCTTTTTCTTCAATACGTCGCCCCCCATACAAAGAAGAATTGCTAATATCTTGAGGTTTCAAATAGGGGTTCTCCCTTTGACGTATTTGGGTATCCCAATTTCTATTCGCTGACTTCCCAAGGGTTCATGGCAGAATATTATTGATAAACTCTGTGCAAAGGTTAATCATTGGACCCATAGGTGGTTGTCTTTTATGGGGCAGGTTCAGCTTCTCAAGTCGGTGGTGCAGGCTCTCCCTACATATAGATGCATGCTTCAGGTGGCTTCGATGGGTTTCTAAGGGAGTTGGATTCTCTTGAGAGGCAGTTCTTATGGGCTAGAAGTTTGTCATCTTCCAAGTGGAGCCTGATTAGGTGGGATGTTGTGTGCAACCCAAAGCAATTTGGTGGTCTTGGTCTTCAACAGTCTGCGTTATCTGGAGTGGCTGTGGCTGTGGCTGCTAAGCTATTTTGGAGATGGTGTGTGGATCAGGATCAACCATGGGCCGAGATATTATCTCATAAGTATTTCCCGGGGATTCCTCGGCAGGATCTCCCTCATTATCCTCTTGAGGGGAAAGGTTCGGTGATTTGGAATACTCTTCAGAAGGGTGCGAAGCTCATCAAGGAAGGTTTATTTTGGATTTGCAGACGAGACACTGAAGCTCTTTTCTGGTCGGATTCTTGGGATGGATTTCCCCCTCTTACTTCTTAGTTCCCCAATCTTCTTCCTTTGTGTCAGAGATTTCTCATGGCTGGTTGGTCTAGGGTGAGTGACTTCAAGTCTGTCACTTCTTTTGGTCAATTGGAGGTGGCTCGTTGGAAGGATCCTACTGAGTGGCCGGATTTGGGACTTGCGGAAGAAAGTGTTGAGTTGTGCAAGATTCTTTATAGTAGGGGTTGTAGTTCGCTTCTGGACGAGGATATTCTTGCTTGGACCCATAATCCTAAGGGGGTTTATTCTGTTGCTTCGGGTGATCAGGTGTTATTGGCCCAGAAGCTGATTAGGGTGGAGGTTCATTGGTGGAAAAGGGTGTGGAATAAACTCTCATGGCCAAAATGCAACTGCTTTTTTTGGACTTTAGCATGGAATAGGTGCTTGACCTGGGATAACATTTGTAAACGGGGATTCCAGGGACCTTCGATTTGTGTTTTGTGTGGGGGAGCGGAAGAGGATTCTTCGCATTTGTTCTTCTGGTGCCCCTTTGTTGTGCAGCTTTGGCATTGGTGGTGGGAGGTGTGGAAGGTTCCTTGTATTCATGCTTGCTCTTTGGTTGAATTATGGGATAGTATGGGAAGACCTCCTTCTATGGCTTCCTTTTTGCAGGATGTTTGGTACGTGGGCCCTACCTTTCTACTTTGGCAGATATGGCTAGAGCGGAATCACCAAATTTTCCGTGATCAGAAGTTGGTGGGTCAGCAAGTATGGCTGCGTATGTTAGGAATGGTGCAAGAGTCGGTTTTGGCTAAGTGTGATGTGGTTTTCCCCTTGGAGAGAGGCGATGCTGAGTTGGTGGTCAGACTAGGTCTTCAGGAAGTTCATTCCTCTTTTATCAACTCCAAGAACTGCAAGCCTGGGAAAAAGAGAGTTCAACGGGTTGGAAGGTGGTTACCTCCTCCAAATGGATTTTTAAAGATTAATACAAATGGTTCTTCTAGAGGAAATCCTAGGCCTGCTAGGATTGGTGGGGTTGGCAGGGACTCAGCTGGGTCGGTGATTTTTCTGTTCTCTATTCATTAGGGGGTGAAGACTGTAACCTTCATGGAGGGTCTGGTGATTCTTTATGCTATTAAGAGGGCCCTTGCTTTGGGATGGCAAAAGGTTATATGTGAAGCTGATTCACAGATCTTGATTAATCTGTTGAATGAGAGGAAGATATCTGATATAAATTGGCAGTTGGCTTTGGTGGTTCAACGAATTCTTCAGGTTAGTTCTAGGATGGAGGAGGCATCCTTTGTTCACATACCGAGGGAGTGGAATCGTGTTGCCGACTGCTTGGCCAAATGGGCCTCTGAGCATGATAGTGGTTGGAGGGTTGAGGATTGGGATCAGGTTTACCCTGAGCTACGTTCGGATTTGGACCGGTTCCTTGAGGAGGATAGGAGGATACATGGGGATAATTGATATTGTTTTATGCTGTGGGGTTGCTTCTTTGTTTTTTGGGGATGGGTCCCTTGGTTGTTATTGTAATGCTCTTTGCTGATTTCCAATAAAGTTTTTACCCCTTTGGTCTTTAAAATAAAAAATCTTCAATGATGATTAAAAAAACACTTACACATTTTTAACTAGAACTGGTGGATACATTGAAAATGGTTTGAAAAAGAGTAGATGCAATGAAAATGCTCTATAAAAAATGGTTAAGAACATTACTGCAAGTTAATCACCCAATTATATAATTTTATAAGCTTATAAGTAAAGACCTTAATGGATCAAATTTAAAAATTTATAAGTTGAGTTTAGAAATCCCCGATGTTGCTTATAACATCAAGTACATATATAGAAAACTGATGATAATACAAAAGGTTGAGAGGCTTTTGCTTCACTTTGAGAGTCGTACTCATAAAATACACTATGAGTTTTGAGATAAAGACAATGAAGCCTTGCTCTTTCTTAACAAGGACAAGGCTACAAACCCAATGCATTACAATAAGTGTTTTCAAATATTTGTAAATACAACAAAAGAGATTAAATGAAAACATTGAAGGAATAAAGAAGTCCCAGGGTAGTTTAAAAGAGTGTGAATACCAATCTATCATTGTTAATTATTGAATTAAATGATGCGATAGACTTTAATGCCTACAAATCACTTTAACTATACATTACTTGCCTTACAATAGTAACCAAAATTGATGGTTCAAGGGTAAATCAAGTGCTAAAAACTATCTCAAAGTAGCAAGAATGATGTATGAAAGGTAGAACATATTCTAGCAGGCATTGCTTACACATCTAAGCTACAACAATCAACAAATAAGAGAAAGAATGATCATCAAAGAAAACGAGATGCAAATTCATATCCAAATTGAATTCGGAAAGCAAACCTAACTTCTTCAAAGCATAAATGGGAGCATTGAACGAGGTACAAATAGTCATCTAAACATAGAGGATAGAAGGATTTTCTTAAGCATACAAAAGGCATACGAAAGAAATGAATGCAAAACATGGTGGAAAGTGCATTGGTAGTCATGCATGCAAAATATCCAAGTATAGACAAGGTATGATGCAATGTTATTTAACCTCATAACTAGAAACAACAATAAATTGCACATTACCTTTTCTCTTCAAAAACCAATGTTCTTACAAAAAAAATTATTCAATAGCGGTGGGAAAAGCTGATTTTTTAAATAAGATAATTGGAAACAATTATCTCATTAAAAAGTGGAGGAAAAAGACAAATTAGTAAGTTATTAAATAAATAAAATTTATTAATTTATGGAAGAAGAGGATAATGAATAATTAAATAATTAATATAATTATTTAATTATAGTAAGAAAGTGGCAAGTGGATAATTAAAAAAATAATAATAATTATAGAAGGAAAAAGGGGCTTAATTAGTGACTCAATTAATCAAAGAGGAATAAAGAAGAAATAAATTAATTAAATAATTAAGAATTATTTAATTAATAGGGGAATATGAATTTAGGGGAATAATTAAATAAAATTATTTAATTATGTAAGAAGATGAAAGGAGCTGACAGGAAAAGTGGAGTTTGCAGACGAAGGACAATTTTCAATGTCTACATTTTGCCCCTCTTTGACATAATGTAGTTTATCATGTTGTGTCAAAGAAAAATTAATCCAAAAATATTCCCCAGTGTGCAAATGAGGATGAGGAAGGATGACAAGGAGGTAATGGTATGCCCCTCGAGAGGACATGCAAACTCAAAGAACATGAGTGTGCTCTCAAAATGGATGAGAGGAATAGAGAAAGAAGGAAATGTTAGCATTGGGGACATAGATGTGAGTTAAAAAAAATAGACTTCAATATTTTGTTGAATAAATAGTAGGCTTTGCATTTAATCATCATTGGGTGGTAAAATGTCACAATGGACAACAAACACCATGATATGGCATAGGCCAATGGTGTCCAATGTCATGGCTTTGCCAAAAACAGACAAGCACTGACAAGGAATGCCATGACTCATACTAGGAGTGAGATTTCCACAGTCTTTTTGTCAAGACAAACCATAAACAACAATCAAAAGAAGAGACGAGTCATGAGACATCATCGCCCCTCTAAATCCTTTGTGGGACATCCTCAAGGTAGCCAGTAACATGATCCAAAAGACAAGTCGAAAGATAAGACAAAATAGATCCACAAAGTCAAAAGCCATTCAAAGTGTTTGCCAAGAATTGTTTGCCAATAAGTGTTTGCCAACATTTGACTGAGTGACGGGTTGATTATTTTGACAAGGCCTAGTTTCAAGAGAAGAAACATGTTGTATAAGACATCAAGTCTGGTTTCGATCATGTGACTACTTGTATAAGGTGAATGACAAATTTTGACAAATGACTATGTTTGGTTTTAGGAAGGACACATCCTGTATAAGGCATAGTTTTGATTATCTTGATGTTGGTTTGATGTTTGATTGATTTAAAAAATTCACTGATTTGACTTGAAGGCTAGTTGACTAGTTTTTCTTGTTGAATCATGATTTGTGTTGAAGTTTTGATGACCATTGTGTCTGATGACAATGTCTGACTTATTATGACTGACATGACAAACGCTAAAGGACTGACCTTGGTGGCCTTGAGGGCTCATCGATTGATGGCCTTTCCTACGTTATACATGCAGAGACCTCATAGTTCGACATGACTTGACTTTGTTTCATTGACAAAGGACTTCATCATTATTTAAATTTATTTGACAAACCTAAAAGGACTGGCCTAATGCCTCAAGGGTGCATCGATGATGGCCTTGCCTACGTGGAGTCGTAAAGGCAACATAGTTCAACTAGACTTGGACTGACATGTTTTGAATTTTTTGGTTTTTTGGGAATATTTTTTTTTTTGTCTTTTTGTCAACTATTTGATTTTTTTTGTCTTTTTTGATCTAACGATCTCTAACAACAAGTGTAGGATTCAATAATGACATAGGTCAAGTATTTTCCCTAGTCAGGTATAAGACCAATTTATTAAAGGTGGAATGAGACAAGCATTATCGCGAGTAGATATGGAAGGCAGAAAGATGCATAATGCCTAGTGTTATTATGGGAGACATGAAAATGACAAAGGATGTATTTATTATAAATGAAGCAAGCACACACAAAAATCCAAGGACAACCATGATCCTGCTGCTAGTCAAGCTGAAAACCAATTGACAAGTGATGATGACAATGACGACGTTGTTTAGCGTGGGAAGGACACATCCAAAAACAATGTGAGGACTATGAAAGACATATCCATATTGATGATAATGTGACTAAAGGATCAAGGTTTGTAGCAAGGCTAGAAACAAAGCCAAATCATGTTTTGGATGATGCGCTAGGTTGCATAGCAAGATTGTATTGATTAGGATTATTGCATTTGAAATGACTAACCTTAGGACTAGATGGGATTATGGAGGGAACTTGGATAAGAGGATTAGAATCCTTAAACCAATGACAAGGGAAAACCAAGTTCAGTAATAGGTGTGAAAGGATAATGGATTGATTTTGGTAAAGGATAGGAGACATGAGGATTATTGGCTGGAAGAATTATCATATGATCTCCAAGGACTATATCACATAGGAATAATTTGTTTTCTCTGAGATATGGGTTTGGATAAATGCTATGAAGGCTATGACATGATATTTCATGGATAGTGTATGACCAAAGGATAAACATGTCAAGAGTTTTCCCAAAGCAAGATTTATGTTTGTACCCCAGTCCTTATCAAGATCAAAGTAGGTGGGAAAATGGATGGGAATGATATGAATTAAATGGATAGATGAAAATGTCATAAGGCATAAGAGATGAGACAACTTGCCCCCAAGTGTCATGGTCCACATAGATAATTTCTCTTACACATGACGCATGTTTGCCAGGTTTTCATCATGGTACTCATCCAAAACACCATAAAAATGGTTTTCACTATTGGACAAAAATTTTCTCTACTATTTTTTTTTCTCTTTCTTTTGTTTTTTATGTCACACAAGACACCTGTTTGCCAAGTTTTCATCAAGGTGACAATTTTTTCTGATTTTTTATTTTTATATCAACTTGATTTTTTGGATGATCATTGATTGTTTTGAATCCTTTGACAGTGTTGATGTAGATGTTGATGTCATGATATTCCAATAGTGACCTTTACAGAGTATTTGTCTTGTCAGGATCATAGCACTTGCATACAACTAATCGATGTCATTGTGATCCTTTATGATATTCGGGTTTTCCTTATTAGTATACACCCATTGTGATAGAGTTCCATGAGAGTCCTTATGATAAAGAGTTGCTGCCAAGATGCGACAAATTTGTGACATAGTATTTTTGGACTTTAGGCAAGATGTAGGATTATGATGGACGATGGTAGACGTGGAAGGATTATTTGGACGTTTGGATGTAGTAGCTTTTATTTTCCAAACTTGGGATGGTGGATGATGGAGTTTGGAATTTCGATTGGGATGTCATTTGGAACCATGAATTTTATATGCCTTGTGTGATGACCATTGTGAAGGAGGTGGACATTTGTTATATGTGGGAGACCTCTTTTCTTGTGGCTCCACTTTTTGATTGAATATGGGAATTAAACTCTTTTCTTTACTTGATCCATTTTTCTTTGAGATCCACTTTAACTTTATTTTTCCACTTGGATTTTTTGCATTCAACGACCTTTGATATTTGATTTTGGGCTTTACAATTGTAAGACTTTTTTTTGTTGCTGGTTCCAATTGATAGGTTTAATTATGTTGGAATGATGGTTTACGGTTGGATGGAAGGAGTGTTGGTAGCAACCTTATGACAAGGACTACTCATGACCCCCATTTTGATGTTTGTATTGGGTAAATTGTTCCCTAATATCATGGATGTATCACTAACATCGTTTGATTTGTTGATTGAAGAATAGCCAAGACCTTGATGTCTAGGATTTTCGTAAAACTATATTGGTTCTTGAATGTCTTGCTCATGTAGGCCTAGTCCTCTTCCTTGATACTGCATGCTCTTAAATATTCCATTTGAAATGGGGTATTTTTTACTTTGAAATCAAGATGTGAACCCATCATTGTATATGTGGAGATTGTTACTCAGAATCTTCTCCTCTGCGAGAAAGCTTGATTTGATAAAAGTGGATGATCCTAGTTGATAGGATATTTTGGCTTTATCATTCGTCATGCTTGTATCTTCTTGATCATTTGGGATGTCGATTTGATCCGTGGTAGATTTTTTTTGAGTTGATCAATGGTAGCTTATTTATGTTCTTCTTGATCAATAACAACCTTTTCATGTTCTTCTTGAATGTCATCCATGTCATTTATTTGATTATCTATGTGTCCAAAGGAGGAAAGTGACTCATTTAGGGAAAGGGATGTGTTCAGAGTTTGCATAGGATCAACCTCAAATGTTTGATCATTGTATTGTATAAAAGTCTATGAGAGGATAATTTTGGACTTCATGTTCAAGGGTAGGATCTTGGTCAAAAATAGGTGTATCTTCGACGACATGATTGAGAATAATCTTGAGCAAGGATAGGTATATTTTGGATGCCATAATTATCTAGAAGGACTTCTTAGATGGACTTAAGGATGGGGTCATGGGATGGACTACTTTGATCTTGACATGAATGGGAATCTATGTTATCATGGTTTGGACTTTCCTTTTGACATGTATCCTAGGGTTTAGGCAATAAAATGTGATTTTGAAGACCATAACTAAATGTATTTTTATTAGACGGAGTTGTAAATTGCGATATTGGGGATAGGAATGGATTAGTGGATGTTGAAGTAGGATAGGACGTGGAGGCTTCAAATGGATTAGTGGATGGCTATTTTCCCTTCTCATAGTTAGGATAAGGTGGATTAATGGCAAGTGATTCTTGATATTAAGGATAGGTGGATGAATGACTAGGGCTTATGTGTTGTTGGTGAGAGGGGTGTGTGGTTGGTTGCTTATGGGTTGTGTTTGGTTGAGATGGAGAATTGATCCATTGTCTCTTGAATTCTATGGCTTGTTGGTATTGACCATTGCAAAGTAATTGGTATTCAACTCGACTACGGAGCATATTAAGGTGAATTGAAGACATAGTGGTGAGGTGAAGTCTAGAAAATGACAATGCAAAGGTATGACTTAAGCCTAAGGTATGCAATCTAAACTATGTTTTTGGATTTTTTTTGGGTATAAGATGCCTAATAATGATAATGCCCAAGATTTAAGGTTGAAAGTGACAATTATGAGATTAGGATATGACAATGTCGTGCTATAACCACAATCTAGGGTATGACCAAGTCTAAAATCGTATGCAATGATTCTTGATAGGTCTAGTTAATAGCTTTTTTTTTTTTTTTATACATATTTTGAGATACCTTTAGATAAAATTTCTAGACAATGATCCTACGTTATACTATCCTTTCATATATTTTATGCAGACTTGAACCTTAAATGCAATGATGGAATTATGGTTATAATATATTAGTATTGTATGATTTATATGAAGATATGTATGGAATGTTGATTGAATGCTATGTTTTGATTATGATAGTTATCATTGTGTACATGCTTTGCAAAATAAACTTGTTTGCAACTAAAGTGGAACCATGGCACGCAACAATTGTAGGATGAACCCTTAGTAAAAGGAACGACTGGACACCAAAATAGGTGAAGGTCCAGGTTAAAGTGGAACATGATGATTGTTGATTAAAGGTACTTGATGAAGGTTGAATGTGCATTATTATAACTAAATATTAAACGTTGAAGAAGAGGTCTCCTTCACTTATAGGATCTTGACAAATGGTTGAATATTTACATGCAATTTTGTTTTGAAAGAGTTTTAGTCCTATTAGGATTCCTTTTCCTTTTTAATTAAAGGTTGAATAAATCAGTCTTAAATCTACGCTCTAAATATCTAGGAGTGGAGTTAATGATTTTAGTTAAGTTGTTGCTTTGAATAAGATTCACTCAAGCTTATATATGGTTGTTGGTTGAATCTGTAGGATAGTTAGTAGGTTTTCAGTTTTATTTTATCAGTTACTTTTAGTTTCAGAACATGAGGAATATTTAGAATGATTGAGTACAATTCGTGGAAAGATCTTTTGTAACCTTTTATGAATATGCAATGAATGGAGTTAATTTCATGGGATGCGTGAAATCTGTTAACTAGATTTGTGTTTAGTTAAAGTGAGAATAGTCACTTGAGCAGGCCACTCAAGGTATTGTTTGTCACTTCATTTTCTAGTTATTTATTTCCATTAATATTTGTTATTAGTTTATCATTCTTTCATGAATCATATGCAAGCTAATTAGAACTTCATATCTTGCTTATTATCAATGAATGCTTATGAACATGAATACAATGGTTAACAAGTAGTACTCTAGAGGTTAGTTTATTCAAGTCATTAGCTCTTGTTAGTTCAGAGTTATTACAACATTGTTTCATTAGTAACAGTTTAATTACAGTTTAAGCTATAGGTACCCATAGCCACTAGTTCTAGTTATGTCTTTCACTATTTTGTAATTCTGTGAATTTCCAACTAGTAGAATAACTTGAGTAGGGTAGCTTAAGTAGTTTTGAGTCCTCAAAGGCATATATAATGTTGCACCATCACAAGATTACAAGCCCTGGGTTGACAATTTAATGAAGTCTTGAACAATGTTTTTGATTATATAAGCAACATTTACAAGGTGATGTACCCTTTACATGAGGATCCCAAAGGGGCACATCAATGAAGAATCGGTGAATCATATGCTTCTACACTGTCCATTTGCTATTGGTTTCTAGGAGATGGTGTTTCAAAAGTTAGGGACACACTGAACTTTGAATAATGATTTGGTATCCCTTGTGGAGGGGTGGAATGGGCCTTTGAATAATGTTGAGTGGACTGTTGAGTTAGTTAAACCTCTAAAAATTGTAGGTTCTACCAAGTTTACAATACATTAGCCTTGACTCTACAATTCTAATGTGCAAAGGTATGACTTAAGCCTAAGGTATGCAATCTAAGCTATGTTTTTGGATTTTCTTTGGGTATAAGATGCCTAATAATGATAATGCCCAAGATTTAAGGTTGAAAGTGACAATAATGAGATTAGGATATGACAATGTCGTGCTATAACCACAATCTAGGGTATGACCAAGTCTAAAATCATATGCAATGATTCTTGATAGGTCTAGATAATAGCTTATTTTTTATTGTTTTTATACATATTTTGAGATACCTTTAGATAAAATTTCCAGACAATGCTCCTACGTTATACTATCCTTTCATATCTTTTATGCAGACTTGAACCTTAAATGCAATGATGGAATTATGGTTATAATATATTAGTATTGTATGATTTATATGAAGATATGTATGGAATTTTGATGGAATGCTATGTTTTGATTATGATAGTTATCCTTGTGTACATGCTTTGCATAATTAACTTGTTTGCAACTAAAGTGGAACCATGGAACACAACAATTGCAGGATGAACCCTTAGTAAAAGGAATGACAGGACACCAAAATAGGGGAAGCTCTAGGTTAAAGTTGAATGTAATGGTTGTTGATTAAAGGCACTTAATGAAGGTTGAACGTGCATTATTATAACCAGATATTAAACGTTGAAGAAGAGGTCTCCTTCACTTATAGGATTTTGACAAATTGTTGAATATTTACATGCAATTATGTTTTGAAAGAGTTTTATTCCTATTAGGATTCCTTTTCCTTTTCAGTTAAAGGTTGAATAAATCAATCTTAAATCTACGCTCTGAATATCTAAGAGTGGAGTTAATGATTTCAGTTAAGTTATTGCTTTGAATAAGATTCCCTCAAGCTTGTATATAGTTGTTGGTTGAATCCGTAGGATAGTTAGTAGGTTTTCAGTTTTATGTTATTAGTTACTTTTAGTTTTAGAACATGAGGGATATTCAGAATGATTGAGTACAATATCTGGAAATATCTTTTGTAACCTTTTATGAATATGCAATGAATGGAGTTAATTTCATGGGATGCATGAAATCTGTTAACTAGATTTGTGTTTAGTTAAAGTGAGAACAATCACTTGAGCAGGCCACTCAAAGTATTGTTCCTCACTTCATTTTCTAGTTATTTATTTCATTAATAGTTGTTATTAGTTTATCATTCTTTCATGAATCATATGCAAGCTAATTAGAACTTCATATCTTGCTTATTATTAATGAATTCTTATGAACATGCATACAATGGTTAACCAGTAGTACTCTCAGCGTTAGTTTAGTCAAGTCATTAGTTTTTGTTAGTTCAGAGTTATTACAACATCGTTTCATTAGTAACAATTCAGTTACAGTTTAAGCTGTAGGTACCCATAGCTACTAGTTCTAGTTATGTCTTTCACTATTTTATAATTCTGTGAATTTCCAGCAAGTAGAATAACTTGAGTAGGGTAGCTTAAGTAGTTTTGAGTCCTCAAAGGCATATATAATGTTGCACCATCACAAGATTACAAGCCCTGGGTTAACAATTTAATGAAGTCTTGAGCAATGTTTTTGATTATATAAGCAACATTTACAGGGTGTTTTACCCTTTACATGAGGAGCCCAAAGGGCCAAAACAATGAAGAATCAGTGGATCATATTGAACCATAGATTTTTGGCTCTTTAGGACTTCTCTAACTCTTCTAGGGTTTTTCACCTAAAAGGAGAGAGGTAGGGCCAAAAATGCTAAGGGATCATTCAAGTTATGTTATATGTGATTTTATTTGAACTAAGTGAGATTATTTGAATGTAGTTATATGAATTAGTTGATCTATTATGAATGCAAAATCTAAGAATTATGTTATGTTGGAAAACACATTATGTAATGCAAAATCACCTACAAACAAATGGAAAATTGCAACAGAAATGAATCAGACTGAAAGTGTGCACCTGAGACATGGATGAGGATTGGAAATGACTTCTGGAATGTTGTTGATGCTAAAATTTAGACCTGGTGGGCCTCATTCGCCATTTTGGGCGAATTAGTCCTAGTTTTGCCAAACTGTACCAAGGCCTATTTTTGACAATTTAAGGGTACTCAAAAATGTCAAAATCCAAAAATTGACCTTGGGGTGGGACTCATTCACCACCCATGGAAAATGAGTCCACTTTTGTATTTTTGGATTTTCAAAAGTGGATTTTGAAGCTTTCAATCTGCACTTTGATGCCCTATAGGTGTCCACTTCCGAAACTTTGATTTACGGGTCTAAAAATAGATTTTTGTTGATATTTTGACTTGAATGATGAAGAGATGACTTGAATGACTTTACAACTCAATCTCCAATGATTTCCAAGCTTCCAAGAGTCTTAAATCTGCAAACAAACAAGACAAAAGAGATATTTAGGTAATTAAACCAAAGTGATGAAATAAAGTAATGAAACATGAAACAATGGAGATGTTTACCTTGCCGTGTGATGATTTATCTTGAAATTTTGCAGCAATACATGAAGATTCAACCCTTGAATGCTTTAGAAAGCTAACTAGATGACTTATAATGAAGAAACCCTAGTTTGCTTGACTTGGATGAGAAGATAGAAGATGAATTGATGATAAAAGATGTAATAATGAGATAATATGTGTAAAATGAGGATAAAAACACTTATTTATAGAAAATTGTGCCTTAGTATCCCATTAATACCTCATCATAGGCCAACATAATGCAAAATCAACTCAAATTTCACTTTATTTCCTGCTCAAAGGTCAAAATGGGGCCAGATAGGACTCATTCGCCACACATGGCGAATGATTCCCACCTGGATGGGATTGATTCACCATGCATGGCGAATGGGTCCCATAGGGGCCATTCCAACAACTAAAAAGCCAAGGAATAAGGAAATAAGGTTTAAAATGCAAGTTTGTTGAGTGTTTGATCAATTTGAACCTCAAGATGCACAATATGGGTTAATTAGGGCCTATTAGTGATGATGTAAATGTCAAATAGGGATTGGGACACAAAATTCAATGTGAGTGTGATTAAATACACTTTACAACACTAAAATTAGGTCCACATAGCCTAGAAGGGCACAAAAACTAATGTGAATGTTCAAGACACATTACAACACTAGTTTATCATTAAGTTTACATTAAGAACCTTCTAGATTGATGTAATAATGTTATTAAACACATTTTATAATGTTTAATTTAGAGAGAAATAGGTTAATTAAGTTTAGAAAAGAGTGAAAGTCCTTTACAAGACTTTGCAACACCTTTACAAGACATTGTTAAAAGCATGTTGTTCGATTTGAAAGGGTCCAAGACCTAATGTGGATGCATAAAATGCCTCACAACACTAGATTAAGACCTCATTAAGTCCATTTTATCACGAATTAATCTCATGTCAAGCAAAGGGTCATTTTTTCTACAACACATTTAGCCCCCACTTTAGTGAGAGGATGAAATTGCTTCAAACTCACACTAAAGTAGACATTCAAGAGAGATCCACATGTAGGTCAAGCCCCCAAGATACAAAATCATGCAAAGGAAAGATAAAAAGAAAGACAAGGTGGAAGAGATGTACTCACTCTGGGCCGACAGAACTACTTGGTTGTCCGCCAGGTGAGAAAGGCCAACGATATACTCACTTTAGGGCCACAAAACTAGTTGTCTGCAGGGTGAGAAAGCCCAAAAGGTAAGATATATACGCTAGTTGGTACACACTCACACACACAAAGGTGGCTATGGGGAAAATTCATGCCGATAGGTAGGTTTCCCGCTCAACCATGTTAAATTTATACTACCTAATAACTTTAACAGGGTGCCACAAAAGAAAATGATGGTTCGAGCTCTATGAGGTAAGCAAAACTTCATATGCAAGACACTCATAGACATTCTTAATGTAGAAAAGTGTAAGGATTGTTCAAAGGGATTTTGTTTTGTTCGTGCAAGGTCTCATCTTAGGTAACATCATGTTCAATGTCTCCAAGAGAGGATAGGTGCAAACGATCTCATCTTGTTTCCAAGAGAGGAAAAGTGCAAGGTCTCATCCCCGGGAACATTGTATCTAATGTGTCCAAGAGAGGAAATTGCAAGAAAAATAAAATAACACAATAAAATGTGAGTGGTGATGTATTCCCCCCACTTTAAAGTAGTTGTGAGCACCCATACTGTGAGCAAGTGCTTTAAAGTAGAAGAAGAGAAAGAGGAAGACATGAGAGCTTACACGGAAAGCCCTATGCCAAGTCATACGTTTTCAATAAGCTACATCATGAAAAGAGAGAAGTATGTCATATACAAGCCAACCTTAAGGCATGTCATCCACATCCCAAGCTGGATCTTATATATTCATGAAAGGTTAACGACTAGCCAAAGGAGGCAACGACTAGTGACATATGAGGACAAGGCTAGCAAACCCCATGCCCCCACTTAGTGCAGGACAAAGGTGAGCCAAAAAGATTGATGAAATGCATGCTAGAGTGAAAATCAATAGCAATTAGAGGAACTAGATTCCCCCACATAGGGAAGCATACTAAACTCCTGAAAAATGTTGTATGGTGATCCCACAATAGTGGTTTACAATTTTTGGCCAAACTGGACACTGAAATATATTTTTTAACTAAATCTTCACTTTCGGGCACCTATAGCAGCTAAACCATGAGGAATTTGAAGATAATGCAAACTAAAGTTTCGTGAAATTTTGTCTATAGATTCTAAATATATTTTTTTCAAAATTTTTGGAATTAGATTGCACTTATTTTTCCATCTCCCTTGAAAACTAGTTTTTTTCATATAACAACATTTTTAAAAAGTGACGCTCACCGTATAACACATAACTTTTTTTTCATGAAGGATACAATTCTAATTCTTTCGAATTTAGATTTGAAACTCTGATATCTAGTGCTTCCACTTGGTTAGATAGTTTTTTATTGAATATTTTTTCTTTAATCAAGTTTCAAATTCAAACCAATTATAATTTAGACATAGCGCGACCGTATAACGTGTAAATTTTTTTGTATGTATCAAAATTCAATTTTTTTTTCTTTGTTGGATCAAGGACTTCAATATCTGGTGCACTAATATTTTATTTATTTATTTTTAATAATCTACTATTTTTCCACATGTGCAGAACAAAGAGCTTGATTTTCGGTGAAAAACCTACATTCATGAGAAATAAAAAATAAATATAATAATCAAATTAAATTTATTTAAAATTATACTTTTTGGGAAGCTTATAATAAGGAATACATTCTTGAAAAAGTTAAATTTTAAATGAATTCATTTGTTCCCCAAAAGGTAAATCAAAAGTGGTTTTTTATCAGCATTTTGATAGGTGTAAAGGAGACTCTGTTATAGGTATGGTTTAAAACTAGCGGGGTTCTATCCAAGGGGGTTTGATTTAAGGTAGTTTGATCAAACCATCTTCAATTGGAATTCTTTAAATGGAACTTTTCAAGGCTTAAATCATTATATTTTCTAAAAATATGTGATTTCAGCAAAAATTAGTTCCTCCTAGAAATTGTAAACCACTATTGTGGCATTGGACAAATTTTTATGCTCATTTGAGTCTCTCTTATGGATTTTGGCTTGATTTTGCCTAGATTTAATGTTGTAATGTGGTCAACACATTCACATTAGGTCTTGGACCCTTGTGAATCAATAAGAATTCTAGGATGTCTCGTAAAAGTGTTATGAAGTGTTTGTAACCCACTTCCACACTTTTCTAGGACCTTTTCATTATAATTCACTTAAATAACCTCTTTTTATCACTTACCAAGTCTTATTTCAAAGTTTTGTAAAGATTTGTAACAAACTTTCATGCTTTTTTAGGCTTGTCATCAATAATTTGACCCTTTCTTATGTTTAAATGACCCCTTAATGCACTTTCTAGCCTTACTTAAGTGTGTTTTGGAGAATAATCTTATTAAACATCATTAAATGCACTTTAATTTCTAACTCCTACTAAAATTTCCCTGATGGAACCAAGTTGCCACCTAGGGTGACTTAGTCCCACTGAGCACAAAAATTAAAATTATTTTAAATTTTTGGCAGGATATTATTCTCTTAACCTTGAGTCGGCCTATGATGTGTTATTTTAGAGAAAGTTTGTAAAATCAAGTATAAATAAAGAATTTTCCTCTCATTTTCACCCCCATTAGTCTAATACATTCATCCACACATTAACATACATACATTCATAATTCTCAAGCATTCTAGGCACTATCAAGCATCCATTGGAGAATCTACTTGCATATCTTCAAATTTCTACATCAAGGCCCAAGGGTTTGGTGAGTTGTATCATTGAATGTTGTTCATTCATCATTCTCTTTCTATTTCATTTCATTTTCAAGGGTTTGATTACTAGATTGGGGTTTGACCAAGGAAAACCCCTTATTCTCTGTCAAACCCCTTATTCTCTAACCCTTAACCCTTTTTCCCCTCTTTGCATGTGTGTTTTGCAGGTCTTGTATGCAAATTTGGCAAAGAGAAAGATGTTAAAAGGTGTTGTCAATTCATCAAAGTCATTCAAGTCGACAAAGCCCAAGTGAAGCTTGGAGACCCTTTTCAGCCCGATTCCTGTAGCTTCAGATCCAAACACTTGCCAAGAAGAGGATTGCAGACCGAGAGCTACAGATTCTTGTCCTAAAATTCTTGAAAGTTGAAGGTGGAATAAGTCACCATCAGTGGTGAATTAGTCCCATTGTCAGGCTTGAATAGTGATTTCTACATTTATGGATACCCATTTGGCTAAAATTTGTTCCGACAAAATCTCCTTGAAACAAGACTAAGTCACCCAACTTGGCGTAAGTGTCCCAGTTGGCCTCAACAACAAATTTTGAAAGATTCCAAAGCCTCTCTACATCATATTCCAGTTTCCAAGTGCACCTCTCCAATCTATTTCATTTTTGTTATTGTTTGTTTGAATTTTTAGGTCATTTTACATATCATAATGTGTTTTCAAACAACTTGCATTTCTTAGGTTTTACAGTAATAATCAATATATTTTATTAGTTTATTGCATTTAGGAATATTTCATCCATACTTGCATTAGTTTTGAGTGGGGACATTACGCATTTTGGCCTATCTCTCTCCTTTTAGGTGAAAAACCCTAGAAGTGTTAGAGACTTGTGGGTACCAAAATCGGTGTCCACACTAACGATAGGTGTCTATTAGTGATCCCTCCTAATTTATAACAATTAGCTTTGATTACCATTACTTGCACAATATCATAACTTCCCATACAACTAGTATCATATCAAATATCAAATAGCTAATAGCAATCCACCTCCATGAACCAAGTGAATATCAACTAATTCAATTTAAGATACAATATAGTATCTCTAGGTGTCTGCCATTGGCATGGTCCAATGGAAACCTACTAACTATTACCATATCATAACCAAGGTATCCCATAGCAATTCACCTCCATGAACCAAGTGAATGTTAGCTAATCCTTAGTAGTAGCCTAGACATCAATCATTGGCATGGTCCAATGACTGCCTATCACAGCTAAAATATCTCGGAGGTTTACATTTGGGTCTTCTCTATCCCAATACTTACTAGCATTCTAAATAGTAATAGACTCAACCTAGTAGGAATTCTAAGGTGATTGATGAGTTGATTGGTACATTTAAAGATACTATTTTAAACCTTCTAGATATACGTGGTTAGTAATCAATAATATGTAACCCACATCATATCAAGTGTTTTTGTGGTATATCGAGTACTTCTTAAGGAGAAAGAGGGTATTCTCAGCCAACACATATTTCTAATTTAAAATTTTAGCTTCCTTAAGTTTGTTAAATTATGGATATGAGCAATTTTTTAGCTCCTTATTTCTTACCTTAGTGATGTTCTAACGAGTTTACCATGTATAATTTAATCATGGAATTGATTGAAACTACTATTTTTTTTATATTTAGTTCATTTTTAAATACATGAAGTCATTTATGGTGTGTGGAATAGTGTTTTCAAGGTATCTATGGTGTTATTCATCCTAACAAGGCTTGTTTGTCAAGAATATAATATGCTCTTTCCCAAAACATGTTAAATATTAAATCTATAGACCCATTAAATTTTAAGTCACTATCTTTGGAAAGTTCCACTCGAGTTGGATAGACAACTACAAAATAGAAATTAACTCTTCCTCCTCTAATGGAAGAGTTGTAGGGTCATGAAAATGATATCAAGGACATGGTAACACCCCAACCCTTAAGCTAGTCTTGATGGAAGTTTAGTAACAATCTAACCAGGTTGAGGGTAAAAATCTCATTAGACATGAAGGGAGGCTCTACTATTGTACAAATGCAACATATATTTTCACCACACCTGAACTTAAAATAATAAAAGGAAAATAATGGTCTTCTAGAACTAGTTTCAAGGCCATACCATTGGAGAGAAGAAGGAAGGAAAGATTCTAATGAAAATAAAGTGTTGCAAAATTTTATAGTTAACCATATAGATGCCAAATTTAATTATGATTCTTCCTTCTTACTAGAGGATAAAGCTCCTACCAATGAGTGTATTATATATGTATGTCACATAATTTCTTAGAATGATAATTTCTTTTGCATCATAAATCATGCCAAGGATGATAATGGGATCTTGAGGGTTACTTTTACATTCGTTATGTTGTCAAGGTTGCTGATCATACCTAAAGTTCATAGTCTTTGAAATGCAAGAGAATACATTTATTTTTCAAGAGTGAGTTGCTTAATCCAATTATTTTAATATAAAGTTATCTTGTGAGTGTTGTGAACCAAAATACTAAAGATGAATATTTAACACTAATACTTTTTATATGAAATTAGGATTGTAAACTACATATAGAAATATCAAGCATACTGAGCTCTTCATAGTGGTTATTTACTTGCTCATAAACCATATATACCAACTCCATGTATATAAGTTACTAGGATAAAAATATGTTCAATGATGTAATCTTTTGGGCTAACCTAGAGAGGTAGATCCAAATACCCATCTAGGTCTAACAGATTTTATAAAATTTATACAGGTCTATGTAAATATATCCCTTTCAATCCTCTATATATACATACATAAATAGATACATATATTACACTGTGATCCTATTCATTTATGCAACATAACCATTCAATGTTTGACTAACTATGTGCTTTCTAAACTAGGGCATGATTGGTGTATACATAATAAGGAAAAAAGAGTACATTTTTGCATTACTAATTAAACAATTAAGATTTCAAACCCTAAGTAGTTGCAAGAAAAATAAATGAGAAACATGGAGATTTTATAAACTTGACAAGAAAAGAGGAACCGGTAAGACATCTGCAACATGTATGGGTGCAACACTATCACACTCGGACTTCCCACACCTCTTCTTCTCCTTCGCTACCTCTATCATCCTCTCATTCCTCTATCTCTCACCTTTTGAATAGTGTATCTTGTTAGGGAAAGGTTGTGGGGTTTTATAGAAACCTTGCACTTTGATTTTTTTACATCCTTTGACCAAGGGAGCCTCTTACTAGAATGTATAACATATTGTTTTAATGGCATTAATCTCCCTTAGAACCTTCTCCCCTCTCCTTATAAATGAGGGTTGTCTTTCACGTGAAGATTTGGATATTTCCCTCCATATCAATGACTAAAAATTGTGACTCATCTTTCTTTCTTTTCTATTATTTCACATGGTGTTTAGTTTATTTTATATAGTTTTATTTTATTTATTTCTTTTGGATCTTCTCTTATTGATTTTATTTGTACTCTCTTTTAATTATTTTCTTATAATTAACTTTTATTTCCAAATGGTAATGTTTAGGTTTAAACTAGTCAAAATTATATTATATTTTCTTTTAATTCATCTTACGGCTTGATTCCAGAATGTTCACCAAGGAATAGGAGGGATAATTGACCTACCAACGAGGTGGGGTATCCTTACATAGGTCAATAATTACTAATAGTAGCGGATAAACTCTTAGTTGGGTGGAATAACTAGAGTTACTTGACCTTCAACTAGTCAAACTAGGTTACTGAGTTTGAGGTTTATTCCCAAAATAGGTTGACAAATCTGCCTTTTGTTGCACCTTGAGCACCTACAAAATTCATCCACTTTCTCACACAATTTTCAGAACCTAGATATTCTAATAAAAATATAGATATACCATCCCAAAATAAAACAACACCATTAAATTCATTAATATCAATTATTTAATAATTGTTTGAAATGACCATTTAAAATGTTTGTGTATTATATTAATAATTATGTTCTTATGAAAATCCAAAATTAGGGGTATGGAAATAGATATAATTTCAAGGTTGTTAGAGTTAGAAGGAATATACTAATAGTTAAATGTAGATTTGATCAATAAAACAAAGAAAATAAAACACACAGAAAAATTATAGCAGTAACAAGACAACACATAATTTAACCTGGTTCACTCAATATGGGCTACATCCACAAAACCAAAGCCATCCAATAATTTAATTATCCAGTGTAAAACATATTACAATCTCACAAATAATTCCCTACTACAACTCCCATCCCAACCGCTTATTACAAGCTTTTTAGAAGCTTCCAGAATTAGGGTTTTACAAAGTTTTTTATTTTTTTGGTGACGAAGTGAAAAAATAGGATGCATGAAAAGTGTATAGTATAGCATGATTAGTCACCACATACCAACAATCTCCCACTTGGAGACTAATCAGGCTCCACACCAAACAATCTCCCACTTAGAGACTGATCCTGGATGACACTACTGCACTTACAACTCCCACTAGAAATAAGCACCTTGGACCCTACTACTCTGTTATACTTTTAACCATAAAGACCATCCGAAGTTGAAGAGGAGCTCAACTTCTCCCTTGTCACTTCCTTTGTAAACATATCCATTGGATTGGCATCTGTATGTACATCTTTTCTAGCTTTACTTGTTCATCCTCCAACATTGAATGAATGAAATGATATCTTACCTGTATGTGTTTGGTTTTAGAGTGAAAGTAAGAATTCTTTGCAAGATGTATAGCACTATGGTTGTTTGTTACAAACAAGTTATTTTCAACTTATTTTTTTCCCAACTCTTCCATGAAAAGTTGTAGCCATATCATCTCATTTTCTACCTCTGTTGCAACAACATACTCTACCTCTGTGGTGGTTAAAGCAACCAAATTTTGCAATCAAGAAATTCAACTCAATGTTGTCCCACCAATTGTGAATACATAACCTATGGTACTCCTCTTGGTATCTATATCCCCTGCCAAATCTGAGTCAACATAGCCTTTTAAATCAATATTAGAGCCTCCAAAACATAAAAATTTATTGGATGTACCTCTTAAGTACTTGAGAATCCATTTTACTGCATTCCAATGCTCAACTCCAGGATGACTCATATACCTATTAAAAAATCCTACAACATATGCAATATCCGATCTTGTGCATACCATGGCATACATTAAACTACCTATAGCTGAAGCATATGGTACCTTGGACATTTTTTCTTCCTCCTCTTGTGTCTTTGGACACATATCATTTGTCAATTTAACATGACTAGGAAAAGGTGTGCATATAGCTTTGGCATTTTCCATATGAAATCTTTGCAACACCTTATCAATTTAATCAACCTGAGATAAAAACAATTTTTTGTTTTTACTATCTCTTTTAATCTTCATACCAAGGATTATTTTTACTACCCCCAAATCCTTCGTAGCAAAAGAATTCGCTAACTGATGTTTTAACTCCTTAATGTGAACCATGTTAGACCTCGCTACAAGCATATCATCAACATTTAAACATAAAATAATGTAGCTATCATCATCTAACCTCTTAAAATAAACACAATGGTCTAAATTACATTGACTTTAGCCATGCTTAGCCATAAAGCTATAAAATTTAATATACCATTGCTGAGGTTCTTGCTTCAAGCCATATAAACTTTTCTTTAATCTACACACCAATTTCTCCTGACCTTTGACCTCAAATCCTTGTGGTTGTTCCATCTATTTCCTCTTCCAAATCACCATGGAGAAAGGTTGTTTTAACATTGAGCTGTTCTAAATGCAAATCTTCAGTAGCCAAAATACTTAAAACAGTGCGTATAGAAGTCATTTTAACAACTAAAGAAAAAATATCATCAAAATCAATACCCTTTTTCTGTGCAAATTCCTTTGCAACTAACATGGCTTTAAATATTTTCTTACCTCTATCCTCCTCTTTCAACCTATAAACCCATTTGTTTGGTAAAGCCTTTTTACCTGCAGGAAACTTGCATAATTCTTAAGTCTAATTTTTCACCAAGGAGTCCATTTCTTCTTCCATTCCATGCTCCCACTAAACCTTGGTATGTACCTACATAGCTTCATCATAACATTCCAGTTCACTAGCATCAGTTAATAAAATAGAATACAAAGAGAGATAATATTTTTTTGCGGGTCTACATATCCTTGAAGATCATCTAACATTCACTAGAGTTTGTAGTATTTGTTGTTGTTGTTGTTGTGGATCATGAGGAACCATTGCAACATTGTTGTTTAGTGTATCATCCAACACTACATAATCATTTTCTTTCTTCTCATGATGTTGCAACTAATCTTTGTACAACACTTTCTCATTGAATATGACATCCCTGCTTCTCATAATTTCCTAATTTTCAAAATCCCAAAGCTTATTTAACCAAATTCATCAATGCCATATCCAACAAATATACATTTCTTTGATTTTTCATCAAGCTTTCTTCTATTTTTTAGAATCTACATGTGCAAATGCTTCAGAACCGAAGGTTTTGAGAAAATAATTTAACTCACCTTCTTACTTGTCCATGCTTCCTTTGGAATACCACAACCCACAAGATTAGAGGGACCTTTATTAATTAAATAAACAATAGTGTAACTTACAACCTCCGCCCACATGTTTAAAGGCAGCCCAACATGCAATTTCATAGTTTGTGCATGCTGCATTATTGTTCTATTCATGTGCTCATACACTCCATTTTCCTATGGAGCCCTTGGAACCGTTTTTTTCCTACGAATACCATTAGAGGAACAATAATATTCAAACTCTTTTCTACAAACCACCATTATCAGATCTGAGACATTTTAACTTTTTACCCATCTCATTCTTAACCAAGTTTCTCTATTTTTAAAAAGTTTCAAATACATTAGATTTTTGCCTAAGGAAATAAATCCATACCTTCCTTGTTGTATCATCAATAAAAGTGACATAATACCGAGAGCCACCAAGAGAAAATGCTTGAGCTGGTCCTCATACATGGACATATGCATAAGCTCCAATTTCTCATCTTTCTTTTGCTTCCCATCCTTGAGAAAACTAACTCTCTTTTGTTTGTCATACACACAACTCTCACAAAAATCCACAGTAACACATTTTAGAACTGGTAAAAAATTCTTTGAATGAAGTACTTTCATACCTTTTGCACTCATATGCCCAAGTCTATTATGCCACAGTGCTGATTCAGAATCCACAACAACTATTTGATTTTCTACTTGCCAAATTGCAATAACTGTTTTTGAACATTGATCTTTATCTACAATAGCTAAAGTAGAAGGAACAGTATGACCTTTACAAAGATATAAGGTGCCTACTTTCACACCTTTTTCTACCACTAAGGCACCTTTTGTATCCTTCCAATTTTTATCACTAAATGTAACAACACAACCTTCATCATCTAGTTGCCTTGTTGAAATTAAATTTTTGCTTAACTTTGGAATGTGCCTCACCTCATGTAGTAGCCAAAGATTCCCATTCTGCAACTTAATCTTGATTCTTTCCTCTCCAACAATCTAACAAGGTTCATTACCTCCCAAATAAACTAGCCCAAAATCCCCTTGGACATAGTCAAGAAAATAACTTCTATGGGGCGTAGGATGAAATGAAGCCCCTGAATCTAACACCCAAGAATCATTAGCATTAACAATGGAAATAATCAAAGCATCCTCATCAGATTTATTAATTACCAAATTTTCCTCTTTATTGCCTTCCTTTTTGTCTCCTTTATTTTTCTAAGAGCAACAATCTTTCTTTAAATGACTTGGTTTACCGCAGTACCAACAATCCTTCTTTTCTCTTGATTGGGACCTTTTATCGTTTGATTTTCCTTGTAACTTCCCAAGACTTCCAAAATTGTTTCCTTTCTCCTTTGTTCTTCCCTTGCTTTCTGCATTCAAAACACTACCTGATGTGGATGTTCCACCCGAGGTTTTCCTACGAATTTCCTCGCTCAAAATAACACCAACAACATCATCAAATTTCAATGTATTTGAACCAGAAAAAGAATTGCTAACAACCATTACCAAGCTATTCCAACTTTCAGGAAAAGAACACTTAGGAAAAGAACACAGAATCAAAAGAGCCCTAAATTCTTCATCAAAGTTTACATTTACAGTTCAGTTAATTGACTGATAACTGTATTAAACTCATTTAAATGATCAAAAATTGACCCACCTTATACCATTTTTATATTAAATAAACGCTTCATAAGAAATACCTTATTCGAAGTAGAAGGCTTTTCATATAACTTCGCTAGGGTTTGCATCAACTCTTGAGTTGTCTTTGTTGTTGTAATATTGAATGCCATTGATTATGCCAAGCATAAACACATA
Organism: Sequoia sempervirens; assembly: GCA_007258455.2. Taxonomy (NCBI): domain Eukaryota; kingdom Viridiplantae; phylum Streptophyta; class Pinopsida; order Cupressales; family Cupressaceae; genus Sequoia; species Sequoia sempervirens. Next base: position 288,431,864 of record VDFB02000017.1, read on the forward strand.
CTGCCAAGTGCCTTTCTATCTAAATAATTATCCTAGTCCTCATCAAAAATTGTTGAGGGTTTCTTCGTTTTCCCTTCCAATGGCCACCATAAATCATTTTGATAGAGGTAGTCCTCCATCTGCATCTTCCATAACTGATAATTCTGCACATTGAACTTCTCAACCTTCAACTTACCCTCATCTGCCATTACTCCCACTCAACCATGAGACCTTCCTGTAGAGAATAACAAAACACGACCTTGCTCTGATACCACTTGTTAGGGTTAGAAGGCAGATATCTAATAGTTAAATGCAAATTTGATCAATCAAGTAGAGAAAATAAAACACAATTTTTTTTTATAGTAGTAACAAGACAACACAAAGAATTTAACGTGGTTCACCCAATATGGACTGCATCCACAAAGCCATAGCCATCCAATTATTTTATTATCTAGTGCAAAACATATTACAATCTCATGAATAATTCCCTACTGCAACTCCCATCCCAATTGTTTATTATAAGTTTTTTAGAAGCTTCTAGAATTAGGGTTTTACAAAGTAATTTTTTCTATTGTTGGTGACAAAGTGAAAAAATAGGATACATGATGAGTGTACAGTATAGCATGATCAGTCACCACATAACAACAAAGGTTTCTCCTTCATCCAAATTATTAAGATGACAAATGATTAACGCAAAATAAAGTCTAACATCTATGAGGCTGTGACAAAGATTAGTACCAAAATATAAATGTTAGGTTTAATGGATTTGTGTGCTCATTTTTTTGAGATCCATGGTTTTACCTATATCACTTGGTTGTTTTAATTGAGCTGAATTCTATAAAATAAAACACATGTTTAGTGGTTGTAGTATACTAGTTATTTTTTTGGCTTGGTTCCTATTTGTATCGAGTTCTCTTGTTAAGGGAATATGTGAAGCATGACATGTGATGTGTGGTTACTCATTATTCTTGGACACATAGAGGATGCATTAGAGGAGCTTGATGTTTTAGAAGTATTCATAAAGACTTTGTAAGTTTAATGTAATTTTTTTTATTGTTGAATAATACATTGAGTGTGGATACTTTTCAAGGTTGAGTTTCCCCTTTTGAGGATTCTCCTAGGGTATATCTTGTGTAATATTGTGACATGTCTTTGATATTTGTATTATAGTTATTTTGTAGGCTTGTATGCATGTTTTTCTCTGTAGTGTAGAAAATAGTATACCTTTACAATTTCACACTATGTTTGGGTCCCTTAATTAATTGGACTTAATTAAGCTTCTAATTTTTCAAATTATGCATTCCAAAGCCTTATTATTCCTATTTTCCAAAAGGGAAACCTATGTTAAAAAATTTCCAATAGTAATTAAAAACCTTGAAAATTGTGTGTCTTGGATTTAGGTCCTAGGACAAGAGTGAATGGATCCTCCTTAAGTGCCAAGATCCAATTTAAAATATGTTTTTAATGGAATTTTAATGATTCAAATTCAAGTTTCAATTGTTGGCTTTTGAAATCTAATTTTCGAGAAATTAAATAAACACCTATGAATGCATAGTTATTTTATCAATTCAAATCTAACAAGCTAGAGTCAACTTTCACAAGATAAAATATTATTGTACAAAGAGCATTGAAGAGAAAATTTAACAGTCATCTACAAAAGCAATTACTTGATCATATCATCATGTCAAAGTTCATGTGTGTTCATGTCATGTTTTGGAGATAACATTGTGATGTAGGTTTCAAGCATTTAAGCAAGCATTCAAGCATCAAATCAATCATCCAATCAATTCAATTCACGTAAGATCTAGACCTTAGAGTGACATGTGTTGGACTTTAGTCCTCTAAGGGCAACCATTAAGGGTTTGATGAGTTGTGACAAAGCATTGTTCATTCATCATTTATTTCCATTTGTCATTATTTCATCATCAAGGTTTAATTAGCAACATGGGGTTTGCCTAAGACAAACCCCTATTCATCCAAAACCAAACATTTTTCTTCTCTTTTTTTGTTATGTGCAGATTTACAGGTAGAAGGATTGAAGATTGATCAAAGGAGATTTTTTTCAAATTTGTCAACATTGTTGTCAAGCCACAAAAAATGAGATTCAAAATTTATTTCGGCTTTCTAACAATCAAACTTAGAGAAATCAGAAGCTTAGATTTAGGATCTAAGGAATGTAAAATCATATTTTGGACTCCTATACAAAGACCCATTCACCCTAGGGAGAATCTATCCTTTAGTAGAATTCATCTAACCCACTTTTGATCACAAGTGCACATCATTCTACCCTTCTCATATTTTCCTACAAATTACTATTTCCATTTCTGCTATCATAATATTCTGCATTTCAAGTGTTAGGTCATACAATGAGCTTGTTAATGCATTTAAATTTATCTCCCAAAATAGCCAATGGATCATTTCTATCATAATAAAACAACAAACCTTCCTAATAGGGTTGACTCACCTCAAGGTTGAAATTCAATCCTATCCTTGGGAGATCTCTTTTTCTAATGAAATTAGGAAAAGTGTAAGTGTATAAATTACACACCTTTTAATCATTTCATATTGATCACCCACTTACATTTTTCTATGTTTCATTCTCTAGAGTGGAGTAATGTAGGAAATGGTTTGATCAACTTGGTAAATTTCCTAATAAATTATTTTAAATAATTATTTTTTAAATGGGTACTAAGCTAAGTGTAAAAGTGAATATGGAAAGTATGATGTATACATTTTTCATCATCACATTCACCTAGTTATTTTAACTCTAAAGAAAGGAAAATTAATATTCATAGAGTGTAGTGTTAGAAATATTTGAATAAAAAGGTGATTAAAAGGACCAAAATGGAGGGGAAATGGTATTTTTCTATTAGAAGGATAACTCATCTAATAAAATAGTTTGAAGTATATTTATAGTCTAACGAGTTGAGCTCAATTGGTTAAAACATTCGTTATATTAAGGAGGCCCACATTCAAATCTTAAAAGTGACATAATATGAAATTCTAATGTTGATTTAGTCTTTCATTGTTGATTTCTAGTGTGAATGTGACTTCCAAGGTGAATTTTTAAGGTATGACTCTTGATCTTCCATTATTAATTTCTACTAAATTTCCAACCAAAAATATAAACATTAATCTCATATTAATACTCAAAAAAAAAATTGTATTGAACTACATTCACCATTTATTGGCAAGATATGGTGAATGGAAAAATTCTATTGATAAAATAAGTAGGAGAGAAGAAAGATTCAATTATTTGAGAATTTTTATTTTTATTTTTTTTAGAGCAAAGGCAGTAAGCCTATATATTTATATATTAATATAATAAGAGTGAATATACATAGAAAGAGAATATGTCCATGACTTCCCAGATAGACCAAAATATTACATTAGATTGCATAGGGAATGCAAAATTTTGATGCAATACTGCCTAATCCTACTAAGAGACTATGAAACTTTCTGGTCAACAGAAGATTGACATTGCAGTATCCCCAGAAATAATCAAAATTTAACAAAAGCTACATGTCCCAACATTGGCTATTCCTCCATCGAAGCCAAATGTACAGAACTTTCATCATGTGCTCCAGGGCTTCCCCCAACTCGACCGCCATATCCCACAGGAGAAACAACCAATTATGAGCCCTTCTAAGCTGACCATCCATGATTACTGGAGCCTTCACTGTCATAGCTTATTTTTATTGCAACTGGTCCACAATGCTCACACCACCCACAAGTAGATGAAACTTGGAAAACACCTGAAGCATTTGAACATGATGGAAACCCCAAATCTCTGCCAGTGCCACTTCCATACGACCTAACAACTTCAATACCCAGACGACCCATGCATGCATTTGATGAAAACCCTTGGAAAATTACCATGACCCATACTGAAAACTAGAGAAACATCTCGGTTTACCACACGACCCACATTCAAGGTTGACAAAAGTCCTCGACCATCTCTTCTGACAAAATTAGCAAGTGCATGAGGAGCAACATCCTGAAGAAAAGACACTGCATAATACTTATCTTTGATAGCCCTATCCATACTTATCCAAACTTTCCCATAGTTCTTTTATAGAGCATTTAAGAGCATGATATCATTCTTATACTGTAGGGCTAATCTAATGGACTCAAAAACCTCCTCAAATCTTGGACGATCAAAGATGAACTCTCTAGGGAATAAACACCTAACTCCCCTTCCCCAGCAAAGAAATTATATTTTTGAGTTGCAAACAATAGGGCATTGTTCTACACAAAATGAGACTTGACAAATTGACCAGCAATGAACGCTAATTCTTTATAGGACTGAAGCAAATTCATTATATTAGATAAAAAGACCGAAAGCACTTGTGAAGGAAAAATAATCCTTCTCACTCGTAGGCTAGTGATCTCTAGTCCAAGGATGTTACAAATAGCTTCTTCCATTGGAGGGCTTACTAGATAAAATACCACCTTCAGTCAATCATGTGAAAGGTAATCCTCAAACATAAGCTCCCATTGCTGAATCTCCATACAAACCCTTAGGTTCCAAGGTTTAAAAGCCATTTTGCAGATTCTTCATACAAACAGAGATATTTGGGAAGACTAAATAACCAAAAATGCAATATGATGCCACTTAGCTCTCGTCGTCCTTTATAGGCAATAAAAAAATGCACATATCTTTGGCATAATTAATGGCGAATATTGCATTGTTATTTAGGTAGCAAATGCAGAGAACATAATAAGAGTTTCTTGTGATGAAGCGTGTGAAAAATATTTTCTGAGCTCCCAATTTTGGACCTCCTTTCAACTCATCATACCATTTTGTACCTCCATATACATCGAACATTAGAGGGAAAAATTATTTGTACAACACCTGTTCAAAGATGTACACAACTGTTATTATCAACACTTAAGGTGAATTTTACAAAGCCGTCAAAATCCTAATGATGAAAAATAGAAATCATTCGACATACATCAGCAATCTGACAACCATCTCCATCAATAAAACAAAGCTAGCCACCTCATTCAATGTGATTCCACGTCACCTATCCTTAGTGTAAATCCAACACATCTATTTTACCTTTCCAACTCACTTGCTATTTGTCACCCTTGCTAAGGTATTGACGGACAACATTACAATCTCTGAATTTACACTTTAAAATACAACATATCCCACATAACTCCACTTAGTTAGATTAGAGCAATACCCAACACACAACTTAGTTAACATGCCAGCTAAAGAACATATACCAAGCAACACAACATCTTTCATGAGAACACTTAATTTACATCTTCATCTACAAGCATTATTAACTGAGGGTAACTACTAGCAATCTCCCAATTTCCTATGACTTCAAAATTCTGACCATCACAAGCCAAATTTGCAACTTTATCAGCTAGTTGATTGCCCTCTTTGTAGGTATGGGAAATTTGAACTTCAGTAAAAACATCGAATATTTGCCAAACTTTGTGCAAAATATATCTCAGCTTCCAATTCTAAACAAACCTTTCTTTACATGCATTAATGATGATCAAAGAGTTTCCCTCTATGTGTAGTTTATGGAAATGCATAGCTTTAGCTACTTGTAAACCATAGAATAACGCTAACCCCTCTACAAAATTATTAGTGAAATTAGGAATATGTATTGCCTTGGTTGCTAACAAAGTACCATTCTGATCTCTTATGATTATTCCAACACCTGATCTCCCTGGATTACCCCTTGAGGAGCCATCAAAGTTAAGCTTAACAAAGCCCTACAGAGGAGATTACCACTTGACCTTGCTTCTATCTACTTTCAAAGGTGGAGCAACCTTTTGAGACCCTTTAAAAGGAAAAGTTAGATATTTCCAATTCTAAAGAAGCCAACTATCCAAACTTGAGAACACTGAGGAAAGAATTTTTTCCTTTGGACATAAGCATTAGCAACCTCTGATATAGAATGTTCTATCTTACCTTTCAATTGCAAAATTGTTTGAGCCTGCTACCTAAATATCCTCTTATTTCTTTCCCACCAAAAGTTCCAAACTACTAGAGCAAGAGCAATTCTCCAAATGCATGCAAAAAAGGAAGATTTATACAAAACCGACCAAGCATTGAATAAATCCCACAAGGTGAATGGCATTGGAAATAACCCATTCAATTTAGTTTTGATGAACTGCCAACACTCTTGTGCCCAGGAACAATTCAAGAACAAGTGATCTATAGTTTCATAGGATTCTTGACAAAGAACACACTTGAATGGTTCAAAGAACCCTAACTTTCTCAATCTATCACTTGTCAATATCCTTTTACGAAGCGCTAACCAAGTAAAATTACCAGCCTTAGGAAAAACCATCGCATTCCAATAGAAGGAATATGCTCTATGCTCTATGTGATTGTTCCACAAACGTTGTAAGATATCTATACGCCTGTTTGATTGTGTAGTTGCCATCCTTAGACGGTGCCCAGATTAACATATCAGATTCTTCTGACAGGAAGACTATCCTCTCTTGCAATATATCTTGTAAATCACTTATCTATTTAGAGGATAACAATGTTAAAGGCAGGCTTCTCCATATAACTTTCCCATACACAGGATCAATATGATCAACATAATCCTTCAATTTGGTGCCCCGTAATGGAGAAAGCACTTCTTCCACTCTACTCAGATATTGAATTGAGGACAAAGGAGGGGATCCATTCCATGAATCTTTCCAGAAGTTGATGCTTTCTCCATTGTGGACTTCCCATGTTAAAAAAGGAACAATCACCTCTCTACAAGCTACCATGAAGTTCCAATCACCGAGCCTTCAGGAGGATTGGAGATGGTTAAAATTCTAGTTGGATTATCATTATCCAAATACTTGGCTTGCATTATAGAACACCACCTCAACTTTGGCCTTTGATACATGTGTCATGCTAGCTTGGCTCCCAAAGCTAAACTCCTAGTAGACAAATTATGCATACCAACACCTCCTTTACTTTTACTAATGTACATATTTTCCAAGGAGATTAATGGTATCTTCTTTGTGTCATCTATATTTCCTCTCCACAAGAAATTCTTAATAATCTTTTCAATTTGCTGCACTATACCTTTTGGTGCCTTCAACACTGCCATAAAGTAGTTTAGAATTGTTGTTATAACTGACTTGATCAAAAGGATACAACCAAAAAAAGATAACCATCTTTCCTTCCAAGATAAGATCCTGGATTTTATTCTATCTATAACCTTCTTCCAATACTATCTTTTGCCTGTCCCTATGAAAAAAGGAATACCTAGATAAGCACTTGGAAGCTTAGCCTCTTGAAATCCTAGAATATTAACTAGCTTTCTTGAGAGTGTTACAGGAGTATTAAAAATATATACTTTCAATTTTGAAGCATTCACTTTTTGACCCAAAGCTGATGAATATTTGTCAAGCACTTTTTTGACTTTTTTTGCCTCCGATATAGATGATTTCCCAACTAATAAATTATCATTAGTAAACAAGGAATGTGTGGCTTGAAGCCTTGTATTTGGTATGGAAACACCTTGCCAAAGACCCAATTCATGGGCTCTTATGATAGTTCTACTCAATGCTTCTGCCATTATGATGAAAAGAGTTGGGGACAATGGATTGACTTATCTCACCCCTTGAGAAGAAGCAAAAAAACCAGCTAGAGACCCATTGATTAATACTGAAATTTTTTCCCTTGATAAACACGACCAAATCCACTTGCACCATTTCAGTGCGAATCCAAATATTTGTAGCACCTGGATTAGAAAACCCCAATCAACCCTATCATAATCCTTCATCATATCAAGTTTGATAACAAAAGAAGACAGGGCATTGGTTTTAATAGAGTGCAACACTTCATGTGCAATAAGAGCCCCTTACGGAGTCTCCCTGCCAGGCACAAAGCCTCCTTGCTCTTGAGATATTATTTTAGTTAGGAGAGGCCGAAGCTTGAGATAAATTGCCTTCGTAAATATTTTACATATGGTATTGCATAAAGAGATTTGTCTAAACTTTGCAAAAGACTTTGGCTCTTTAACCTTAGGAATAATTGCAATGTGTGTTGTGTTAAATTGCTTCAACATGGTGCCTGTTTTCTTGATTCTTCTAAGGCTAATAAGATATCGAAACCAATAAAATCCCAATACTTCTGAAAGAATAACCTAGTAAAGTCGTCTAGCCTCAGAGCTTTATCAGATGGCAAAGATAATACAACCTTTCTTAACTCCTCAAGGGTGAAAGGCTTTAAAAGAAGATCATTCTCCTCTTGATGTAGTAATTTAGGGATGTTCTCAAGTAGTTCCTCAGCATCCTTAAGATTAGATTCTTATTTATTCCTTGAAGCTGACAACAAATCAAAAAAGAACCGAACCCCTTCCTCCTGAATATCTTCTTCCTTTGTTAGAATTTCTCTTGTCAGCAAGGATTGAATGGAAAATATAGAGTTCAAAGACTTTTTAATTTGTGTTGAAGCATGAAAGAACTTTGTGTTTTTATCTCCATCTCTCAGCCACAACTCTCTAGATTTCTCCCACCAATAGATCTCCTCTCTTGCTAGCAACTTAGCCCATTTTGCCTGCAAAGCTTTTTGAAGCTCATAAGAGGAATTATTTAGCCCGTTCTGGATTATATGCTCATTTAATTCAGATAACTCCTTATAAACCCTCTCTTTTTCTTGAAAAATATTCTTGAAAATAGATAAATTCCACTGCACAATTTGCTTCTTAATATAACTTAGTTTTTTTCTTAGCTAGAACATCTGAGAACCTCTAACAAACAGTGCACTTGTCCACCATTGACACAGTAAATCTAGAAATTATGGATGCCTGAACCACATTCCTTGAAATTTGAATGAATTTTTCCCTTTGCCCTTTGGTGCAGATCCTTCAATGCATAGATCAATGAAAAATGGTCCAATCTTGAGAAAGGAAGAATTTGGGATACTAAAGATAGTGAGTCCATAAACCAATTTGTCCATGCCAGAAATATATCCAAACATTCTGCAATTTGAAGAAAGCCTTTCATTCTTTTTTTCCATGTAAAACTACCATTTTGTGGGATGATATCCATTAATGCATTATTAGTAATGAAAGATGCAAAATCCTCGATTACTTTATGGGGAGGGATGATGCCCCCTTTCTTTTCCTTCAAATTAGTTATTGCATTAAAATATCCAACTAAAATAATTTTCTTTTCTGTTAATCCATCCAAGAGGTCTGCCAAACTGTCCCAAAGATGCTTCTTCTCGCCTGTGGTAGTAGGAGCATATACATTTATTAGCCAAAACTCAATATCACAATGTTTTATTTTCTCTATTTGCCAGTTTCTTTCATTTTGAATTGGTTTTGCAACTACCAATTTTGGATTCCACATTGTTATCAATCCACCCCAAGCACCTTGAGCTAGGGAATGCGTGGAATTCCAGGCCTTCCATTTTTGAATTGTTAAAACATACATGGCCATTGACATTTTTGTTTCCTGAAAAACAATTAAATCCACTCCACAAGCATCCAGTTGATACTTGATTTGAGATTTTTTTTTCAAGGGCATTAATTCCCCTGACATTCCATGATACTATCTTAATTGGGGTTGGGGAGAGCATCATGCTCATTTGTTTGCAGTTACAATCATGGTAGAATCTAGGGTAGTTTGCACACCAGCAACAATTTCTTCCTTCATTTTGGTTACATGAGATCTTTTCTTCCTCACTTACCTAGATTTTTTACCATCACTGGCTTTAAACTTGGAGTTTGGACTATAGAGAGGGGCTAAGAAAAGTCAAACTCCCCAAAAGAACTCTTATCTTCTATACCTTCTGCAACCACACCCTCTTCTTGTAAATACAAAGCCACCTCCTCCAATTGTTCTCTTTCTTGTTCCTTTTGTGCTGAGGTAATTGTCCTGCTCTCATCACTATACAAAAAAATCCTATTATCATCCAAGTGACTATAGCCCACTGGCATAAGATTCCCTTATCCCCTCCCATTAGGATTCTCCTTCTCATTTTGCATTTCATCAGCAATTTTCTCTATCATTTCACAACCAACTGAGCCTAAGATCTTGTTAATGAATTCTTCCAACTCTCCACAATTATAGATGGCAAGCCCTTTTCTTGTCCTAGGACTCCTTTTTGCTTCCCATAGTTAGAATGGAAACACACTTCTTGGCTGCTATTTGATATAGCACCTTTATACAACAAACGATTTACTATTTCATCAAATTGAATAGATGAAACCGGCTTAACTTCAGGCGTATAAAGACTCAGATCACTAGCATAGCCATTCTTTAGGGAAGTCCACAAATAACTCTGAAAAGCCTTGTTTAAAGAGATGATCAAATCACCCTTAGGCGGTTTAGAAACAATCATTAACTGAGATTCAACAACATAAGACACACATACTTTATCCAGTTTAGGAATGTCCTTCCTCCTATTCTTTTTTCTGACCGACTTTGATTATAGTTTATCAAACCATTTATATCATGATCAACTAGGCTCCCTTGACCTTTATTTTCCTTATTATGCCTGGGCAAAATGCCCAGGTTGGATAGATTATTTCAACATCTCCTGAGGGGCATACCTAATTACCATCTCCATTCACTCTTCCTTCCTTCAACAGGAGATTATAGGGTCTTCCATTATTTGACATGCAGAGCTTGGGTGTTCAATATCAAAGCATTTTAAATATACATTCTTAAGTGTTTCCACTAAGATATGTTGATCCCATTTCCCATATTTAGATTGGAGGATGATGTACGCTGGAATCTCCTTTGTGACATCCAACAAGATACATACTCTAACTAGCTTTGTAGGGTTTTTAAAGAAAGATTTATCATGTTTTAGAAATATCCCTATTTTGTTTGCTATAGCTGCCACTAAAACCGGCTCTGTGTATTTTAGGGCAAGATCTTTCAATTGGATCCACAAGGGAATAAACTTTATTTCCAGTAGCTCAAGCTTAAAGTTGGGGACCCAAGGTTGAAGATATAAACTTGAGCCCTGATAGATCCAAGACTTAACCTTATACACAAAATCTCTCTAAAATTTCTCTTGGAAGATTGCAATGAAAATTCCTCGTGCTTTATCCAGGTAGAAAACCTTGCTAACCCCCTCCCAATCCCCAAAAATTAAGTCCTATAACTTGTCTAAATCAAGGGAAAAGTGTTAGAACTTATAGATCAAGACTCGATTTCACAGATCTTGAATTTGTGGATTCAACATTTCCTCAGGGAATGTGATGGTCATCAAATTGTGCCTGTGAGCTTCATTCTTGCTACCACCCTCTAGGATATCATTTTGGAGAACAACTTGCTTCTCTTTACATTGCCACTACATGATGGGTTTCTTTCTCTGGGCTTTCTTTGAATTCCTTCTTCGTCTTTTTCAACGCTTGGAGTTTTGCAGGGAAATTTTTTGTTGCCCAACATGAGGTTTATCCTTGCTCCTTTGGAAAACCTCACTTCACCTCTGTTGATTAATTTGGAATCCCACATTCTAGCGTTTAAGATTGGCCTGATCTTTACTGACAGTTTCATGCCCTGCTTTATTTATTACATCCTTTTGAGCTAATCCATTATGGGTGTTTCCCACATGATTTTGAAAACCTAACCCAACTTGAGAATCCCTATTTGTATGGTATCTTTGCCCACTTCGATGCTAAACTATTTTGGGGTCTACATTACTTCCATGAGAAGCCTCCTTATTCCTCTGCTAATGAACTTGAGGCCCCATATTCTGAGTCATGACCTTTGCATGATCTTTATGTACAACTTCCTGATCCTCCTTTAATCCTTTAATTTGAGCAGTCCCCCGTTGAAGTTTTCCCGCATGAATATGGCATTTAGATTCAAACCAAGGTTCCCTTCGTAGGTGATTTCCCTACCCCTGACTGGAATTTCCTATATGATTATGAAGACCTGGGTCAGCCCAAGATTTCGTTCTTGCATGATTACTTTGCACACACAACGTATTTCCTACGTAACTTTGAAGACCCTCTTCAATTCGAGAATTCCTTGATCTTGAAAGTCAGAAACCCAACCCTTGTCCTGTCCTTTCTATTTTGAATTGAAGGGACCTCTCTTGCTATTGAGATTATTCAATTTTTGTACCACTCTTGCTTGGTGCGATTGAGAATTATGCCTACCAGAATGTGATTGATGGTCTGCAAGGTTAGAGGGCTTGAAATTAGCCTTTGCATCTTTATATCACCAATCCAAAGACTGTGTTCCATCCCCAACCGAGTAGTAAGCACCATTTCTCTTATCATACCTTGGCACATTGTATTGTGTATCTTCTTCACAGATATCCAGAATTGGTTGCTTCTTTCAAAGCATATGTTTCTAAGATCAGACCGGAGCCCAATTGGATCTAGAAGACCTCTGCTCGACAAAACCTGAATTGCTTTTTTCCTTATATCCATTTTGATCATGCCTATTTAGGGTCGACGATTTCCTTCCATAACCAGAAGGCCCACAATGTTGTCTGCCATGGCTAGGAGGACCACATGATCGCCAAACAGTGTTAGAACAGTAATCATTAGGTAGCCATGATTTTTCCCATTGCAGAGCCACGAGCGTGTTCGTTAATGAGAAATATTGTAATTTTTGAGAAAAAATAATTGAATATTTTGAAAATTGAACTTTTACAAACACCAAGGATCAAATATGATTTTAGGATTTTGTTAAAACTATTAAAATTTAGATATATAATTAAAAAATAACACATCATTATATGGTATTGGCATGGTGTGAGTTAAAATATGGTGCTTGTGGCTCTTGACACCAAGATTAAAACCTTGTTGGGGTGTTATTATTAAGCATTTACATTAGGGGGGTATGTGTAGGATCATGATGGGCCAAAAAGTGGCGATATGATGGGTATGTAGTTGACGACTATTTTTTACCCAAAATTGATGAAATGAAAAGGGTTTTTAAAGGAGATTCTTAGCTTTCCACCAATATAAATTATTCTTTACTTTGAATTTAATAAATAATTATTATTCATTTTCTATTTGAATTATGACTAAAGTCCTGATTGATAGGCTAATTGAAAAATATCTATAGCTTTCAAACAATATCACATTTTTTGAATCCAAAACATGTGTCACATTCAATGCTTCACATAATATAGGATTAAAAAAAAATTGAATTTCATGAAGTTTTGACCAAGTTAAGGTGTTTAGACATACGAGTTTTTATATTTTTTAAAAGTTGTAATAAAAAATTCATAATTAATTATTTTCTCAGAAAAATATTACAAAAAAATATGGATCACATCGAGACATGAGTCATCTACTTATATCTAAAATATTATTAAAAAATATTATCATTTTATTGTGGTTAGGGTGGTCAGACAGACACCTACTTATTTTTTCCCTGAAATTTAAGTGCTACTATATTGAAATTTCAAATTTTCACCAAATAGATTATTATCATTTTTAAATAAACCTAGAAGTTTAAAAACTACATTCAATTTGCTACAGATTCTATTCTTACATATTTTTGAAATAATATAAATAACTTATTCAAATTTTTACATCAAGTTGCCTAACGCTGATTTTTCTTATTTTTTTGCCACTTAAAGCCCTATTTTTTCTATGATGATCCTGCACATACCCAGGGATGAGATCCCTCATTTGCGACTTCATCGATTCATAACTTTGAGTGAAAAGCATTTACCCCTCTCCAAAAATCTAAATTACATAGTGTTCCATGGGAACACTTCCCCCTGGATATCTTGTCGTTTCTAAGATGAGGATGTTTCCGAGACTCAGGGACGTCAGGGAAACTTCTCCCTATTGTTCCTCTATTTCTTCGCTACCTCTAAGACACCTCTTTTGAGGGGACTTCTAGACATCCCCCAAATGCAAGAAACTTCCAAACACCCCCTTTAAAAATGTAATAAAAATGATTTTTTTTTTTTTTATAAAGCAATAGTAAAATTATATAAATTTTAAATTTTAAAGTATTCTTAAAAGCCTAAAAGGCTAAATCAACCATGCCTTTTACTTTTTCCTCTATTTTAAATGATGATGCTACACAAACAGGGCTATGAGCTTGAGCATTTGGGGTCCAACAATTCCAGCGATGAAGAGATTGAATGGAGCTTGGTGATGATTAGATCATTAGAGGCATCAAGCCATTAGCCATTTACTATTTAGTATTTTGTTTTTGAAGTTTGAAGTTTGAACATTGTTGATTGTAATTATGAATCATGATTATGAAATTCAAGTTATGAAACAATTAGTTTTCGTTCCAATGTCTATTAAGTATATTTTCATTTTGATTTTCAATGTTCACTAGTTCAATGAAAGCATTACAATGTGTCTAAACTTCAATCTTTACTTATTCCTTAGGCTTCTACAATTATACATCTTTTTATAACTAATTTTTTAAGTACTATATATATTTCAGCGAACCGCTCCCTCGACACCCCCTGTCGACGTCCCCCTACTGTCCCCTTGCCACCCTCAAGCTTAGACTCCCCGCTCCCATGCCCCTGAGATGCATTCCTTGCCTTACACTATCATTGTCCTTGAAACCCCGCGGAAGATTGAAATTACATGAATAATTATAATTATAATTATTTTATTGTTTTTTAAAATATTATACATTTGAATTGTCAAATCAATTTTACATCTTTATGAGAAACTAATAAATATTTATCTTAATTTTATTGAAAAAAACTGCTAAACCAATTATAAACTATCCAAATTTACACAAAATTTATTCTTAGAAGCCAGCCGTGCGTACAACTAATGCACGGGAGGCTCAATATAACTGCGTGCAATGTGCCCGCTTTATTGAAGATTAAATTACAGGGGAGATACATTTGTAAACGATGTAAAAACGCAAATGAATCTTGCAATGAAAGAAAAAGCAGAGTATTCTTAATGTCTTAATAGATGCACTTGATCATTTCCTATCCGATTCTTCAATTTTCTTTACTAAGGAATTGTCATCAGCAATAACGGATTTAACTATCACGGAGGAAGTGGGAAAAAGCAGAGTATTCTTAATGTCTTAATAGATGCACTTATCATTTCCTATCCGATTCTTCAATTTTCTTTACTAAGGAATTGTCATTAGCAATAACGGATTTAACTATCACGGAGGAAGTGGGAATCTCCTCTTCTGAGGACTGGTCCTATATAACCAAGGATTCAAGGGTTGGGAGAGGGAATCGGCAACAGAGAGTTAATTGGTGGGGTAGGTATGCAAATCTTCTCTTGTGAGAACTTATCATCAGCACTGGATGATTCAAGTGGTAGGGTAGGAATGGCAATCTCTTCTTCTAAGAAAGGGTCATCAACAACATAGGATTCAACTGGTGAGATTGGGATGGGAATCTCTTGCTCTGAGGAATGGCCATCAGCAACAGAGGATTCAGCAATACAAGATTTCCCACATGATGAGGTGCAAGCGGAAATCTCGTCTTTTGGGTAGCATTCATAAAATGATTGATCTGGTGTGGGAATTGGAATCTCCTCTTCTGAGGAGAGCATCTTTAACACTTGTGACGCTGATGGACGCATATCAGGTTTCGCTTTAACGCACCAAAGAGCTATTCTGATTGTCCTTAGTATGCTGCTTGAGTTAATTAAACCCTCTGTTTTGATTAATCGAGGGTCTATTAGCCCAGAAAGACGATCCACTTCATGTAATCTCCATGCCTGCATTCGCACTCGAAACCATAAGTTTAATCATTATATTAGTTTGTAAGACGCCCTATAAACAACGTTAGTAGTGACTAGTACTACAAGAAAAATTCTTACTTCCATCGGGAGATACCACATCTCGTACCACATCTCGTCCTCTATGTTAATCCAAGCTCGTTTGCCAGATACGACATTTAACACCAGTACTCCAAAGCTGTATATATCTGACTTCGGGGTCACAAAAGAAGTTTCAAAATACTCGGGATCTAAGTAACCTCTGCAAGGCCAAACAAAAAGTAAAATGCATTGATCAGTTGGTCAAAATGAAAACTTCACTTTCCCCCGAAAATTTGCCGATCGCATATAGTAACCATTTTCATTGTTATTAAGGTCTAGATGATAAGGCAATCTTACATTGTTCCAACAACAGTCGTTTCATGGCTTGAAAAATTACTTATATCCTCAGGAAAAACTCCTCCATCTGTAGAAATCTCCTTCTTGGCATTTTGGGTATTACAGGATTGCAGTATTCGAGCAGTGCCAAAATCACAAATCTTGGCATTCAAATTTTCATCCAGAAGAATGTTCGAGGGTTTAATGTCTCCGTGCACAATACACAAATCTGCAGCCTCGTGAAGATAGGTGAGTCCATTTATGATGCCCAATATAATATTGTGTCTTGCTGGCCAGTCAATAATCATCTTATCTTCTCCTGCATCTGACGGTTAAAATTATCTACATATTCGAGATAAACCCTACAATCACATAAAAATAGACTAGTGAAAGAAATGCACTGGTTACTTACCAAAAATAACGCTGGCCAGGTTTCGTGGCATATAATCATAGACTAACATCAGATTGTCTTCAAAGCAATATCCCACAAGCCCTACGATGTTTCGATGTTTCAACCTTGTTAGAGTCCTCAGCTCGTTCATCTTCTCTGTTTTCCCTTGACGACTTTCATTGTTCGACATCTTTACTGCCACTCGTCTTCCATCAGACAGAATTCCCTTTAAAAAGCAGAACATAATATATTATCAGATATTTTAACTGGTTCCTCCATTGTTTTAGAGCTCAACTTTCAATGCTTGAGACCCTAACTGCTATTTGTCTTCTACCAAACATAATTCCCTTCTTTTCAAAAAACTTATACGTTTACAGCTTTATCATATTTGTTTCAAAGACTATAATTGACAGTTCGAATTCAAAAGGAACTTACGCCGAAAACAGAGCCGAAAGCCCCTGCTCCTATATTTTGACCAAAGCCTTTTGTTGCTTTGCGCAATTCGTCGAATTTGAACTCAATTTGAGATGGTTGGATCTCCTTCGACATATTTAATGTTAGATGATTGGAAAATTTTGGCCGCCGTCTAAATATAGTTGGAATTATTTTTCTAAGAAATTTACCCAGCTGGAAAGGGCTATGTAGTGGCATTTCCAGTTGTTTGTACCCATTTATCTCATTACAGTTATCTTGTCCCTGAGAAGAAACAATGTCTGACTCTGAGCCATCGAGCTCTGTTTTACAGCTCTACTCCATATCACCTGATTATATAAATTCAAAACTCTTCTGAGTGATTAAATTGAATCGAATTAATAAAGGTTTGTATCAGAATTATTATCTTACCCTCCGTATCCTTGGATTGGTATTGTTCTGTTATTACAAGGCAGTTAGTTTCCTCGTTTCGACCTACGTATGCCAAATCAGCAGCTCAATGATATCGCTACTCACGATTCGATCAATTTGAAATTTTTAGAAATATCGAAAGATAGAATTTCAAAGAACATCTAAACCTGAATGATCGAATTTCCAAACCTGTAATATATTGCTCATGCATGAAGGTAAGCGTCTTCATGATCAGAAGCTGCATGTGACCCTGAAGATCGGCTTTCATAGCATTTACTTTTCCCCGAACATAGACAAGTTCATCACGAATCTTCTTAGTTAACAGGAACCTATGGTATTACCAGACAAATATCATTCAAACACAGAAAGATTTTGTTTCTTTTTATTTACTGTACAAGCATTTGACTAAGTCAACGCAATAGAACAATGCTCTGTAACTTTTGAGCAGACGAGTTTTTCAGGAAATGTATGGAAACGACCTTTTTGTTGATCACTTACTTGGATAATTTATTCGATGTGATAAAGGAACGGCATAAAATCGCACCAGAAACTATCAATTGAACAGCTTCACACATATCGTCCAAAATTTCTTTGTCCAATTTAACATTGAGATCTTTCATTTGCTTCAAATATTTACCCAGCTTAAGCATAGCTTTGAGAAGGTCTATGCATTCTCTGTCATTTGCAGAAATGTTGTCGAATCTTTCTAAAACATTAGCTATCGCTAACAGCCCCACTGCAACCCAATGTGCATTCCCCAATCCTTTCAATACGTCGACCGCCATTGAATGTGCTTCGGTAGAAAGCCGAGACTTCAAAAAATTCTAAATCAAATCGCCCAAAATAAAAGTACCATTTAGAAGTTAGAACATGAAAGAAAAATTCTCGAAAAGAAAAATATATCTAAAACTGAATTACCTGATCAGAAAACATTTTTGCACCCTCTGAAATGCATTCAAACAATTTAGAAAAATCCGAGGCAACAGGCTGCACTAAATCCCTTAGATCTGTTCCACTGTGAATTATTGTGCAGTCCAAACCCTATAGGCAGCCGCATAAAATTTCAATCCATTACAAACTAAAGAGCAGAAAGTAAAATTAGAATAATGAAACAAAAGTGATATACCTGGTTAGGGATAGCAGACAAGACATTCTCAATGCAACGTATAAGTAGATTCAGGGAGAACCTAGAGAGACCAGTGGTAGAAGAAGATTTGTGACTACCAGCACTCGAAATTTCATTAGTGGGAGTGGTACTCGTTGATGGATTGCTCATTTTGGTGCTATAACTGGGTTCTGTCAGTCAAGCTGAGAAGTAAAAGGGACAGAGAATATAAACAAATGAAAGATATAGCACACCTTATTATGATCAAACAAAATAGCAGCTTATAGAAAAGAGATTTTGATTCAAAAGTAGCGCCTACCGCTTACGACGATCTTGCGAATTTTGGATTTACAGGAATTACAACCTCTTCAAAAACTTGATCTCGCATTGAAAGCCGACTGTTCTTCGTTGCATCGCAATTGACCCTTCCCACTTCCTCCCACCGATCCAAATCTGTCCGTTGGCTCGTGGTTTTTGAGGCTGCATTGATTGGAATCGAATATCCAATAAAGTACGCGTAGGATAGGGACTTCTGCATCTTCGCAGAGTTTTCCATAAGAAAGGGCACACAAATTCCGCTCTACTGCATCTTCGCAGAGCTTGACAACAATTCCACCCGATATTTCTCGTTAATGTTTTTCTTCTACAAGGCGGGGTAAGGTTAACGAAAAGATTAGTCGATCTTTTATTTAGTGTCTCCATTTGATCAATCTATTGGTTATTGTTATAAAAAAAAATCATCCCAAAATGGATGATAATGATTTCAAGGAAATAAGTAGGGATATAAATAAGGAAGAGGTTACTCGAGAGTTATCTCTGGGTATGGATGGGCTCTTCATTGAGTTTTCAAAGGTAAATATTGAATGGATAATTGAAGATCAGATCTATTGGTAGTCTATAATGAATCATTTGAAGTGGGCTTATTGGGCAACAATATTAATTGACGGGTAATTAAGTTATTGCCAAAAGAAGGGATAAAGCTCTAGTACAAACCTAGAGATCTATCACTCTTCTTAATTTCTTTTTATAAAATCCTAGTCAAACTGTTATCCCTCAAAATGACAAATATTCTTGGAAGAATTGTCTCAATTAATCAAATTGGTTTTATTAAGGGAAGATACATTCTAGAGAATTTGATAGTTAGTTAGGAAGACTTAAATTGGGCTAGGTATACTAGAGAGAATGCAATCATGATTTTATTGGACTTTGAGAAAGCTTATGATGTAATTTAATGGGGGTTTATTTTTACTATGTTGAAAGCATTTGGATTTTCTAATGTCTTTTGTAAATGGGTGAAATTGTTGTTCTTTGATGCTTCTACTCAAATTAAAATCGATGGTACACTTACAATTCATTCTTTCTACAAAGATCCATCAAACAAGGGTGTCCATTGCCTCCTACAATTTATTGTGATTGTGAAGGGTGCCCTTCATTATATCTAGGAAATTAGTCTTCTCTCCCCCTTTATAAAAGGTATCCTCTTACCTAATAGGGAATAGCTATTGAATGTACAATTCATAAGTGATACAACCTTTTCTTTGAATTAAGTCAAAGTAACCTCATTAATATTTTGAATAGGCTTAAGATATTCAATGAAGCTTTTGGGGTCAAAATTGTAGGTCATAAATCAACTATTCTGGGCTAGGAGGATTGTCCTCCAAACTAATTGAATGGGTTTAAAATGAAATAGTGTGGTCCAAGAAAAGTGGTTGGATAAATGGACATCCCTTTCTCTATAGATTTTTTATTAAAAGAAATGTTGGAGTGGATGTTTAGAACAATTGAAGGGAAGAATGTCAAGTGGAAAACTCGTATTTTCTTTGGTAGGTAGGTTCTAGGTTTGTCAAAAAGTGTTGGCTTCATATAATATTTATTATGCTTTTGTTTTTATTTTTGATACCTATCAAATTGAGAAGATCCATAAAATGCTAAGGGATTTTATTTGCTTTGATGGTAGAGGCAATAAAAAGAGATGCAATTTGTTTGTCTTGGCATTGTTTATCTAATAATTTTGGGGGAATTGACCTCAAATACCTCAAATTACAAGGTATTTCTCTCACCATGAAGTTGATATTGAGATATTTTAAAGGTGATGAATCTTGGAATATTTTATTATAAATAATATTGCTAAATTCAAGCTGAAAAAAGGGAATGAATGGACTAATTTGCATTTTTGGGATCTACTGTTTGGTAAATTCTCTATGAATCCATTTGGTTCAATTTATTTTGGTAGAATTTTGGGGGTGCTAGGACAGTGTGAAAATCTTCTTAGGAAATGTGATTCTTTTTCTAGGATAGAGATTTTTTTCTAAACAAACAAATCTATTTGGTAATCTTCACTAGAATAATAAGCCCTTAGCTCTAACTCAAGGTTCTTGTGCTAACATTTAGGCCTCTACATGTAGTATTGGGTTTGGTGACATTTTGGATCAAGGCTTTATCTAGGATTGGCATAAAATAATGACTAAATATAATATTCCCATAACATAGAAGAGATCATTCTCTATTTTGAAAAGTAAAATTATGGCATCGACTTCCTAGTTAACATGAAGTTCAATACTAAAATTTATGATAATGTTCAATGGAATGATGGCAAATTTTTTGGTAAAATAACCTCCAAAAAGATTTATAATCTATTGCAAGAATCAAGATAAATTATTTGCAAAATAATAAAAAATGGAATCTCATGTGGTCTAACAAAGTTTGGTCTCATAACTTTAATCTTATGTAGTCATCTATTTGTGAGCCTAAAAATAAATAGGTGGCTGCTTACTTTAAATAAACTAGCATTTTTTTATGATTTTCCTTTTAATATTTCAGTTAATGTTTGTAGTTTGCATAATAAAATTAAAACTTTGAAAATCTATTTTTTGAATGTCTATTTATGTTCAAATTTTGGTTCTTCTTTTGGGGAATTATTTGGGGTGGGACAATAAAACAAGGGTTCCTTAGCATGAGGTATTATTTGGGTATGTCAATATTTTTTCTTAGTATCTTAATGTCTTTTTGCTTTTCCTCACAAATGAGATTCTTTGGTATATCTAGAAAGAAAGAAACAATGAGATCTTTTAAGGAAAATGAAGGTATCTTATTAACTCTTCTGTGAGATCACTTATTTTATCTAGTTCTATAGGTGTTGAATGATCCTAAGGATTTTGAAAAATGTGTTTATAATTTTACTAGAGGAAGGAATCACCCTTGTTTACAAGGAGGTTGCTAGTGCACACTTCTAGCTACAAGACAAACATAACCTTAATGATAAAGAGTCAAAGATACTAAAATACTACATGGAAGGTCATAAAATTAAAAATCTTAACAAAGAAGTAAAATATATGTTTAGGAGGAACCAAAGTTGTACTTTAATGGAAAATGATATTGATCCTAGTGACAAATTTGACTTGAAGACTTGTAACTATGATGCCAAATAGAATGAAAGTAATATCAATGCTTAAGATTGCTCAATATATAGCTTTTTGTTAATTGTTTAAACTCAATATGTATTATCAATTATGACTATTGTGGGGGTGGGTTATGTCTTGATAGTAGTTTGTTATAGTGTGCTTATGTAGAGTGAGATATGAGTTTTGATCATACAATGGGCTCGGTGTGTTAAATCGTATATTGTACTTGTTCTTTTTTTACCATAATTAATATAAAATCCTTAATTTAAAAAATATAATTTAATTATTTTGAATTTTCAAATAATTAAAAGCAATTTTATACCTTATCCTTGGGCTGGTACAGAAAGATGGGGGGCCAAAAAGTGGCCAACCATCTTTCAATTTTTAAATAAGTCATAATGTGAGCACATTATAGTGATTATAAAGAAAAAAAGCAACTTTCATTCATTTCCATTTCTGTATTTTCCTATTTAGCCATGACCTACAAACCCTCAAGAGTGTGCTCGTGTTTTAGGATACCCCATTCTTCATCATTTCTTTACCAAATTTTTGCCAGATCTTCGCCAAAATATTGCCAAAATATCGGGGAGGTCAAAGGAGTAAGTTTTGATTATTTTCGTAAGAATTTATTACTAAATAGGTAGACTTAATATATTTTTTGATGTGAATTTATTTAATTCATTGGAAATAATAATGCACCTCCTCCTCAAAATCCTCCTTCACCTCAAACCCAAATACCTGCCAAAGAACAACCCCAACAAACACCTCCAACAATTCCTCAATATGCTCCAAGAACTCAAGAAAAATTATCGGGGAAAATTGAAAATAACAAAAGATAAATTGAGGATATAATTGCAAGGTTTAAATATCCTGCAAGCTGAACCTCAAATAGAGCCACACTTGCTCAATCACTTGAATTGATGTTATCAAATGTAAATTCAATTAGCAAGCAAATAACTAGTTGGTCAAATAAGAGAAGAGATTATAGATAATTTTATGCTGATAAATTATCTTATAAACAAGTGAAAGATTAAAAAATTATAAAATTTGGCTTGTGTTCCCTATTCACAAACCCTAAAACAAATCAACGTTTACACCCTTCAAGAAAGAGGTTCCCTATCCATTGGTGCAACCACCAAGGGATAAAGAACCATTTTTGGAAAAGGTGGTGGATGGTTTTCAACCATCCTTCATGCAATAAAAATGAGGTGCTACAATATTTTTTGAGGAAACTCTACTATGAGTTTGTTCTCAATAAAATCCCAAACTATTTTGATAAACAAGACTTCCAAGGTAGAGGTGGGGGCTCCACACAAGATCGAGCGGGGGAACGTCTTCACCCACAACAACCAATGAGAGAACTTGCTAGACTAGTATATGAGCATGTGGCTATCCCTTTCATTATGAAGGAGAGTGTTGAGGTCAAGACACTACACTCAATTAGTTCCTTGAACTAGTACCTCATACAACATGCCAATCCTAGAGCATAGGGTGAGCTAGGTGAATCTTCGGGCAATAGAGTTCCACCTCATATTTGTCAGGCTTGTGGGACACCCTATGGTTATGACCCCATGCATATTAAAGATGTAGGTGCATAGGGTACATCTGCAACTGATCAGATGGTGATGATAGATTCCCTCCTTAATGAGGCATTCAGCCTTGATAGTCAGGTGAATGTCAACAAGTTCATTGAATTTAATTTATTAAATTTCTTTTTTGAAATGCAAGATTAACTAAATTAGTTTAATGATTATAATGAAATTTTAGGGTTATAGTGTTAATTCAATTTTTAGCAGTCCTACACCTCCTTATTATGTTACAACATGTACTACAGAGGTATGTAACTAGTAAATAGTTATAAGTATTACATGTGAATAGCATTGTTATATGAATGGTATTATTATATTTGATATGGATGTTGAATAGGTTAATCTTAGAGATTTGATGGCAACACCTCCTAGTTGAGGTAGACATCAAAGCTTCACTCATATAATATAATAAAGAGTTTAACTAATGAATTGTAAAAAATAGATTTTTGTAGTGTATATTCATATTGTTGATTACATTGCATTACACATCTTTCAAACTCAAATCATTACTTCACATTGCATAACTAATAACTCAATGAGCTGATAGATGACGAAATTTCAATAATTTCAATATTGTTTTTTACAAAGTCAACATTAACAATTATGCAATTACTTCACATCGCATAACTGATAATTAGGAGCAACTGCCAATTGCATTTTCTTGTCATGACATTCCATGAGACCACATTTCTTTGAGGATTTTTTTCAAATATTTCACTACCTTTTCTATGCTATGGATCATGCTTGGAAAATATCTATCAAAGCATAATAGTAAGCTATAGCATAGACAGGCAACAAGCTGTTTGAAAAAAATGCCTCAAGGAAATTTGGTCTCACGGTGATGGAATGTTATGACATCACCATGAGACCACATTTATTTGAGGCATTTTTTCAAACAATTCACTTTCTTGTCTATGCTACCACATTTTTCATACATGTATACCAAAGCATTTTATCAAGTAGTTCACTGCCTTGCTACTATGGTTAAAATCCTAAAACAAGTGCTTCCGAACAAACTATGGATGCTTGGATAAAATATATAAAAGCATAATAGTAAGCAATAACATAGACAAGGAAATGATCTATTTGAAAATATTCCTCAAAGAAATGCAGTCTCATGGTGATGGAATGTCAATAAAAATTGATTGTCATGGCATTCCATCATCATGAGACCATATTTCTTTGAGGCATTTTTTCAAATAGTTCACCACCTTGTCTATGCTACCACATTTTCCATACATGTCTACCAAATCATTTTATCAAACAATTCACTACCTTGCTACTATGGTTAAAAGCCTAAAACAAGTGCTTTCGTACAAACTATGGATGCTTGGAAAAAATCTATCAAAGAATAATAATAAGCAATAACATAGGCAAGGCATTGAACTATTTGAAAAAATGCCTCACACCATGAGACCAAATTTCTTTGAGGCATTTTTTCAAATAGTTCATTGCCTTGTCTATGTTACCACATTTTCCATACATGTCTACCAAAGCATTTTATCAAGCAGTTCACTGCCTTGCTACTATGGCTAAAAGCCTAAAACATGCTCTTTCAAACAAACTATGGATGCTTGGAAAAAATCTATCACAACATAATAGTAAGCAATAGCATAGACAAGGCAATGAACTGTTTGAAAAAATGCCTCAAAGAAATGTGGTCTCATGGTGATGTCCATCACCATGAGACCACATTTCTTTGAGGCATTTTTTCAAACAGTTCACTGCCTTGTCTATGCTACCACATTTTCCATACATGTATACCAAAACATTTCATCAAATAGTTCACTGCATTGCTGCTATGGCTAAAGTCCTAAAATAGGTGCTTTCGAACAAACTATGGATGCTTGGAAAAAATCTGTTAAATCATAATAGTAAGCAATAGCATAGACATGGCAATGAACTTTTTGAAAAAATGCCTCAAAGAAATGTTGTCTCATGGTGATGGTCTCAAAGAAATTTATCCAAAATAATGCATTCTCTATTTTTGAAGAAGATTTTATACCCTTTTTGAACAAGTTGTCCAATGCTCATTAGATTTTGTTTTAGACCAGACACAAAATACACATCTAAAATATACTCCCCCCCCTCTTTAGTTAGAATTTTTATGTTTCCTTTACCCATAACTAACACTTAGTTGTCATTACTCAATGTGACATCATATTTTACATTTTCATCTAAACTTGAAAATATTTCTAGGTTCGTGGTCACGTGATTGTTACAACTTGAGTCTAAGAACCATACATCCTTTTGATTTTCTTGTGTTGCATTGCATGCTATGAACATGTTTCCCTGATTTTGATTTTCTTTTGTGAAGTTTGTATTTGGTTTACTAAAATCATATTGTTTCTTCCTACACTCATTTGAATAATATCCATAATTTTTACAATAATGACATTGAATTTGAGAATTTTCATACCTTTAACCTAGTGATTGGTTTTGAGATGAGTTTTGGCTTGAGTTTTAGCTGCTTCCTCTTCCACTTAAGCTTGATGGGCTGCTTCTTTCACCTCTATGAGAATTTCTTCCTCTACTTCTGAAATTTGATCTACCTTTGCCTCTACCATGGTTGATTGAGACTTGTGACTTGAATGCATGCTACAATGATGTGTTTGTTGACTTGCTTAGCCTATGTTCATGTGAAATGAGAGATGCATGGAGCTCATCAATTGAAAATTATGAGAGGTTCTTTATTTCCTCTATGACTACAACAATTGATTCAATTTTTGTGGGAAAAATCCTTAGAATCTTTTCAACTAATCTCCTATCTTCAAGTGCCTCATCATGTGATTTGATTTGATTTACCATTCTAATAATTTGAGTTAAATATGAATCTACTGATTCAGTATCCTTCATGTTTATTGTTTCAAAATCTCTACTCAACATTTGTAAAGTTTAGCTATTTTAACTTTTGTAATACCTTGACAGGTTGTTTGAAGAATATCCCATGCTTGTTTGGAATTTTATGTTGTTGCAATCCTAGGAAAATTCTCTCATGCACTATTTGAAATATATAAAAAATAGCCTTTGAATCCTTGTTTTTGTTATCTCTCAACAAGTCTTTTTTTGCTTGAGTCAATGCATTATATGTCATTGCATAAACTAGCTTTGCAAATCCACTCCCAACAAGATCTCAAATATCTTGAGAGAAAAATAAAACTTTCATGGTGATTTCCCAAAAATCATAATTCTTCCCATTAAATTGTGGGATTTGTGCATTTGTTAAGCTTGTGCTTATTGCCATTGTTGATAGTGAAAACTTATGTCTTTTAAAACACCTTTGCTAAAAACCTTATACCATGTTCATGAAAAATTGTCCTATACATGGAGATTTGGGGATTATACCATGTTTTCATCTTCCAGGTGCCTCTCTTCTCTATGCAGCCAGGGACATCTCTAGCTAACGACATATTTATCACACCCTCATTAGTTTGGCTGGCTTGAAATACATGCAAAGATCTTTTTGTGTGTGTTGTGTACAACTTTCTCCAAGCTACACCTTTGTAGTTGGTGAGGTGGCTTTCAAAGCTCTCCCTCCATTCTCAAAGAATGAATTTATTTGTAGGAAAATTTAGAGTTTCATTGTAGGCCTTGACTATGCAAGGTGTGACTAGTTTGAGACAACCTATAGAGAACGGGGACTTGTCACCCTAAGGACTCCAAGTCATGAATGAGTCCTAAGGAATAGGCTACCCTAAACTACCCCAAGTTTGCTAAGTGAATTGAAAGGGGAAAGGTACTGAGGCTAAAAAGGAATTCTTTCCTTTTGTTAAAACTAGATGCTCATAGGGTCAAAAGTGCCATTTTCCAAGGTTCAATCTACTACTCAGATAACTCACTGTCTGAGGAGAACAACACAGATCTCAAACTACAATGTAGCATGCTAGTGTCTCATGGAGGTGTTGGCATCCGTATGGACATAAGGTCTAGAAAGAAAATTGAAACACATGTAAACCTACTAACTATTTGAATGCTAGATGTTTTATGCTATGATAGAATACTAGAAAACACAGACTTGAAAGTGTAACAAGAGGAATGTTGTAACTAAATCATGCTAGAATAGACAAAGAGAAAGTGATGAATTAAACCTGTCCACCTACAAATTGAATCATCAAGTAGCTCCACTCACACACACAAAGAAAAAAATGTTGGGGTTGTGTTTAGAGGACTGCCTTAGTTAGTCCCCCACTTTGGTGTTCCCACCTCCACAAACAACCAGATAGCCACAAAATACAAAAAATGATTTAAAGATATAGAAAGGAAGTGGTGGTACTTAGAGAAAGCACCAACAAAAAGTATGCTACACAATAAATAAAATGATGTGAAGAGAAAATAGCAATGAACAATATCACCTTCACAACTATGAGCACTCAAGGCAAGTAGTGGAAGGAGAGATCTTGTGAATCCTCCAATAGCAACATTGTCACAAAAAATGTGGTGTAGTTCAACCAAGAACAATAGCTTGCAACCAAGAAGATAAGAACTTAAGAGTGGAAGAATGAAGCTAACAGTGTGTAGAGAGTGAATGATATAAAAAAGAAGCTTGAGGTTGGAGAAGAGTGTTCAAGATTTCAAGAGAGAATGATTGAATGAAAAGTTAGAGCATTTGAATGGAAAAAGGGGGGAAATACCCATTTTTCATCGATCAAGGAGGTTGGAGACGTTACACTTCGCCACCAATGGAGAAGTGTAATGCCTTTAAAAATTCCATCTAGGTAGGAATCTTGTCAAGATGATAGTACAACATGTGGATGTCCATGAAGCACGCATGAATCTCTGACAAAGATTCTTCCACTGAATAGAAAAGACATGGCCAAGTGGATGAAGTCAAGTGGCGATAGTGGAATTGCATCATCAGATTTACATTTTCTAAGGTAGGGGTGATGAAATGGTGAATTTTTCTAGGGGTGCAAATTTGCTCCATTATATTTTTCCCCCACTTTAGTGAGCATGCGTGTCGATGTGAATGCAAGGTAAAGTAGAAAGAGGTTGAAGAGAATATACCTATATCATCAAGGAAGCAGATCTTTGATAGATGGGACACCTAGATGTACAAGAGGTAGCTCTATAGGTTCTCATTCCCTCGGGGAAACCTTGATGCGAAAGAGAGAGATGACTCCATAGGTACTCAATCTTGCAAAAATGGCTATACTTCACAGGTTCTCAGTCCTACAAAAGGAGCACCATAGGTTCTCAATCTTATGGGGCTTGACATGAAAGGACTCCATAGATTCTCTGTCTTGAAGAGTTTGATGCGAAAGGCCCTTATAGGTGTTTCGTTCTATAAGGAAAGCTTGATGAGGTGCTCAGTTAGATTGTCAGCTTGATTTTAAAAGTGGCTTTACAGGTGCTCAATTTTGCAAAGCAACATATTAAGTTGTAGACAAAACATGTTAGGAAGAAAAGCTCAAACAAACAAATATATCATATAGCAAGCAATTGAAAGAGAAGTTTTCAAAGGGGTCCCTCAGGAACCCTTCAAGATAATAAGGGGCCCACGTAGAGGGACACTCCATTTGAAAAGCATGAAATTTTTCGTGAACGATTCTGTCATCAAGGAATCTTTTTGAAAGATCTCTTTCATCAAGGAACCTAATAAAAAGAATGCTCCTTCTCAAAGACAAGGTTTTAGAATTCTTCATTGGAAAAAGTACCCCTTTTTCAAGGGAAGTTTTCAGATTCTTGCTACAAATTCATTTTTGAAAGAAAAATTTCAATTGGGGATCCTTGTTGAAGAATATAATTTTGAAAAATGAAAAATTTTCAGGAAGGGATTCGTTGGCCACCGAATTTACCTTATTGAAAATTAGAGAAGTAGTAGCCCACCCTTAGGATGGTGCACATGAATCAAAGGAGCACATGACATCCTAAGGAAAGAAAGAAAAGGAAGTGATGTTGTGGCCCACGAGACATAGTGAGATGTAAACATGGAAATGTTATCACACATGTGAGGGAAAACACATCAGAACCATAACATCACAAATCAAGAAGAAAGAGAGGCAAGCAAAGACAAAGAAAATAAAGAACAAGCAAAGACGAAGAAATCAAGACACAAGGGGATTTGGGAGTTTAGGGTCAGATCAATTCTTGTAGGTAACCCGTGATGTATTGAATGAAAACATCAATCCATGAAGTTCCTAGATTGTGAAGAAGAGCACATGAAGGCAAAATAAAAAATAAAAATTGGGTTAATATGGAAGAAGGCCTAAATGCCCCCAATGCTTTGCATCATCCCCAATTGTCAAAAAATAAAAGTCATAACATATAGAAGCATAATGAAACATATAGAGGAAGTTTATGAAAAAATTTAACTCCTATATCCAAGCACCTACAAGGGTAGCAAGGGTCCTCTAGGAACACACAAATAAAAGCATGAGGGGAACACAACACACACAAAAATCTAATCTATAGATAAAGAAGAGGTAATCCCCTACTCCTCATCAACTAGCAGGTTGTATTTCTCTCAATATAAATCATTATATGGGGAGGGAGGATGAGCTTGCAAGGGTAGGATAGTAAGGGGAGCACCCTTTGACTCTCCTGCAACAAGGGCCAAGGAAGAAGGCCCCTCGAGGTCTTCTTCGCTGAGTTCTTGTGAGGTGAAGGTCATCAATCTCACAAAGATCACTGATGGAGATGGGACATCATTCACCGAGTTAAACATGCACTAAACTGGGGTGCCATGTGTTAACTTGACAAGAGAAGGAGGCACCCAAAATCCACTATTGACCTCGTCAAGAGGGATAGTGACAAATTTAGGGGATGTTGGGGCTACATCCATCACTAGGATGACACAATCCAAAATAGAACTCCCTTCTAAAGAAGGTGATTCCTTCTTCTAACCTCCACTTGAAGTGAGGTCTTCCTCCAACTTATGCTTTAGAAGAGGATGCAGAATCCCCACAAAAGAAGCGAAAGGCAAGAGGAAGATGACAAAATTGCAATGGACACCATCATGGTGTTTGGAATGTCCATGGGCTAGGAAAAAGGAGGGATGTCTAAAAAGGACATCAGAAGAGAGGGATCCATTGAAGGAGTGAGGAAAAATTGACCCTTTTAGGGTGAGGATCATCAAAATTCACTAGGGGATCCAGAAGATGAATTGAGGCAAGTGGAACTGAAGTAGAAGGAACAGAAGGAGGAAGCATAGCAGGAGATGTAGAAACAAGAGATGTTGGCTCCCCTTCTTCCTTCTACAAGATGACTTGTTCAACATCTAGAGCCTTTCTCTAGTGCTTATGCTCTCACACAAGTCGGTTACATCGGCTTTAAGAATTGGAATTCACTAGCTAGGAAGGGACATGAGGCTCTTGTTTTGCCATAGGAGCACGTCCTATATTGTAACCGTCATCGATGGAAGGAATGTCTCCTAGATAGAGATAGGAGGAGTAAGTACTGGAAAAAAACAACAAGTGTAGAAGTAGACATAGGTGCCTCAACAACAAGCCTCTTCCCATTTGCTACTAGAGGGGTAGGAATGGTAAGAGGTCGTGGAGGCTGAGACACATGGGTAACTCCATGAGGGCCCTTTCCCTTGTCGTAAACAATGGGCCTAGGCACCGTGGGCAAGATGGGAAGTTCAAACACTTGACACTTGAATTTTTGCAAAGTGGGCACCATCGAGCTCCCCATGGCAGGCATGGGAGCAAGAACCAAAGGCACTGCAGTAGGGTGAGAAGTGGAAGCAAATGGAGTAGAAGAAGATGAATGCTCTTTAGTGAGAGAAAGCTTCACCTTCCCCTTTTTTTGAGAGGAGGAGAACTTTTTTCTGTGCAATCATAGAACCTTTGACATAGATGGTGTAGGGGGAAACTGGATAGGTCACCTTCGATGATGTGCCCCCAGTTTTATACTTAACATAGGAAATGTACAACAAGTCAGTCCTTAGAGGAACCAAACCAATGGGAGTGGGCCAAATGTGATCTAATGATAATCCCTCACACAACACTAGAGTGGGTTGTAACTGGTGTCATGCACAATGTGCATAGAACCCTCATGATAAAAATTAAGAAATTTATGAATAACTAAAGTGATTCCATTCATGGAAACTAGCTATGGAATGGTTAGTTTCACCTTGAATAAATTCAACTCCAAAATTATAACAAGAGAAGTATTTATAGCCCTAGATCCTACTAAGACTAAACGAGTGGTAAAACCAAGAAGAGGGACCAAGAGTCCATCATGTGTGCATATAGTGGTCTTTGATTCCTCATATTCCTCCCTATGCAAAAGGTTGATAAGTAGAGTCTCCTCTATTATGACATTCACACGGCTCACGAGGTCCATTACGACACTGGTCACAATGTTGGCATTGACACGAATGGGAATGTATAAGGGGAAAGGCTCTTTGTTCATAGGTGGATCCTACGATGTGAAAGTTATGTATGATGATCCATTTGTAGGCTGAGAGGGAGGAATGCATGTAAATGAAACCATTTTACGTACTTTGATAGAGTAAAATTAGTAGACTCTAAAGGTTCAAGGGACCAATAGTGACCTATCTAAATTTTTCTCCTAAATATCTAAGACCTTCTAACTACACACCTAGGGGTTGTAGATTGGGTTACAAGGTTGCACGCCCTACACCATGCGAACCTCCAACATGCCTAGGGAATGAGAGAATGTCCTTCTATACCCAAAAATGAAACATAAATAGTTCACATTGGGTTCACCAAAATGTAGAGAAGGGGGAACTATCACCCTCGAGACTCCAGGTCATGAAAGAGTCCTAAGGAATGGGCTACCCTAAACTATCTTGAGCTTTCTAAGTGAATTGAAAGGGGAAAGGCATTGAGGCTGAAAGGAAGGAAAGATGGCTTGCCACTTTCCTTCTATTAAAAATGAGTGCTCATACTATCAAAAAAGCCAGTTTCCAAGGTTCAACCTACTGCCTGGATAGTTCACTATCTGAGGATGATAGGGTAGATCTCAGTCTCCAATGTGGCATGCTGGTGTCTCAGGTTGCACTAGTGTTCGTATGGATAGAAGGTCCAAAAAGCACAAAATACTATGTGAATGCTAGATGTTTTATGCTATGACAAAATACTAGAAAACACAAAAAAAAAGTGTAATAAGAGTAATGTTGTAACTAAATCATGTTAGAATAGACAAAGAGAGGGTGATGAATTAGACCTGTCCACCTACGAATTGAATATTAAAGTAGCTCCACTCACATACACCTGTACACACAGAGGTGGAAAAATGTTATGGATGTGTTTAGAGGATTGCCTCAATTAGTCCTTGCTTTGGAGTCCCACCTCCATAAACAACTAGATAGCCACAAAGTATAGAAATGATATAGATACAAAGGAAGTGGTGGTACTAAGAGAAAGCACCAACAACAAGTATGCTATGTAGCAAAAAATGATGCAACATGCAAATAACAATGGTCAATATCACCTTCATAGCTATTAGCGATCATGGAAATTAGTGGAAGGAGAGAGCTTGTGAATCCTCCAACAGTAGCATTGTTGCAACAAACATGGTGTAGAATCCAAGAACAACATCTTGAAACTAAGAGGATAATAGCTTGAGAGTGAAAGAATGGAGCTAAGAGTGTGTAGAGAGTGAATGAGATTAAGAAGAAGATTGAGATTGGAGAAGAGTGCTCAAGAGTTCAAGAGAGAATAAATGGATGAGAAATTAGAGAATTTGAATGGAAAAAGGGAGGAAAAAAACCCATTTTTCTTCAATCAAGGAGGCAGGAGACATTACACTTTGCCACCAATGGAGAAGTATAATGCCCTTGTAGATTCCAAAGAAAGGAATCTTGTCAGGATGACAATGTGGCGCATGAATGTTTGTGCGGTGCACACACTTCCTTGACAAAGATTCCTCCACTTATGCAAAAATATGTGGCCAGGTGGATGAATCCAGGTGGTGGCGATGGAATTGCATCATTAAATTTACATTTTTTTAAGGTAGGGGTGATGAAATGGGGAATTTGCTTAGCGGTGCAAATTTTCTCCATTGCACAACCAAGTCATGCTCTAATACCATGTTAGGATTTTCATCCAAGATCATGATAGTAAAAAACTTTCCAAAATATTATATGTCAAGCCTAATTAGAGTTCCATGAAATTTGACTTGCATGTAAAAGTGATATCTATTTTGAGGGAAATTTTCCATTATTAGTTTTTGACAGAGGTCGATTCATATTTGCATCTTCCATGTACTTCGCTTCTCCACGTAGCCAAGGACATCTCTAGCTAGTGACATTTATCACACCCTCATCATTTTGGGTGCTTGAAAGACACAAAGATATCTTATTGCTAAATAACCATCAATTTACATCAAAATTATTGTACTTACACTTTTATAAAGTGTAATGGGGGGTTGTGTAGAGCCTTGATTTGACATCATAGTTGTGGATCCTTGTGATTTAACATAACAAAAATATCTCCTCATGTTTCTCACCTCGTGCAAGTGTGTCTTGGAGCACACCTTGTACATCTCTGTGTTCCTTACACACTTTCAATCTTAGTTGTTTTTCTTAGGGTATGTGTAGGATCATCATGGAAAAAATAGGCCCTTAAGTGGCAAAAAATTCAAAACAATCAGAGTTAGGCAACTTGACATAAAAATTTGAATAAGTTATCTATATTATTTCAAAAATATGTAAGAATAGAATCTATAGCTACAAATTGAATGTAGTTTCTAAACTACTATGTTTATTTTTTTTAAAAATCTATTTGGTAAAAATTTGAAATTTCAATGTAGTAGTACTTAAATTTCAAGGAAAAAATAAGAAGTAGGTGTCTGTTTGACCACCCTAACCACAATAAAATGACAATATTTTTTTATAATATTTTAGAAATAAGTAGAGGACTCATGTCCTGATGTGATGAATATTTTTTTGTAATTTTTTTCCAAGTAAATAATTAATTATGAATTTTTATTACAACTTTTAAAAAATATAAAAACTTGTATGTATGACCACCTTAACTTGGTCAAAACTTCATGAAATTCTTTTTTTTTTAATCCTATAGTATATGAAGCATAGAATGTGACACATGTTTCGGATTCAAAAAATTTGATACCATTTGAAAGTTATAAATGTTTTTCAATCAGCCTATCAATCAGGACTTTAGTCGTAATTCAAATAGAAAATGAATAATAATTATTTATTGAATTCAAAGTAAAACATAATTTATATTGGTGGAAATCTAAGAATCTCCTTTAAAAACCCTTTTAGTTTCATCAATTTTGGGTAAAAAAAAGTTGTCAGCCACATACCCTACACATACCCATCATATCGCCACTTTTTGGCCCATCATGATCCTGCACATACCCCTTATATTCTTTTAGCATTAAGGGGGGAATATGATGTGTTATGCTAATGCTTCTTTCAATGAAGTAGAATCTTCTTTTTATGTGTTGTGTGCAACTTCCTCCAAGCCACTCTTTTGTAGTTGGTGAGACAGATTTCAAATTTCTCTCTCCAAAATTCTCAAAGCATGAATTTGTTTGCAAATAAATTTTGAATTTTATTGCAAACCTTGACTATGCAAGGAATGACTAGTTTGAGACAACCAATCCATGCTTTGATACCTTGTTAGTATTTTCATCCAAGATCATGATAGTTAAAACCTTTCCAAAATCTGGCATCAAGCCTAATAATAGTTGCATGCAATATATTCTTCATGTAAAAGTGATATCTATTTTGAGGGCAAGTTACAATTTATCAATTTTTCATAGAGGCTGATTCATATTTGCATCTTCCAGGTGCTTATCTTCTCCATGTATCTAGGGACATCTTTAGCTAGTGGCATATTTATCACACATAAAAATATCTTTGTGTTTCTTTCAAGCCACCCAACTGATGAGGGTGTTATAAATATGATGCTAGCTAGAGATGTCCCTAGCTATGTGGAGAAGAGAAGCACTTAGAAGATACAAATATGAATCAACCTCTATGAAAAATTGATAAATTGTAACTTTATCTCAAAATAGATATCACTTATACATGCAAATCAAATTACATGGAACTTTAATTAGTCTTGATGCAAGATTTTGAGCAGTTTTTTTTTTGCATGGCTCTAATACCATGTTTGCATCTTCCAGACACTTCTCTTCTCCACATGACCACTTCTATACTTGCAAGTGACCTCTAAATTTCCCCATGTAACCACTATTCATTGTAGGGAAAAGATACTCGTGATATTCATGTAGATGGTTCCAATATTGGTGGGATATACACAACATCAACACAAGTTGTGCTTTAAAAATATTCACCATGGTCAAATATCTCCATAAGACTAGCTCCCTTCCTCCAGGTGGCCTTGCATTTGTTGTTACCATTTCTTGTTAACTACATAATCATTGTATTACATGCTAAGGGTGACTTCTTGTATATCTCCATGAATTAATTTTACTACTCCTCTATACCTATGCCTAGTATACATGTGCGTACATCCATTCAAGGAGTAACATAAAAATTGAGATTTGGAAGATATCATGGCAGCATACAAGCACATTTCCAAGGAGTATCAAATAAACAACGTCCATCTACGCTTTTTATCTCCTTCACCATCCTGTCAATGAGTATGTGATCAACATTGTGCCACCGTCATCAATCCCATCTTTTTTGTTTGCATAGAATCAGAAGGTTTGTATAGAAGGTTGCATCATATGCATCCAAGCCTCTATTGCTAGTTGAACATAAAGTGGAGTAAAGGACAAAACCCAGTGGGAAAAAAACTCTTCTCCAAAAGAGAAATTAGAAGGATTTAAGACCTTCTAAAAATATGTCCCTTGATGATAGGAACATGATGATGAAGAAATCATGAAGCATGTAGAAGTTGTAAACTCTGTTGATGATGAGCTGGTGTTTGTTGGAATCAATGAATCTCTGTAAAAATGTAGATCAAGAAGTGAGATAGAAAACACTACATGAGTAAACATATGAACGCTACTCAACCAATGTGTACATAAAGTTCATCAAACTTTGTGAAGTTGATAATATAGATAGTATTGTGATGAGGAGTACTAGAGTATCAAAATGTGATCCACTGAAATAATGCCCCATTCGAGAGATCAAGATAGAAGGTCCATGAGGCCTCCCAAAAATAATATTATGCTTCATTGAAAGAAGTATTAGCATAAAACATCATAGTCCCCCCTTAATGCTAAAAGAATATAAGCAGAACAACTGAGATCGAGAGTGTGTAAGGAATGTAGAGATGTACAAAGTGTGCTCCAAGACACACTCATATGAGATGATAAACATGAGGAGACATTGTTGTGATGTTAAATCACAAGCATTCACAACTGTGATGTTAAATCAAGGCTCTACACAATCCCCAATTACACTTTATAATTAGTGTAAGTACAAGGCTCAAAATAAGAGAATATAGACTGTGAAGATGACATATGATGAGATGCTCTTTGAATCTTGAAGCCATCCCTTTGATCCATGACCTAAAACATCACAAAAAAAATTCCCCTTATTACTTGATGTAGTAACCAACCCAACATGACCTTATCCTTATTACACTATTTTGAAGAAGAAGTTAACTCAGACACTCTGGAAGGTAGATCAATATGATTCTTCTTAAGAAGATGTTTTATTCATCATTATCCTTCTTATAAAAAGAATGTTCATCATGTCTAAGCTTCTTGCAATATGAAGAAGTTGGATTCTCCTTCTTAGATGATTTCTTTGTGGAAGAGGATTTATTCTTTGCTTGAGCTGAATGTGGATTATTCTTTGATTCATTTCTTTTCTTAACAGTATGTTATGATTCTTCATTCATTTTTTTCTTTTTATTAGTATGTTATGATTCTTTCACTTAACTAGCCAATAATGCCTAAGATTTAGACGACTTGATGAGACCCATCAAGACAAGCTTTGTTTCTTGTGTATTAATATCTCAGAAAATGATGTACAAATGAAGACCTATAGTATATGTAGACCCCATGGTCAATCTATAAGTATGAAAACTAGAAACAAAAGCAACATAATCTGGACAAAGTTTGTTCAATATATTGTAGACTAATTGAATATCCTTCTTATCAATTCCACATGCTTTACATTTCTCTCTTAGATCATTAAGCTTAGTGATGTAGTCTTAGATGTTGTCAAAGTTCTTAGGATCAAGGCTCATCAGTTTTGAAACATAAGAAAATAGGTTGGTGGTTTTGTTGATTATTTAAAAATGTGTGAGGGACCTATTTTCATTTATTTCATTAAGAAATGAGATCCCCACAAAGAATTGATTAACAACCCTTAAGTGAATTAACCCTAACTGAGAATATTTAGATTTCCTTATGACTAAAGGATGGGGGTCAAGGTCAAACAATACTTTGGGGAGAAAAACTAAAAATAGAAAATCAACACCAAAATGCAATCTAACACTTGAAACTTGAAGATTAAACTCAATATTTGCAGAACCAAAAAAAAAAATGCAGGTCTGACAAGGGTAGAGACATGTACCAATCACCAAAAGTGCTTTATATAACTTGATATGAGACTCATGTTCACCCATGGGTGAATGGGTCCAAGTACAGGGGTTGCAAAAATCTTTCAGGAGCCTCTGGTGTAGATCTGAAGCTTCTGATTTATCCAAGTTTCAATGTTGGAAAGTCAAAAACACTATCTATAGGTTACATTCCATGATTTGACAACAAATTTGATAAATTTTTAAATCTTTCACTTCAAATGATCTTCAAGCCTTCTTCAACCTAAATCTGCAATCACACACACAAGAGAGAAAAAGGTTTGTTTTTTGGTGAAAGGGGGTTTTCCTTGGTCAATCCCTATTTTGGTAATCAAACCTTGAATTGAAATAATGCATGAAAGAGGGAATAAAGAATGAACAAAGCTATGTTACCACTCAACAAACCATTGTATGAAACCTTGATAATGGAGATCTTAAGAGATTTGCAACTTGCATGAAATGGTTGAATTGGAAGTGGATCTTGACACTTGAACCTTGCTTGAAATGATACTTTGAATGCTTGACTTGATCATGAAACCTACATCACAATGTTAGCTCCCAAAATATGCATGATGCAAGAAGACTTTGAAATGATGAATAGCTCTTGATTTTTGTGTTGGGATTAAGGTGTATCAACCTTAGAGTCCTAACATTGATTTAATTATTGTAATTTAATGTATTTATTTGTATTGTTTAATTGCCTATGTTGTCATGTCATTAATTGGGACCCATTGGCTAGGTGGAATCCTTGTTGGAGGTGACTGGATGACACATCATCATCCCAAGTGGACATAGGCGTCCCTTGGAATCTATGACATATGAAATATTTTATGACGCATCATAAGGCATCTTTGAATGCATGGGTGATAGTTGCCGCCCAAGTTGGCTTATGACAAGATGTAAGAGAATCCACTATTTTATTCAGTTATGATAGATTCTCTTATAGTTGTAAGTGTTTTCAACTATGGCAGATTCTATGACATCTATAAGATGTGTAAGGCATCTTTCATAAGCTATTTTTAGCATATTCTAGGCACCCAAGCTTGGAAGAAGAATATTTGCATGTTTGACACTTATCGGGGGTGTAAAGGAATATGTTACATGTGTCCAAATGCATGTCTAAGGCATTGGAAATTGTGCCATGTGGATTTGGACATCCCTCACCTTCTAGATTCTTCTTGAAGCTTGTAACACTCTATTTATTGAGTGCCTTGTGTTGTAGAATGCATAGTTTGTTTGCAGGTAACGAAGTGCTGCCAATATTACTCCAAAACAGGTGTTCATGTTGAAGCACTTGTTGAAGATGCTTTGTACTTGGTGATATGTTGTAACTCCTATTTGATATAATAGAGAAGTACTATGCTTTTGGAGGTTGTGGTTTTTTACCCAAAATGGTTTTCCCCACAGTATATTTGGTGTCACTGTTTTTATGCATTGTTGCTATTCTATTTCCATTATTCTCTATGTGCTTCTCTAATTGAAATTTTTAAAGGTATTAAAAAGAAAATTTTGTAACTCTCTCTTTATTAGATTAGTGTAGGAAGATATGTCTACTCACCCAACTTCCTTTTAGTTGGTATTAGAGCTTGGCCAGCCTTGGTTCCTTTGTTGGGTAGAAGAGTTTTTTGAGCTAATCTCTATTTCAATGGGAGTTTTGTAGAAGAGTGTATTTTGTGACCTTGTTGCAAGAAAGAGATGGTAGGGACATCTGGGAGGATTGAGATGGAAAAATTTAACAGTGGTAATTTTTAGTTGTGGAAGCTCAAAATGGAAGACATGTTAGTAGACCGAGACTTATGGCTTACAATTTATAGAACCAAACCTTTAGGCATGAAACAAGAGGATTGGGATCTCATGGATAGGAAATCCAAGGGTCTTATTAGACTATGTTTGGCTAATTCTATTCTCTTGAATGTCCATGAAGAGACAACTTCTACTTCTGTGTGGAAGAATCTTGGTGATTTATATCATACTAAATCCCTGGTAAATAATATTTTCCAGAGAAAGAAGATGTATCCTCTGAAAATGGAAGATGGAGGATTTGTTGCAGATCACCTGAACTCTTTTAACATGTTGGTTGTACAACTAGGTTCTATTGGAGAAAAAATAGATGGATAAGACCGTTGCATGCTCCTTTTGTGTTTATTGCCAGACTTTGGGGATCACCTGGTAATGGATATTGGAAGCACTACTTCCACCTTCAAGATGGATGAGGTTGTTGCCTCATTACTGTCTGAGGAGATGCGAAGGAAATCTTCTAAGATGGCCAAGGAGTCCCTTGCAGTTTGTAGCAGACCAAAAGAGAGAAGCAAAATGAAAGACATGAAATCTAAGTCAAAGTCTCTGGGGAGATCAAAGTCTCCTGGTAAGAAGTCCAAGGAAAAATGTTAGAATTGTGGTGAAGTTGGTCACATTCGAAAACATTGCAAGAAGGACAAGAAGAAGAAAAAGAAGTCTCTCTCTGATTTTGAATATGAGAAATCGTCCCAAGATGATGGAGAATCATTTATTACATCCTTGGAAGCCCATGCATCAGATGATGTGTGGTTGATAGATTTGGGTGCATCCTTTCACATGACTTCTCGTAGAGATTGGCTCTTGAAGTATGAGGAGTACAATGGTAGAGATGTGTACTTGGGTGATGACTCTCACCTGAAGATTGTTGGCTATGAAAGAGTTAAAATCATATTTCCTGATGCAAGAGTGAAGGGAATTGATGGTGTCCCACATATCTTAGGTTTGGCATGAAACCTAATTTTTGTAAGTAAACTAAATGATTCAGGAGTGCAAGTTTTTTTCTCTGGTGGAGGATACAAGATGACAAGAGGAGCTATGGTGTTGGCTGGGGTGTTCATATTGACACTTTGTTTCAGCTTCATGCATGTACTGTGTAGTGCAATAGTTCTGCGGATGTACCGAAGAAGAGATCTTTGGATTCTTCATCCTCACCATCAAATTGTGTAGAGAAGAAGCATGTTGTAGCTATATCTGATGGTCATGCATTTTGGGTACCTAGGGTGATCATTCTATGGAAATGAAGCTTCCTACAGAGAAGACAATGTTATGGCACCAATGACTTGGTCACATTGGTGAGAAGGGTCTTAGAACC
Organism: Sequoia sempervirens; assembly: GCA_007258455.2. Taxonomy (NCBI): domain Eukaryota; kingdom Viridiplantae; phylum Streptophyta; class Pinopsida; order Cupressales; family Cupressaceae; genus Sequoia; species Sequoia sempervirens. The sequence goes on from VDFB02000017.1 coordinate 288,472,723, forward strand.
CTAAAAAATAAGATCCTTGTTAAAGGCCTTGATGATTGTAATGTCGAGGTTGAATTTTGTGAACATTGTGTATATGGAAAACAACACCGTGTTTCTTTTTACTCTAGTTCTCATAAGTCTTTTGGGCTCTTGGACTATGTACATTTAGATGTTTTTGGTCCTATAAATCTTCCTTCGTTATCAAAATTTGTATATTTTGTTTCTTTCATAGTGATTATAGTAGAAGGACATTTTTATATTTCCTTAGAAGTAAAGTTGAAGTCTTTAGTTGGTTTAAGGATTTTAAGGCCTTGGTAGAAAATCAGACTAGCAGAAAAATTAAGTGTTTGAGAACTAATAATGGTGGTGAGTTTTGTTCCGTAGAGTTTGATTTTTTTTGTAAATAACACGAGATTGAGAGACATAAGACAAATCCCTACACTCCACAACAAAATGGAGTTGCATAGAGGATGAACATAATGTTGATGGAGAAGGTTATGAGTATGTTGAGTGGTGCTAGCCTTGAGCAAAAATTTTGGGCTGAAGTGGTAGCCAGTGCATGTTATTTTATCAATAGATCTCCTACATCAACACTTGTTGGTAAGAAACCCGTGGAGGCGTGGTCTAGTAAAAATCCTTTGATGAGACATCGTAGAGTATTTGGTTACGAAGCTTACACTCATGTTCCGATTGAGAATAGGTCTAAGTTGGAGAACAAGGTTGTTAAGTGTATCTTTATCAGCTATGGTGTCGGTGTGAAAGGGTACAAGCTTTGGGATCTAGAAGCTCAAAAGGTTCTCTATAGTAGAAGTTTGATATTAAGAGAGATGAAACCTTCCACTATTGAGCTACAACCAGAGAAAGAGGAGAAAAGAAGGAGGTAGTACAGATTCCACCTACTCCAAAGAAAGAAGAAACAAGTACTCCTATTGGACCTGATAATGAGGAGAGCTCAAGCAGCTCTAAATTTTTTTAAGAAGGAGAACCTCAACCTCGGCCTTTGAGGAGGTCTACACGAGTTAGGAAGCAACCGAAAAGGTTTGGATATTCATTATTGGATTCCAATTGCATGTTTGTCTTGATTACTAATATTGATGAGCCTAGGATGGTTACAGAGGCATTCGGTATGAATGATTCAGATTCCTGGATGCAATCCATGGATGAGGAGATGGCTTCATTAAAGAAGAACAAGACTTTGGATTTAGTAACTTTGCCTATTGGACATAAACCTATTGGTTGTAAATGGGTTTTCAAGAAAAAGTGTGGTCCTAATGGCAGTATTAAGAAGTATAAGGCATAGTTGGTCGCTAAGGGGTATTCCTAGGTGAAGGGAATTGATTGTGGGGAGATATTCTCTCTTGTAGTGAAGCTAACATCTATCCTAATTTTTTTGTCACTTGTAGTAGCATATGACTTAGAAGTGGAATAGATGGATGTGAAGACAAAATTCCTTCATGGTGATTTGGAGGAAGATATTTACATGTCATAGCTAGAGCATTTAATTGAAAAAGGTAAAGAAAATTTGGTTTGCAAACTAAAGAAGTCTCTTTATGGTTTGAAATAGTCCCCTAGAATGTGACCTATCAAAATTTCGATACCTGTGTGTTGTCTTTGGGATTTTAGAGATCTAAATTGGACCATTGTGTATAATTTATTAAAACCAATAATGGTCGCATTCTCATTATTGTCCTATATGTAGATGATAAGTTGTTTATTGGGAATGGTAAAAGTATGATTTCAGATTTGAAGTTTTAGTTGTTAGCACAGTTTGAGATGAAAGACCTATGTGCAGCTAGGTACATTCTGGGAATGGAAATCACAAGAGACAAAGCTAATAGAAAGATTTGGTTATGCTAGAGCAAGTATGTGAACTCTATGTTGGAGAGATTCAACATGGTAGATTGTAGATAGTTAGTTGTTCTTGTGATGCAAGGGAAAAAGCTTTTTGTGAATGATTGTCCAAAATATCCTACTGAGATGGAGAACATGACCAAAGTACCATATGCAAGTGCACTTGACAGTCTAATGTATGCATTGGTGTGTACTAGACCAGACATTTCCCAAGCAGTGGGAGTCCTTAGTCATTTTATGGATAATCCTGGACAGGTGCATTAGGATGTTGTTAAGAGAGTGTTCAAATATTTATGGGGTACTTCTTAGTATGCCTTGTGTTTTCATGGTTATCCTACTAGACCTCAACATTTTGTGAGCATTCAAGGATATGAGGATTCAGATTGGATGGGTTACATTGATAGCAAAAGATCCACCAATGGTTATGTGTTTATGATGTTTGGTGGTGCTATCAGTTGGATGAGTAAGCGACAGGCTATAGTCGAGTTGTCCACAATAGAGGTTGATTATATGGAAGCCACTCATGCATGTAAGGAATCCATTTGGCTTAAGAGATTGTGTTTTGATATTAGTTTAGATGCAAGATAGATTACCGTTTGTTGTGACAACCAAAGTGCAATTTTCCTAGCAAAAAATACTACCTTCCATGCCAGAACAAAGCACATTGATGTATAATATCATTTTGTTCATGATATGGTAGAAGATGGAAAGGTGAACCTAGAGAAGGTTGACACTTTGGTGAATGTTGCAGATGCACAGAAAAAAACTAGCGAGCACAGAGAAGTTCAGATGGTGTTTCGATTCTATGGGCCTTGGGACCCTAAGCAGATGATTTTGTATAACTCTTTGCAGGTCTTCGATAAGTGGGAGAATGTTGGGATTAACATGTCTCAAAATTAGAGTCCCAATAGTGATTTAATTGTTGTAATTTAATGTATTTATTTGTATTATTTAATTGCCTATGGTGTCATGTAATTAATTAGGACCCATCAATTGGGTGGCATCCCCGTTGGAGGTGATTGGATGACACATCATCATCCCAAGCACAAACATAGGTGTCCTAATTTTGAATCTATGACATATGATAGATTATATGACACGTCACAAGGCATATTTGAATGCAAGAGTGAAAGTTGGTGCCCAAGTTGGATTATGACAGGATGTAAGAGAATCCACTATTTTTAGTCAGTTATGATAAATTCTCTTACAACTGTAAGTGTTGTCAGCAATGACAAATTCTATGACAGCTGTAAGATGTGTAAGGAATATGCCATAAAGCTATTTTTAGCATATTCTAGGTTCCCAAGATTGGAAGAAGAATATTTGCATGTTTGACACTTGTCGGGGGTGTAAGGGATTATGTCACATGTGTCCAAGTGCATGTCTAAGGCGTTGGAAATTGTGTCATGTGGATTTGGATGCCTCTCACCTTCTAGATGCTTCTTGAAGCTTGTAACACTTTATTTATTGAGCTCCTTGTGTTTTAGAATGCATAGTTTGTTTGCAGGTAACGAAGTGCTACCAATATTACTCTAGAACAAGTATTCATATTAAAGCACTTGTTGAAGAAGCATTGTACTTGGTGATATGTTGTAACTCCTATTTGATATAATAGAGAAGTACTATGCTTTTGGGGGGTGGGGTTTTTTAATCGAAAGGGTTTTCCCCACAGTATATTTGGTGTCATTGTTTTTATGCATTGCTGCTATTCTATTTCCATTATTCTCTATGTGCTTCTCTAGTTGCAATTGTTAAAGGTATTAAAAAGAAAATTTTGTAACTCTCTCCTGATTACATTAGTGTAGGAAGATGTTTCCGCTCACCTGGCTTGCTTTCATGTTGCAATAAATCTTTGATATATCTCCTCTTATGCCCTTGATTACTTGAAGAATGCTCATAAAATTTTCATAAAATTTCTAGGTGAAACTTAGTGAAATGACCTTGTATTTATAGGTATATGCATCCTTAATTTCCCGAAATTCAAATATCACAAGCCGACATTGAATTATGGATTTGAAAACATTAAAATACCACCAAAAGCATGATTTAAATTTAGGCAAAGGTCTAGGGAGGACCCATGGGCGAATGATTCCTAGGTCCCTATTCCTAGAACACACATTACTCAAGGTAAAGTGTTATGTTTAGGCATTAATTATTGTCGGGTTTCCCCTTCAAAAAATGTAATTAATTAGGCTTGTAAATTAATAAAATGGCTAATTAAAGCATAATTAAGCTCCATTTACTTAAGAGGACCCAAATAAGTGTGTAAATGTTGTATTAATAGAAAAGTATCCCCTTTTCCTTAATTTGGATAATTAATAATAAAATGAACCTGTTGCCTTGATTTAGTGTTGTAATGTGGTTTACACATTCACATTAAGTTTAGGGCCCTTCTTAATAAAATAGACTTAATTGTGCCTTATTTAGGGTGTTTTAAAGTGTATCTTCACACTTTCACACTAATCTAGGGCTTTATTAATTAATTGAGATTAATTTTCCTTAATTGGCCCCTTTGATTCAAATCCAAGCCTAATTAATTACAAATTATGAGGGGTAAAACCCGACATTTATAAATACCATTACACAACACTTAATTTTAGAAGGTGTGTATCCTAGGTTAGTGACCTAGGACCCATTTGCTACATGGCGAATGGGTCCTCACTAGGTCCTAGGACTCTATTTTTACATATAACATTTCACATTTTCGTAAGTGTGTCCTAGGTGAGTGACCTAGGAACCATTCACCACATGGCGAATGGGTCCTCGCTTAGAACTAGGACCCCTCTTTGAAATATATTTTTGATGGTATTTTTATGATTTCAAATCCAAGATTTGATGTTTGCTTGTGATATTTGAATTTCAGGAATTAATGTGAAGACATGTATAAATACAAGGTCATTTCATTAAGTTTCATCTAAGCAATCTAGAATTTTTATGCAAGCATTCCAATAGAAAACTTATGATCAAGGGAGAATTCAAGAGAAATTTCTAAGGAATTCAAGGGCAGATTTGAAGAAGATTATTACACTAATCAAGATTCATTTCATCATGTCAAAGAGTTAGTGCATCATGCATGTTGTTGAGATAATGTGTTGATGTAGTACTTAAGATCTATCAAGCATATTCAAGGCATCATCTCTCATCAAGTTTTATGATCAAGATCTACATTCATTGAAGCTACTTCATGCTAGTTTGCATATTTATCCAAGGTTCAATTAAGGTGTGGTGAGTTGTGACATTGCATTTTTTTCATTCATCATTCCTTTATGCTTTCATTCATTACAATGTTTAATTACCAAAACAGAGTTTGACCAACATAAACCCCTATTCCCTAATAAACAAAAAAATTCTCCTCTTTGATGTGTGATTACAATTTTTAGGTTGAAGGTCATTTGGATAGCAAAATTGCAAAATTTATCAAAGTTGTCAAAGTTGCAAAGAAAGTTGTCAAATTATGGAAATTGAGCTACATGATTTTTTTTTGGCTTCCCAACAGTGCCTGGCTAGGATTTAGGAGTGCAGACTGAGAATAATAGAACCTAGAGACCATTTTTCCAAAGCCCTATCCAGGACCCATTCGCCATAGGGAAAATGAGTCCTCAGTGAGGTCTAAAAAAACACTTTTTGCAACAAGTACAAAACATTTGGCCCTCTTACAACCTGCCTTTTGATTGCTATATCAGTTAGCTTTAAATTATGTTACTCATTTACACATCATAGATTACATATTGAATGAAATATAGAGAAATAGGAGGTGCATCATAATCATCCATTTTTGTCACATCCCTCCCTATTTTTCTTTATTTCATTATAGTGAACCCAACCTTTTGAGCATTATATTTTTTTGATTTTAGAGTATATTTTCATGCTTGATTTAGATCTTACATTCATTTGCATCGAATTAGGTCTCATTTAGGGTGTCTAATTTGCATTCAACTTTGCATTACGTCTAGGGTTTTAAGATTGCATGTTTGACATTCTTTAAATCTAAAAATACAAAAAATCAGTCATCTTGCATATCATTTACATCATATAAAATTGCATTTGAAAATTGAAACAAAAATTGCATATCAAACTAGGTCTTTTAGGTCATCATTTTTTCAAATTTTGCACTTGCATTTCACATTGCATCTACAGAAAAGTGAAACTGAAACTTGCTAGAGAAAACCTAAATCTGAAAACCACTGGAAAACACTTGAAAATGTATAAAAATCAGTTTCAAAATCCTAATCTAGGACCCATTATCCCTAGGGAAAATGAGTCCCTAATCATATCATAATATCAATTTGTGAGCATTAAAATCTTCATTTTTGTGCTTCTATTTGCTACTTTTAGATTTTTGTTACTGTTTGCTAAGTTTTTGTATCATTAATTTCATTATATCTAGCTTAATTTGGTACATTTAGTGCATTGTGTGATTTCAAAATTGCATTTACAAGATTTTATTTTTATATTGTTGCATAGTGTAATTAGATAATTACCTTGTTTAGAATCTAAAAATTGCATTTACACATTGCATTCTAGGTCATTGCATTGCATTTTAAGCCTCTTTCCATTTTGAGTTTGTACACTAAGTCTGTGAAACTTGTATGAGCTTTACAACTTGGTGTCCTATTAGCAATACTATTGTGAGACGTAGTTCGAGACTCATGTCATCCCGCGATACACCATTCGTCGTGGATGTTGGGATTTCTAATTCTCTTTCTAATAGTGTTGATAATCAACCCCCTATGGATCATAGCATGCATACCTCATTTACAATGACTTCCTTTCCTAAAACTAATGTGCATTATGTTGTTCATATCTCGCAAGAAGACATAAAAAGACTAGATGAAGGCCTAGAAAAGTTACTAGAAATTGTGTTCACTGAAAGTATGGACATTAGTATGATTCCTACTTTAGAAAAACTAAGGAAAATGCTTAAAAATGAAAACATAATACAAATTTTTAGTAGCCTTAGTCACTTCCTTCATGAGAACTTAAAAAACAAGAGAGTAATAGCATATATGCCTTGGTAAACTTTATTGAAGCTAAACCTTGTAAGGGCTCAACCAAAATGCCTCTTGATATTGTTTTCTCAAAAAAAGAAATACTTAAACATGCACCTGATGGTCCTCTTTACAAAGCTATCTAAGAATCAATTATAAGCCTAATAATGGGATATTAATTGATCCCTTCTATGTAGAGAACACGATCATTGAAGAATTCCTATTTGTGCATGAACTCTATCAAATACATATGACAAACTGAAAGCATGGATCGAAACACATAATGGTTTTGCATGTCCTACGATGGGCTCAATAAATATCCCTTTAAAATTTGGACCAAAAATAAATTAAATGTTTCATTCATCATCATCCCATCATCAGACCAATTTCATGTGAAGTTAGGCTATCCATGGCTTCGATCCATGAATGTCGTCCCGTCAGTTGTGCATAAATGTTTAAAGTTTCCCTTTGACAATGAAATCTTTACTATGCATCATAGTGGCTCTAATCGTGTGTCTTCCCATGGGAAATTTTCATTGGATTTATTTTGGCTCGAGTCTATTGAGCCTACTAGATCTCATGAGGACTACTTTTACAAATCATATCAAAAGTTTAAGGCAAAGCACATAACATAATTATCCCTTAGAAACATACTAAAACTTGTGATTGAGCCACCTATCCTTGACAAAACTATGATTGAACCAAAAGCCCTTCCAAATATCCAATAGCAACCTATGAAAAATCCTCTTACCATTTCCTATAAGAGACCATGAGACAACCAAAACAATCTTGTTGTGCCTCCTTAGATCAAACAAGTTTACAAAACTAAAGAGAAAGTGGTTGAACAACCTCCTATGGTTTCTTCTCTTCCTCCCCTAAGGGAAGAAAAGAAACCTATGGTTGACAAACCCACTCCTACACAAACCAAAATGCTAGAGAGTGTAGGTGTAGATGCCATGTTATTGCTCATATGTTACATACTAAAGAAGAAAAGAGCAACATAGAAAATCAAAATCCTAACTTTCTTGAAGCAATGGATGATGATTCTCTACCCTCATCACAATTTAAATAAGAACCTTCTAGAGAAATTACCATTTGACCCCCTATTGTGATTAATCTAGATGATGACATCGAAATTGCAAATATTGATGAACAAGTGCATAATGAGTTGAATTCATTAACATTCTCCTCTTCTATGAGCTTAAATGATAATTCTACTAAAAAGAGTGTTGAACTTGGTGCGTGTACTAGTTCAACACTTGACATTGTCCCTTTGGCTAGTTGTTCACCTTCCATATATATTGATCGAGATTGGGATGCAAACGACCTGCTATAGGTTGACTTGCATGCACCTTACTAGTCCTTTTTCTTAGTTTTTTTTTTCATGTTTCTTTATGTGATTACATGTGCATAATGTGATCCCCCGTATAGTTATGTTTGATGTCTCTCTCTCTCTCTCTATATATATATATATCTCTTTGTGCATTCCTCTATATGTATCTACATTCTTCTCTATGTCATAGACATTTTATCCTTTTTCGCTTGTCTTGTTTTTTCCTTTTGGGGATGACATAAGGCGTTGAGATATTTAGGCCTATTCCATGTTGACCTGAAAATATTTTTCTTTTTTTTCACTCTCTATGTGTCATTCTTCTAGTTCTATGAGTATTTGGGGAATGACGACATTTTTGAGCTCTATAACAACATTGTAGCAAAGACATAATGACCTTGAATCCATAGACCCCTTATGTATTTTTAGGGGAAATCCCTCCATCCTTTTTCGTGACGTAGATTTATTTTGGAAACATATGAATTGGCATAGGGATTTTCAAGGAAGCTCTCATGTCTTAGGAGTGAGCATTGGCTACTTTAAAGAAATTGATCACATCAATGGTGTTAGCAACCGCTTTAAAATGTGGGCATACATCGATAATATCTTTCAAAATTTTGCATGTTTCATGGTGCAATTTTCTTTTTTCTTATGATGCATCCTTTCCTTGGTGGTGTCATTGGGTTTTATGTCCTCCAAGAGTGTGATATTTTGTAGCATACGACTTTTCTCTTAGTGGTGATGCAACGCATTGCATTCCCTAAGTTGTGAATCTTTTACTCTTAACTTGTCTTCTCTTGGAGACATTAGGCACGATGATCCCTAAGAAGAAGATCTTATAGAAATGAAGAAAAATCCCCTTGAACAAAAACCTATATATAATGCTCATAAGTGTTTGGCACAATACAACTTGCTGACCTTGTGAAGCTTGAAACCCTAGAATTCAAGGCCACATAACATAATACACCTTACTTTCCTATGGAGCCTTGCCTTACATTGTGGTGCCCTAGTGAAGTTGTCAAGAGGATAGCTTTGATATGGTACAGGAGCCTAATATGATTCTCTTATTCTCCACCCCTTTGTTTTGTTTCGTCTTGTGGCACCTTATTGAAGTTATCAAAGGGATAGCTTTGGTATGGTTTGTAGGATGAGAGCCGACACATAGGAATAATTTTCTCATTGTATGGTGAGAGCCAACACATACACATGACTTTCTCACTAAGTCACTCTATTGGAAGACTCACCTAATGGATAGCCTAGAGTTCCACTACCTCAAAGTGACTGCAAATCAATAGCTTAGATGTGTTCCACATCGCGTTGGATAGTCTGGGCTTGATCTTCTTGGTCTTTGATGTTGTATGATTGTGAATCTTTGTCATTGCTGCAAACATAAGTGTCTTGAATGTCTACTTTAGTGCAATTTTGACATGGGGTCATATTCTCAGTAAAGTGGGGGCAAAATGTATTAATGAAGAAAGTATCCCTTTTTTCTTAATTTGGAAATAATTAATAATATAATGAACCTAATGTTGCCTTGATTTAGTCTTGTGATGTATTTTGCAGGTAAAAGCACAAAGTTGTGTCACACTTTTGTCCAACTAAATAGTTCCAAGAAAACATTTTTGGCCATAAATGTTTTGGCCGAATAGGTTTCAGCTGAAACCACATGCCCTATATGTGGAACACGGAGTTTTGGCCAAATTTGTTTCGCCTGAATCCAAAAAAAATATTTTTTCTATTTGTCGCTTTGAAATTGGCTTATTTTATATGCAGGGTTTCGGTAGAAAGGGTTTCAGTCGAAACCATTTCTATTGAAACCCTTTCTACTGAAACTATCTATGCAACATCCTAGTTAGAAGCCAACTCAATGTTTTTCATAATTTTATGAAACTTTCAACTTCAACTAAGTATTTCTTCAATCAAAATGATGTTTTTAAAACAAAAGAAAAATACCCTTTTATAGAGCTTAGAGTGGTGAATCCAAATATGTAAATTTTTTAAATATTTTGATTATTTTTAATATATTTTATTTTTAAAATAATGCAAGTGGGTTGTTAAAGTTAAAAAAGACATCAATTAGAAATTTAAAATATAGTAGAACATATTAAAAATTTGAAAAATATATGGTGCACTAGAGGAGAGAGTCCTCTTCAAAAGGGTATACTTTTTTTTTAGATTAAAAAAATAGACAATAGTTGACGTCCAATGAAAATTGTCAAATTCTAAAAAGTTTGATATTAAAATGTTATTATGAGAAAAATATACATTAAAATTTCAAAAAAAAATTCCTTGCACTAGATATTGAAGTCACCTATTTGGAAAAAAAGAGAGGGGAAAATGAAGCTTTTTACTATTTGTTTCTTGACATGAAGTGAACGTCACTTTTTCTTGAAATTTTCAGCATTCCAAAATATTATCTTAAATTGATAAAAAAAATCAATTTAAAAAAAAAAAATTGAAAAAATTACAAGATTAAACTTCATCAATATTTATACCTTTCATTAGTTTACATCAATTTGAAATTCAAAATGTAAAGACCACTTTTATGTGGTCAAAGTTCAATTTTTTTTTGCTCTTGGCCGATTCCTTTATAAAGTGTGGCATAGGTTTGTGCTTTTACCCTTTGCACATTCACATTAAGTTTAGGGTCCTTGTTAATAAAAGGGACTTAATTATGCCTTATTTAGCATGTTGTAAAGTTTATATTTACAATTTCACACTAATCTAGGGCTTTATTAATTAATTGAGGTTAATTTGCCTTAATTGGCCCCTTTAATTCAAATCCAAGCCTAATTATTTACAAATTCTAAGGGATAAAACCCAACATTCATAAATTCCATTGCGCAACACTTAATTTTAGGTGTGTGTCATAGGATAGTGACCTAGCACCCATTTTCTACATAGTGAATGGGTCCTCACTAGGTCCTAAGACCCTATTATTACATAACATTTCACATTTCTTGAAGTGTGTCCTAGGTGAGTGACCTAGGACCCCTCTTTGAAATATGTTTTTGGTGGCATTTTAGTGATTTCATTTATCCAAGATTTGATGTTGACTTGTGATATTTAAATTTTGAGAATTAATGTTGACATGTATAAATACAAGGTCATTTCACTAAGTTTCATCCAAGCCATTTAGAATTTTATGCAAGCATCCTAATAACAAACTTATAATCTAAGGCATTCAAGGGAAAATTTGAAGAGTATTATTACAACAATCAAGATTCATTTCATCATCTCAAAGAGTTAGTGTATCATGCATGTTGTTGAGCTAATGTGTTGATGTAGTATTCAAGATCTATCAAGCATATTCAAGGCATCATCTCTCATCAAGTTTTATGATCAATATATACATTCATTGAAGCCGCTTCATGTTAGTTTATAGATTTATCCAAGGTTCAATTAAGGTGTGGTTGGTTGTGACATTATATTTTGTTCATTCATCATTCCTTTATGCTTTCATTCATTACAAGGTTTAATTACCAAAACGGGGTTTGACCAAGGCTAATCCCTATTCCCTAACATACAACATTTTTCTCCTCTTTGATGTGTTATTACAGGTTTCAGGTTAAAGATCATTTAGAGAGAAAAATTGCAAAAGTTGTCAAAGTTGCAAAGAAAGTTTTCAAATCAAGAAAATTGAGCTACAGGATTTATTTCTAGCTTTTTGGTAGTGTCTGACTAGGATCTAGGAGTGCAGATTGAGAAGAACATAACCCAAAAACCATTTTTCTAAAGCCTTAGCCAGGACCCATTTTCCATAGGGCAAATGAGTCCTTAGTGAGGTCCAAAAAATAACTTTTTGTAATAAGTACACAACATTTGGCACTCTTAAAACCTACCTTTTGATTGCTATATCAGTTAGATTTTTGTTACTCATAAATACACATCATAGCTTACATATTTAATGAAATATAGAGAAATAGGAGGTGCATCATAATCATCCATTTTGGTCACATCCCTCTACCCTATTTTTATTTGTTTCAAATGTAAAGAGGTACATTTACAACACTAAATTAAGGCATTATTAAGTCCATTTTAACTAGGAAGGCCCAAACAAGTGAGAAAATTTAAAGGGTTACATTTTTTTACACTATATTTAGCCCCCACTTTAGTGAGAGGATGACCTTGCATCAAACTCACACTAAAGTAGACAATCAATAGAGGTCTAATTGTAAAATCAATGGAAAGATAAGATGACAAAGATCAAGGAGGATGATTAAGCCCCCAAGATCTAAGATCTCATGGCAAAATCAACAAAGGCACAAGGAGACATATGCCTTTGTTAAACATATATATGTATGTGATAGTGACAAGATACTCAATCATACAATGTAAAAGACTAAAAGGAAGAGAAAAAGGAAAGGAAAAGGGATGGAGAGGATCAAGCCTCAACTGTCCACCATGATGTGGAACATGCCTCATCTATTTTTCCAAAAAATGTTCACAAGTGGACCTCGTTATCCACTATGCAAACAACAATGCACGCTCACATTGGCTAGTGAAATCTGTTGTCCACTAGGTGAGCCCCCAAGGGTGGAAAATTAGAGAATCTTATTAGGCTCCCTTACCATACCAAAGTTATACCTCTAACAAATTTAATAAGGCACCACACAATAAAAGATTCAATCTTCATAAGGCTTAGCAAGTTGTGTTAAGATAAATACTTATGAACGCACAAGGCACCATGGGAAAGAAAAGTGTGTTATGCTTGGTGGCCATTAAAAAGGGTTGAAACTTCAAGATTCATAAGGCTTAGCAAGTTGTGTTATGCTAAACACTTATGAACAAAATGCAAATAGGATAAGACATGCTCAAAGGGGTTTTTCTTAATTCATGTAAGGTCACACTCTTGGAGAACATCAAACCCAATGACACCACAAAGAAGAAGAAACATCACAAGAAGTAAGAAGACCGCTCAATGAAACATAAGAATATAGTCCAAGATCTCCAAAATGATAATGCCAATGTATGCCCCCACGCTGTGAGCAATTACTTTAAAGTAGAAAATGATAAATACTAACAATAAAGAAGACATGAGAGCTTATTTGGAAAGCCCTATACCAAGTCATATGTTTCCAAATGAAGGTACATCATGAAAAAGGAAGGGATTGCCCCAAAAATAAAATCCAAAAATCACATAAGGGATCCAAAAATTTGGGGTCAACATATGTCTTTGCTACAATGATATTATAGAGGTCAGAAACATCATCATTCCCAAAATAACTCATGGAACATGAAGAATGACACATAGATCTAGAGTGAAAACAAAGAAAATCCTTTTGGGTCAACATGGAAGAGACCTAAATGTCTCGATGCCTTGCATCATCCCCAAAATGAAAACACAAGATAAATGAAAAGATAAAGTTTTATTCAACATATAGAAGAATGAAGGTACAAATAGAGGAATGAACATGAAGACACATCAAATAGAATGATACGCGAGATCACATTACATACATGCAATCACATAAAGAACCTGAAAAGAAAAAACAAAGACAAGACTAGTAAGGAACATGTGAGTTAGCCTATAGCAAGTCGTATGAATCCCAATCTTGCTCATCATATGTGCAAAAGGTGGATAATGTCAAGTGTCAAACTAGGACAATCACCAAGTTTAGCATGCGGTGAATCACTCTTTATAGGAGGATCATCACGATTGTTATCATTTTAGGTTATGGAAGAGAAAAACAATAAATTTAACTCTTTATGCACTTCGTCATCAATTTTTGCAATTTCATTGTCATCATCCAAGTTAATCATGATAGAAGGTCTAATGATAATGTCCATAGAAGATGCTTGTTCTTGTTGTGTTTGAGGTTTAGGGTTTTCTTGTTTTAGCGAAGGTGGAGAACCATTGAATGTATTACTTGAGGTAAGTTTGGATTTTGATTTTGTATGTTGTTCTTTTCTTCTTTTTCTTGTAACAAACAAGCAATAGCACGACATATACACCTACGCTCTCTAGCATTTTAGCTCCTTTTCATTCGATTTTCAAGTTACGATTGTGTAGGAGTGGGTTTATCAACCATAGGTTTCTTTTGTTCCCTTGAGGAATGGAAGGAACCATGGGAGGTTTTTCAACCACTTTCTCTTTAGCTTTGTAAACTTGTTTGATTGTAGGAGGAACAATGGGACTTATTCGTTTATCTTGTGGTCTCTTATAAGAAATGGGTGGAGGATTTGCTATGTTTTGATCTTGGTTACTTGGAACGGATTTTGGCTCAATCATGGTTTCATCAAGGATAGGAGGCTCAATCATGACTTGAGGCATATTGGTAAGGGATAATTCTGCTATATGTTTTGCCTTAAACTTTTGATAATATTTGAAAAAGAAGTCCTCACGAGGCCTAATAGGTTCCATAGGTTTGGGCCAAAAGACATCCAATGAGAAATTCCAACAAGAAGAAATAGGATTAAAGCCACTATGATGCACAATAAAGATCACATTTCCAAATGGAAACTTTAATTATTTATGCACAATCGATGGGACGACATTCATGGAGTGAAGCCATGGGTAGCCTAATTTCACATGAAATTGGTCTGACGACAAGATGATGGAAAATGAGGCACATAATGTTTTCGGTCCAAATTTTAAAGGAAGAGTTATCAAACCTATCGTAGGGAAAGGAAAAACATTATGCATTTTGATCCATGCTTTCAGTTTTTCATAAGTATCTTGATAAAACTAAATACACAAATAATAATTCTTCAGTGATCACATTCTCTACACAAACGGGATCAATTAATATCCCATTAGTAGGTTTGTCATTGATTCTTCCAGCTATGTAAAGAGGACCATCATATACATGTTTGATTATGCCATGTTGTGAGAAAGCAATGCCAAGTGACATTTTAGTTAGGCCCAAGTTACGAGGTTGGACTTCAATAAAGTTGACTAAATGATTTATAGTATGCTTCTCTTTATTTTTTATGTGATGATTAATGATGCGAGAAAGGATAAATAAAATTTCTATTCCTTTTTCATTGCTAATTATTTTTATCATGTTATCTATCATGGGAACCACATTAGCAACATTACATTCAGAACTCACAAAATCTTGCAATTTATCAAGTTCTTCATCCATTCTTCTAAGGTTCTCATGAGGGACATTAGCAATCATTGCATCAACATTAGTCACATTAGGTGTGGGTAGGGAAGTCATGGGAAATGAAGTGTGAAGGGGATGATCCATAGTGGGTTGACTAGTGTCAACACTATGAGTGAAAGAGTTAGAGAACCCAAGATCCATGGTGAATGATGTATCGTAGGATGACATGAGTCTCAAACTACGTCTCACATTCTAGTATTGGCAATAGGACACCAAGTTATGAAGATCATACAAGTTTCACAAACCCAAGGTGCACCCAAAATGGATAAGAGGTAAAATGCAATGAAATACCCTAGAATGTAAAGTGCAATGCAAATATGTAATAGAAATTTTCAGATTTAATCAAGATAACTTTCTGATTATGTTATGCAAAAGCTTGAAAATGATGTCTTTTAGATGCAATTTTGAATTCAAACAATGCACCGAATTTGAAAAAATATGCTTAATATGAACAATTTCAAATAATAGAAATTCTAGAAACTGGAATAGAAAACTAAATATAGAAACACAAAAGGCAGAATTAGTGATTTTAATGCTAAAAAATTTAGAAAAATCCCTAATCAAGGACTCATTCACCCATGGTTGAATGGGTCTCACTTCAGGGTTTTTAGAAATTAATTTGTAAGTTTTTGAGATGGTTTCTATGGTTTTCATATTCTGGTTTCAGATAGTAAGTTGTTTTCAAATTTCTATATAATGAGGCCTAAATACAAGTGAAAAATAGTGCTAAATGACAAGCAAAAAGACTTAATTTGAGATGCAGTTTTGATTCAATTTTGTAATGTTACAAATGAATGATGATGCAATGTTATGTGAACACCATGCAAAATGATTGAAACTTTTTAATTTTCTAGATTTTAAAGAATGCAAAAATGCAAACCTAAAACCCTAAATGATATGCAAACTAATGCAAGTAAACAACCCTAAATGAGATGCAAATCAATGCAATGCAGTGCAAATATGTGAATGGAGATTGTAGACCCGCACAAACACAACAAACAATCACACCATTAGATCAATATGCAAGTTTCAATCCACATTCCCCATAGAATTCATTTACAATGCACAAAATAGGAAATAAATGAAGAACACAACAAAGAAAGCTATTAAATCCTATTAGAGCATGCAAACTCTCAATCCCATGGGGGAATTGGTGCCATTTTGATGTGGAAAATGGCCCTTTCCCAATCACTTGTAAGCTTTGTGATGCGTTGATGATGATTTGATGATTCCTTGGAGAAAATCCTGCATAACCTAGCTATAAAACTTGAAACTAGATGAATGATGAATGAACAAAATTCAAAATCTGAAGATTATGACTTTCCATGAAGTTGTGGATCCAAAATACAAAGGAAATCCTCCTATTTATAGATGAGAGTGATGGAGGATGAGGCAAAATGGATGAATGTGGGATAAAAGACCAACCAATAGCATGAAGCCACTTGTCAACATGTGAGTGGACAAAGGTGGAGCAAATTTTGATGAATGTGCCAATAAATGATATTAGATGGAATTTAAAATTTATGAAACGACATGTTGGAGGGAGAAAGAAATGAATTAAATACCACTTGGCTTAATGCACAAGGACATGTAAGAGATATTGAATGCCTTGTTGGAAGGACAAATCAACTTGGAGGGATTTTCAAACTTAGAAGAATATTCCCTTTTGATGCCATGTTGAGGGAAATTAGAAGATTTATTAAATCAAAAGAAATGGTTTATTGAGCAAGTTGCAAAATCTAGATGATTTGGATGATTAAGATTGATTTAATCAGGATTTGATTAAATTAAAAGGAGATTAGTTGATTTGACCATTTTGATTTAGATTTGAGGATTAATTTAAGTCAAAATGAGAGGAATATGATTTAGACTTAATTAAATAAATATTTTGATTTATTTAATTAAAGAGGGATGATGTTAGATTAAATTAAATAAAGATTGATTTATTTAATTTAATAGGATGACGTTAGAGATTAATTAAATAAAGTGAATTATTTAATTAAAGAGAGACCAGGGGATTAATTAAATAAAATAATCTATTTAATTAACAAGATATGATGACCTAATTAGATAAATAATGATTTATTTAATTAAGGGATGAAATATGATGAATTTAATCAAATAGAGACTATCTGATTAAACGATTAACAAAGGGGATGATTCGACAAAGTGGTGTTAGTAATCAGGATCAAGTGTGATTGGTACATTTTTCATGTCTACATTTTGCCCCTCTTTGAAGTAATGTACCCACTGCGTTGGTTCAAAGAATAATCTTGTCTCGATCAAAATTAAAAAATAAAATTGATCTTTTAAAATACTCGACTGCTACCTCGGTGACAAAATTATGCTAGTATACTGCCCCCTTGAGAGATTAGACAAAAAATTTATTTTTTTGGGTGATCTCACAAAAAAAGAGGACAAGGTGTCCGATGGGTCCATAAAGGCTCCAAAATGCCAAAAATGCGAAAAAATGATGCAAAACGGCCTTGGGGGTCCAAAACCCTAGCTGGACGGCTAAACAGGGTCAAAAAACCCTAGCTTTTAGGCTTAAATAGGCCTCGGGGGGCCACTTTCAATTCATTTGCACACATAGCCTTTAGAATTCCTACAATTTGAGCTATGAGCACTGATTGAGATGGTGCAACGCATGCTTCCATGCCACATTTCTGAGCACATGCGAATGTACCAAAGGCTTCCCAGCATAGGATAAGTGGTATGTCATTTTGCCCTGACTTCATTTTTTGAGTGCATTTATTAGTGTCTAGGGGTCAATTAAGTCAAGCAATGCCATATAGCACTGCTGAAAAGCTTAAATCGGTACTAGGTGAACCTAAACTGTGCCACTGGTGTTAGTTGCACCACGGCGACGGAGTTTAGAACTAGGGTTTTGCTTTGAAAGTGCATCGCATTTACAAAGAACGTCGCGACGGTCTTGTTCGAAATTTAGGACTTAGGGGTCAAACTAGGTCGCTTTCAAACTACGTCATGACGGCGGGGTTTGGAACTTTTAGGCTCTTAGCCGCGCCATATAGCTCCGCTAACCTCTTCAAACTGTGATGCATATGCAAACAGTGACACATATGTTGATTTGGTTGCGCAAACTTCAAATTGGATCACGATTTTTCATGAAACTTGATGTGGTGACTTTCCTGATGCAGGAGAACATGGAGCCAATCCATTCATGTGAGCACAGATCATCCATTTTGAGTAGATTAAGCCAGAACCCCCCATTGCACAAGGTACTTCAGGAGCACCTAGGGGCAATCGGATTATGGTACACTGCTTATGCCCTAGTTATCTGGACACATCTGGGAATGATGACTACATTGGTAGAGCGCTAGCACAGTGAGACTTCTTCATTCCACCTTTCCACTGGTGAGGCCATAGTGACCCTGGAGGACGTGTGGCTTAGTTTGCATTTTCCCATCCACAGAGAGCGAGTTATCTATGATGTGGATGTCAGGAGAGATGTAAATGCTATGATATCATGGGCCTGGATGAGATCATCTTCTTGGAGGGACAGATCGAGCTCAAGCGGTACAAGGCTATAATACCATCTTTCAGATTGATAGTTGTTGCCATCATTTTAGGGCTCGTAGCACCAGATCGACGGGGATGATACTTTAGCCCAAGATGGGGGCTTGCTTGGGAGCAGATGCTCTAATGGAGGGAGTGCTTTTCCTTGGGGCCAGTGATGCTGGCCTCCCTCTACCATGATCTTCATGAGTTTACATACTGCGATAGCCAGGCTATTGGGTCAGGAGTCACATTGCTACACATTTGGGCCTGAGAGCACATTGTAGTGCTCTACCTCATCAGAGTTACACCGATTGATATGGAGTCAGATGATCTAGTTATTTGGAGATACAAGGACCGTGCACTGACCTTTTCTCATACATGAGCAGTAGGCATTCGACATTGGCGATAGGTCATCGATGAGATGACAATTTTCACTTGGAAACCCTATCTTGGGTAGTCGGCGTGGTACGATGATGTACAACAACTATTTTTTTCCAGGTAGGACCAATTGATGCAAGGTCACAAGCATACCATGATAGAGCGGTATCTTCCAAATCGCATTGCTCGCCAATTTGGGGACACACAGGACCGTCCCAATGACCAGTATGTGGCCATCTTCGCCTATACTATGAGGGAGATGACATGGGGTTAGCCGATCCTGACAACGGATGCAACACATAGCTTCATGCAACTAGTGGCCAAGCCATGGCCTTATGATCAGGGACAGGAAGACCCAAGGAAGACACAAGCATACATGGATTGGTTTCAACTACTGGTGAGATTGACAATACCTGGAGCACTACTGCCATAGAGGAGACCGAGAGACTGATCTATAGGGCGGGGATGGGGCAGAGGTAGAGGAGATGAAGACGACGATGGTGATGGTGGGAAAGGTAGGGGAAGAGGAGGAGGTGGCACACTTCCACGATAGCCTGGGCAACAACCAGAGTAGGATAGGGGATAGAGGGATAGTGATGGGCATCGGGATTAGCCCATGGATAGTCACCAGGATAGGCAGTCGATGCCACTGAGAGATGGCCACCAGGACCAGCCACCTGTCCAGCCAGCACCACAACCAGACTTGAGGGATGGGAAGATTTTACAACTATAGGCATAGATACATGTACTGACCACAGAGAGATACCAGGTGAGACATTAGGTTTTGACCCTTACAATAGAGAGAGATCAAACCATTTAGCAGCGACAGGCTATTGACCTACAGGCTGCACAGGACAGTAGATGGGTCGAAGACAACAATTAAAGAGTATGGCTACCTTCTCCTCCTGGAGCATCGTGTCCATGTGGGCATACAAAGAGGTCATCCGAGAGGCAGAGTACTATCATGTTCATTATCACCAGGCCATACCTTAGGCAGCATGGGTCCCAGAATATTCTCAGTAGACTAGATACAGGCCTCCAGAGGAGCAAGGAGAGAGGCCGGGTGGTGAGGGGAGCAACCAACAAGGCTAGCTTATTCACTTTATCAGAGACATTATTCTTTTTGAGATCCACGGGCTCATTTTTAGCCCCATGGGTAATTGTACTTGTATTGATTGATACACACTTGATCCCGATCTTGTACCATGACAATGTATATTATTTTGATGATATATGAGATGATATGAGATGATTAATTCTAATATGATGTATTCTATTCTATTTATGCATTTATGGGTGGATGATGCATTTATGACTGTAGACACTGAAATCTGGTTTAAGCCTGTGACTTCAATATTCTTCATAATTTGTATTCTTCATTGCCATGATTAAATAATATCAATTATTTAATTATATTCTAAAGTTTTCATTTCATCTATTAATTAAATAATCTTAATTATTTAATTAATTCACACTTTTCTTTATTCTATCTAATTAATTAAATAAACACTTTTTATTTAATTATGTTACTAATTAACCTTATCCTTGTCAAATTAAATAAATTCTTATTTAATTTACTCTTTATCATACTTCAACTATAATTAAATAAATTCTTTATTTATTCAATTATTCATTTAAATCCCTTCATCACTTAATTAAATAAATCTTATTTATTTAATTATTCTTCAAATATCAAATCTTGAATTAAATGAATTATTTAATTCATAAATTATATTTTAACACATTCCTCTATATTTAGATAATTGTGTGAGTTTTCTAAGTATTCACTTTTACTCGACTTAAAGATATATTCAAATCACTCAGTTAACTCTTGATTTAATGTCTGAGTGGCGTTCTCGAGTAATCTCTTCGCCAAATCATTCAATCATTCAGTGCTAACTCAATTGTGTGTGCATGCATATTAATTAAATATTCTTATTTAATTAATTAAACCTTGTGTGTGCATTCGAACAAGAGTTGCTTTAATCAATCTTCATCTTTGTCATGCAAAGATAATTCTTCTGTTTTCGAATACCAAACTGGAAGATTAAATCATTTATTTAATCTTTAATTCTATTTCTAATTTGTATCACTCATGTCATTACTGACAGTTATCAGAATGCATGTCTAATATGTTGATCTCAACCGTCCGTTGATCTTTCAATCCTGGCCTGTCGTTCGAATAATCAATTTTCTATAAATTGATCTATCTTTCTTCATTCCAATCTGTCGCGAAATCTTATGACTTTTGAGAGCACTTATCTTGAATCTTCGATGTTTTGCTAAATCACTATCATAGGCTATACTTGCACGAACTTATGAGAAATCTGAGGGCAATTATACTACACAAGCAAAATGGAGAAGGGCAATCGAGATGAATCATGGAAATACGTACGAATTTGGTGAGATTGTTCAAGTTTTATTTATGTTTTTTACTTCCTTTGTTCTTTGTTGCTTAGCATTAGATTGCATTTAGATGTGTATTGCATGTTTGCTCTAATATTGTCTTGTGCACTTTCTTGGCGTTACAATGACTTTATTCTATATGATGCAATGCGATGATTCTATGTGATGATGTTATGATATGATGCAGTGTTTTATGGATGCATTTCTTTTTCAGTTTCTTTTCTATGCACTTTTGATGATGTATGCAAACGTTATGATATGTGAATGCTTAGACTAACAGATCTATATTATGATGCTTAATGGATGATGATGATAAAATGTATGAAATGCAATCTTTGTCTTTTTCATTATCTTTCTCATGTATAATATGATGATGCACTTATGGACGACATGATGATGCACATGATATTATGTGATGATGCTTTTATTGTGACACCTATGTGATGATGCATTTAATGCCTATGTAATGATGTGTATGTCGTGATATGATGCTTATGGATGAAATTTTTTATAAATGGATGATATGCATATGATGTTATAAGATTATGTACTAGATGCAAATGAATATTATGATGTATATGTGATGATGCAATGGATGCTTTGATGATGTATATGATATGAGTTAATAATGCCTATGTGATGGTTCCCTTTATGCTTATGCAATGAATGCAAATGTATGGTTTATGAGATGCTTAGAACAACCAATCTACATTATGCATGTGAGATGGTTAGTGTTTCCTATATTTTATGATATGATATGAATTATGTTTATGGTTTGTGGATGCAGGACGGATGCAATGGCGATGATTTGTGATTAACTGTCATGGTACCATGTTAGCGTAGAAAGAAGATAGAAGAAAGTAAGAGACTCCAACAAGTCAAAAGATGATGATGATTTGCTTACCAAGGATTGGAATTTTAAAAGGACCATTTACCTTATGTTTGATAATACACATAGGCACGATGCATCAAGGTATAAAGGACCAGGATGGCATTGTACCTAGTGCGATGGACTTTGACTCAATAATTAGATAGGAGTGCTCCTATTCACACATAACACACAAAATCCTATTCAAAATGTAGTTCATAAATTCCAAACATCTCAGACCAAAACATAGAAAGGAAAGCATTCCTATGTGGTCAACAAGACAACTAGAACGTCCTCCCTTCACCCAAAAAAAGCATGTATGACCAAGGTTATATTACAAGAATATCCCACAGGTACAATAGATAAAAAAAATAATGATCGTTGCCCAATTTCTTTCTCTCTAAATCCCTTCATTTGGGACATCATCGAGAGGTCATTGGAATGAGCACAAAAAGATAAGTCAAAAGACAAAGATAAAGCACACAAACAGGCTAATGTTCTTCAATACCGCTAGCCAAGACTAAACTACGATGATGCCTAATGTTGATGTCTATTGTAGGAAGGATGCATCCTAGGACATGATGTTATCATATGATTGATTTGGGACTTATTGGATGATAGGCTAGTGACATAAAGAGTTGACCAACTTGTTTACGTACTGACCTAGACTTGAGACCTTGACGTTTGAGTTTTCACTTTTAACCTACTATACTTGTTTCCGACTGTTTCACCAAAGGTTGAGGATGACGATTGATTTATTATGAGTGATGTTTATTGCGGGTGAAAGCGGGATGAGACAGATGGATTTTTTCAAATATTTGGATGTTTTTGGAGTTTTTTTTAAATGTTTTGAGGCTATTTTTGGTATTTTTAAGATTTTTCAAATGTTTTGATTTTCAAAATTTTAAATGTTTTGGGGTTTTTTGAGATTTTGACCAAGAGAATAATCTAAAACACCTATCCTAGGGGCCTTGAGGGCTGATCAACAGATTAGCCTTGCCTACGTTATACACGTAGAGACCACGTAGTTTGACTGACACAGACTCGATTATTGATGAGATATGAACAAATGGATTGCTAGTTTATTATGATGAACTCCTAAAGGACTGACCTAAGTGTCTCAGGGGAAGATCAAAGATAAAAATTACCTACGTTCAGAGCTCATAGACCCGTAGTTCAACAAGATGACTCTATTTTTGACTTTTTGACCTATTTTTTGATTTTGAGTGTTTTGAATATTTTTGGACTTTTAAATATTTTTCAATTGTTTTGGATTTTTGGATTCAGGGAAGAATTCAAGAACATACACGAATCCAATCCAATGATAACATGACCCCAGTGTGAAGCAATAGTGCAGAAAAAATTGACCTTAAGAATGGGTCGAGTAGTACTAGGAGGGATCATGACACGAACACAGGACTAAACTATGGTGTGGATGCAGACGGATGATGGATGGAGATATGAGATGCGATGGATGATGGAAGCATGATGGATGGATGATGGAGAACAAGCCATGAAGATCCTGGTGGATGGAAGGTGCTTATTTACACAAGGCACCTATTTCCTAGGTTTTTACCAAGGTACTTTATCAAAGTGCCATGGAAGTCGTTTTCACTAGAGGACGATTTTTCTCTTTATTATTTTCAATCATTTTTTTGATTTTTTTTTGATTTTTATGTTTTTTCTTTGTATTTTTCTGTGAAATATTTTAAGCTCATGTTGAACCACCTAGTGGTGTCAATGTAGATGCTTCTTTCATAATGTGCCATCGATATCCTACCTGAAGAAGTTGTTTTTCCAAGATACGTGCACTTGAATACAACTTTTTAGATTCCTGATCTGCTTTGCTGATACCGGAGTTAACTTTGTCTATGTACGCACATCGTGATAGAGTGCCTTCTAAATCCTTATGATGAAGGGTGGTTGCCAATACATGGTCAATGTGAGAATTGGATACCATGCATGGAGGTGTGGATGGAGTGTATTTAGGAATAAAAGATGAATTGGTTGATAGTTTGGTACCTTTGACTCTCCAAACTTGGGAAGATGAGAAATAATGGGTGGATACAAAAGTGTGCGTAGAATTAAGACCAATTGCTTGATATAATTTGTATGTTGTTTGAGAAGCCTTCTTTTGCCTTTGTGGACATCTTTGATGGATACTTTTCCATTTTTTATTTTTTCCCATAGTTTCTTTGACTAATGGAGTTTGATAGGGATAATATTTCTTTGTATTTTTTGGTATCCATGTGTATTTGATTTGTCCATTATGCTTCCCAACTTCTTTTTCTTTGATGATGTTCTTCTTGTTTTGATTCACATCCTTCTTTTGATGTTGGTCCCAATTTTTGGATGGGGTGATAGGTGGATGAAGATTCATGATGTGGTTGGTTGTAGTATTGGCATTGGTTTCATCATAAGGATTCTTTGTGCTCCCTCTGTTGATGTTTTCTTGAGACATAGTTTCCCCCATTATGATGGTAGTAGCACCTTTGTTCTTTGATTTTTCATGTTTAGAGATGTCTTGTTCGGTAAGCATTCTCTAATAAATAACCACTGTAGATGACGTTATTTCAATTTGCTGCTCTGCTAACTTTAGAATATCATGTTCTATCTAACCTATTTCCTTGAGTGCATAATGTTGGATATCTTCATACATGATTTCCTCAGTCTGAATTTGGGATATATTTGATCATAATGTTGACAATTTAGTTTGACTGTAGGAATCAATAACCTGCTCCTTTTGTGTAATAATGTTAGGAGTAAAGGAATCCTGTTATGAATGAAGATCATCTATGTGTCCATCCAAAGAAAGTATCCCATGGGTGGATGGACCTGAGTATGTGCTATATGGATGTGATCATCATTTGCGACATCTTGTATAAATAGGAGAGTGTCCAATAGATCATTGTGGTATCTTGGAGATACAAATTCTTGATCTCAAATGATTTCAAAATGGCTTTTGACATGTTTTGGATCAAGTTCTTGACATGGGTCAATTGTAAAGGATGGGTTGCTTACAAAGGGTTCTTGGGAATCGTCATTAGGCATGAGAAGTGGCTCAATATCCTCTTGATTTTTGAGTGGACTTGGATCAAACATTGAGTTGAGGATCCCTTTAGTATTTGTAACCATGAGGTCAAAGGCTATCAATATGTCTTGGAAAGGGACATTGCTAGACTTTGGTGAAAGATGTTGATCATGCTTTGGAATAAATTCTTAAGATATGTTCTCTAACTCATTAGGTGATGTAGAGACATTTTCAACATGATCATTGGTGAATGGGTCATGGATTATGTCAATAGGATCAAATAAGTCTAACACCCCTTGAAATAGATCATTGTCGAATATTGTTGAGGGATTTTGATCACAACTAAAAAATGACTCTTGATGTATGTTGATTTAATCATTGGATGGGGTAGAAACATCTTCAAGGTGCTCATTGATGGATAGATCTTTATCATTATTTTCAACAATTGGTGGAGAGATTTTCAATGCCATCGCTAGTGGTTGAATCCTGATCATTGTCCCCAATAGTTATTATTTTTTGATCAATCGGGTCTTGGATGAGATTTTTGAGTCAAATGCAATTTGATGTTGTGTGTCCCTTTATTTTGTGAAAATCACAAAGGTGTTTCTCATTATACCATGGTGGTTTAACTTGGGGCTCTTGATAAGTCTCATAAATGGCAATTTTGATGAGATTTTCTTGTACCAATTGTTGCATGACCGATTCAATTGGTTTCCCAAGTGGTGTGTATTTTCGTTTGTTACCTTGTGATGTTTTAAATTGACCTTATGGTGATTGATTTTTGAGATGAGGTGATTGATCTTTGAGACATGGTGATTGGGTTTGTTGTTGTTGATCTTGATATCCAACCTCTTGAAATTGGAGATATTTTTCTTGTTGTTGTTGATATTGGGACACAACTCAATGCTTTGATGACATGGTTTAACCAATGAAAGAGTGTATTGATTTTGGGGTGGAGATGTCTCTTGGCGCAATGAATCAACTATTTTGGTAAGTGTAGCAATTTGATCTCATAAAATTTGATCTTGATTTTGATCTTGACACCCTTGATATAG
Organism: Sequoia sempervirens; assembly: GCA_007258455.2. Taxonomy (NCBI): domain Eukaryota; kingdom Viridiplantae; phylum Streptophyta; class Pinopsida; order Cupressales; family Cupressaceae; genus Sequoia; species Sequoia sempervirens. Next base: position 288,499,240 of record VDFB02000017.1, read on the forward strand.
TTGATTTGGTTTTTGTTCAAGCAGATTTGGAATGTATACTTGTGGTGTTTGTATGGGATCATGGACAAATTGATTTTGGACAATGTTCTGATTTGGGATGATGCTTAGATTTGAAATGATAGGTTGAAATTGAACATTTTTGTGGTTGGGAATCACATTGCCTTGATTTAGGTAACTTTGATTTTTCATGGTGTTACCTTGACTTGGATCAATACATGGAATTGTTAACATATTGTTTGGACTTTGAACAATGTTTGTATGATTTGAAAACATATCTATCCCAAAGTTTACCAAGTGTGGATTTGAAATGTTCATGTTTGGTAAAATTGTACTTGGTATTCACATTTGGCATGTATGGATTTGGTGGGATAATGTTGTTTTGTTGAAGACTCATGCATTGATTGTTTGGTTGATAGATTTATAGGTTTGTACTTTGATTTAAATTTACCATAGGGAAAGGTGTTCCAAAATTTAGATTGTGCATACTCATATTTTTTGTACCATTGAGGTTTGTAGGAGATAATGATCCCATGTATGGATTGTATAAATGTGAATTTTGATAATCAATTGGCATTGTAAGGCTTTAATAGTTTGGTTGATTTAGACCACTCATGATTTATGAATCAAGTTTATATTGCATATTTTTCTTCTATTTTGACCTTGTTGACCTCTAAGGGATTTAGGACCAATGATGAGATGAAGGATGAAAGTAATGATATGGGCACATTGAACTTTTAGGAACTTTGGATCAATACTAGACTTTAGGACTTTTGGATTTTTTTGATTTAGATTGGATTTTATTTGATTTGGATAATGGACTTATAAACCCCAAGATGTTGGATGTTATCTTGGAATAAACTTGTCCACAAGGATGAAAATTTAACTAGGTGTATGAGGAAGGATCCATCCAACCACACTTACCCAAACAAGGATATTTTGATGTTGATTTGAAGGATTACCAAAAGTCTAGTATCAATGATTTTTTCCAATGGTTCAAAATTTGTTTTTGAGATGGGATTTGATTGATGTTTGAGGATGGATGAAATGATTGATTGTTTTGATCCTAAATGAACCTAAGAGGGATTTTTTTACAAGACCATGGTTTTGAAGAACATGCTTTTCCCTAAGAGTACTTCATTTACCAAAAGATCAATGTTTGCTCAAAAGATTGTAAGACAAAAGATAAACAAGCACATGTGTGGGGTTCAATTGATTTTATCTTGGTTAATGACTTGCTTTCTACCACATCCACTTCTTGATTAGATTTTCAAACTAAATGTCTAATGTCCTAATTTCTTCTCATCCCACAAAGTCTATTATATGGAAATCGAGAAAATCAAGGCAATAGTTACCTAATGTTGACTTTAGTGAGAGCAAATTGATATATAAATTCAAATACTTAGAAGCCTCTAAGGATAGAATCCCTAGGGCAAGCAATAGCACTTGAATTTTGTCAAAGGTATTTGCTTCCTCTATAGGGTTTGAAACTTGATGATCATGTTGAATGTTTGTTTTCCAATATTTTAGATCCAAGCCAAGCGTTTTGATTCCAAAATGATGCACAACCCTAGGATAGAATGAGACAATATTTGTTGATTTCCCACTTGGATAAATCCAGCTATTCCTACTCTTAGCAGATGATTAGATGCTTGAACACACTGGCTCCCCTCCACGACACACACTTCTTGGGTCAGCCAAGCATTAGTACCCATGAAACTCCCATGGCATACTTCTCATCTCTACTAAGAGCCGTAAAAATGTTGGATGACTTCAAAATGACCGCTCTTGCACCAACAAATAGATAAGGATTTGGGTTTCTAAACAAAAGGTTCTAGTATAGGCATTCCATTCCTAAGGGATCATCCATACGACAAGATACCATTGTTGCCCTTCTTGTTAGAACAATCCTCGTGATACTTGAAATTTCCTCAAGTACCCACACTTATATACCGGGTGTAAGTCGCTTGGCTTTAGCGTGTTCTCTGGGGTGATTACTTTTTCCCACCAGGTAGGCCCTCTAAGGATAAAAAAAGTGAGCAAGCACATTCATAGTTCGATCAATCTTTGTTGAGAAACAAAGAGAGAACACATGCGATATACTCCACTCACACTAGCAAGATTTTGTTCAATTGTAAGAGCCCAAATTGAAATATGGAGGCAATCTTTTATACAACTTAATGTCACCAAAAGGACTTTTGATTCTCAAGATCATCGTGAAGTGTGAGAGAAGTGCATACACCCCTTTAAATGAGATTACTTTATGTAAAATATTACAAAACACAAAGGACACATGCTCAATTTAACCTTCAAAGCAAGAATGGGTTCTTTTTAAGCACCAAGATTGAAATGTGAAGTTTGCTTGTTCAATTGTTAAGCCTAAAATAAAATGTAGTAAGTTGCCTAAGGTTCTTTTTAATCCCTTTGATTGTTCATTTTTTTAAACTCAAATGAAAATTATTGAGTCCTAAAACTTGAAGATAACAAAGCCTTAAGAATGGGATTATAATTGCTCCCAAAGTGTTTAAAAACACTTGTTACAATCATGTGATAATGCTTTTTCTTTCATTTTCATGCTCCATGATCCTTTAAAACCTACAATACAAGCTCCAAATGTTAGATGAAATCAAGAAACAAGAAGATATGAGGGTTAGATAAATGATGAAGCATAAAAACCCTAAAATTTAGACCAAGTTTCATTGTGATTTGACATTAGGTGAAAATTTAAAAAATTTAACTCTATCAAAGTTGAGAAACACCTACACCATTGGAAAGCTTATGAAATTCTACCCCATTTTTAAAAAAAAGCTCCTAAAAAGACTAAAATATGACCAAGATACAACAATTTTAAGTTTGAGTGAAAAAGCAAGAAAGCAAAGGCGACGCCCTTTGCAGTGGCATTGTTTGGGTCCAAACAACAACGCTGGAACAAAAGCAACGTTGTTTGAAGATTTGAGCGACACTCTGGTGAAACTAGCAGCGTTGTTTGGAAAAATAGAGACGGAAAATGCGTCGCAATTTCCTCCAACGATGTTGTTTGACCTGGAAACACAAAAAACAAAAAAAATTGACCAAAAAATGTGTTAATTTTGAAAGATTTTCCCTCCTAGCGCCAAAATGTGAATGGAGATTGTAGACCTACACAAACACAACAATCACGCCATTAGATCAATATGCAAGTTTCAATCCACATTCCCCATAGAATTCATTTACAATGCACAAAATAGGAAATAAATGAAGAACACAACAAAAAAAGCTATTAAATCGTATTAGAGCATGCAAACTGTTAATCCCATGGGGGAATTGGTGCCATTTTGATGTAGAAAATGGCCCTTTCCCAATCCCTTGTAACCTTTGTGATGCCTTGATGACGATTTGATGATTCCTTAGAGAAAATCTTGAATAACCTAGCTATAAAACTTGAAAATGGATCAATGATGAATGAGAAAAATTCAAAATATGAAGATTATGACTTTGCATGAAGTTGTGGATCCAAAATACAAAGGAAATCCTCTTATTTATAGATGAGAGTGATGGAGGATGAGGAAAAATGGATGAATGTGGGATAAAAGACCAACCAATAGCATGAAGCCACTTGTCAACATGTGAGTGGACAAAGGTGGAGCACATTTTGATGAATGTGCCAATAAATGATATTAGGTGGAATTTCAAAAATTTATGAAATGACATGTTGGAGGGAGAAAGAAATGAATTAAATGCCACTTGGCTCAATGCACAAGGACATGTAAGAGATATTGAATGCCTTGTTGGAAAGACAAATCCACTTGGAGGGATTTTCAAACTTAAAAGAATATTCCCTTTTGATGCCATGTTGAGGGAAATTAGAAGATTTATTAAATCAAAAGAAATGGTTTATTGAACAAGTTGCAAAATATAGAGGATTTGGGTGATTAATATTAATTTAATCAGGATTTGATTAAATTAAAAGGAGATTAGTTGATTTGACCATTTTGATGGTTGATCCCACGAAGCTAGTTTACAATTTCTGGGAGATTCTAATTTTTGCTGAAATCACATATTTTTAGCTGAAATCACATATTTTTAGAAAATACAAAGATTTAAGCCTTAAAAAGTTATATTTAAAGCGTTCCAATTGAAGAGGGTTTGATCAAACTACCTTAGATCAAACCCCCTTGGATAGAACCCCGCTAGTTTTAAACAATACCTATAACGGAGTCTCCTTTACACCTATCAAAATGATGATAAAAAACCACTTTTGATATACCTTTTGGGGGATCAAATGAATTCATTTAAAATTTATTTTTTGTAAGTAGGGTATGTGCATGATCATCATAGAAAAAATAGGCCCTTAAGTGGTGAAAAATTTAGAAAAATTAGAGTTAGGCAACTTGACGTAAAATTTGAATAAGTTGTCTATATTATTTCAAAAATATGTGAGAATAAAATCTATAGCAAACTAAATGTAGTTTCTAAACTACTAGGTTTATTTTTAAAAAAAATATATTTAGTGAAAATTTGAAATTTCAATGTAGTAGCACTTAAATTTCAGGGAAAAAATAAGAAGTAGGTGTCTGTCTAACCATCCTAACCACAATAAAATGATAATTATTTTTTATAATATTTCAGAAATAAGTAGAGGACTTATGTCTCGATGTGATGCATATTTTTTTGTAATTTTTTTCCAAGTAAATAATTAATTATGATTTTTTTATTACAACTTAAAAAATATATAAAAGCTCATATGTCTGACCACCTTAACTTGATCAAAACTTCATGAAATTCAATTTTTATTTTTTAAATCCTATAGTATGTGAAGCATAAAATGTGAGACATGTTTCAAATTCAAACAATGTGGTACCATTTGAAAGCTATAGATGTTTTCCAAGTAGCCTATCAATCAGGACATTAGTCGTAATTCAAATAGAAAATGAATAATAATAATTTATTAAATTAAAAGTAAAGCATAATTTATATTGGTGGAAAGTTGAGAATCTCTTTTAAAAACCCTTTTCGTTTCATCAATTTTGAGTAAAAAAAAAGTCGTTAGCCACATACCCTACACATACCCATCATATCGCCACTTTTTGGCCCATCATGATCTTGCACATACCTAGTATATAGTCCTTATTATAAGCTTCCCAAAATGTATAATTTTAAATAAATTTAATTTAATTATTATATTTATTTTTTATTTCTTGTGAATATAGGTTTTTCATCGAAAATCAAGCTTTTTGTTCTACACATGTGGAAAAATAGAATATTATCAAAAAAAAATTGAAATTTTTGATTGCACCAAATATTAAAGTCCTTAATCCAACAAAAAAAAAAGAATTTCGAGACATACAAAAAAGGTTGTGTTATACAGTCGGCCTATATCTAAATTGTAATTGGTTTGACTTTGAAACTTGATTAAGGAAAAAATATTCAATAAAACACTATGAAATTAATTGGAAGCACTAGATACCGTAGTTACAAATCTAAATTCAAAAAAATAGAATTTTATCCTTCATGAAAAAAATGTTATGTGTTATACGGCGAGCATCACTCCTTAAAAATGGTGTTTACTAAAAAAACTAGTTTTTGAAGGAGATGGAGAAAGAAGTGCAATCTGATTCCAAAATTTTTGAAAAAAATATATTTAGAATCTACATACAAAATGTCACAAATCACTAGTTTGCATCATCTTCAAATTTCTCACGGTTTAGCTGCTATAGGTGCCCAAAAGTGAAGATTTAGTTATAAAAAATCAGTTCAGTGTCCAGTTTGACCAAAAATTGTAAACTAGTATAGTGGGATCACCCTGATTTAGATCTAAGGATTAATTTAAGTCAAAATGAGAAGAATATGATTTAGAATTAATTAAATAAAGATTTTGATTTATTTAATTAAAGAGGGATGATGTTAGATTAAATTAAATAAAGATTGATTTATTTAATTTAATAGGACGACCTTAGAGATTAATTAAATAAAGTGAATTATTTAATTAAAGAGAGACCAAAGGATTAATTAAATAAAATAATCTATTTAATTAATAAGAGATGATGACTTAATTAGATAAATAATGATTTATTTAAGGGATGAAATATGATGAATTTAATCAAATACAAACTATGTGATTAAACGATTAACAAAGGGGATGATTCAAGATGAAGTGGTGTTAGTAATTAAGATCAAGTGTGATTGGTACATTTTTCGTGTCTACAAAATCAATGCAACACCTAGATCTAGGGTTGAAAATGGACTCCAAAATCAACAAGTTATGATCCTCAAAAGTTAGGTTCACCAAAATGAAACATAAGAAAAATAGGTTGGTGGTTTTGTTGATTGTTTGAAAATGTGTGAGGGATCTATTTTCCTTTATTTCATTAAGAAATGAGATCCCCACAAAGAATTGATTAACAAACCTTAGGTGAATCAACCCTAAGTGAGAATCTTTAGATTTCCTTATGACTGAAGGACAAGGGTCAAGGTCAAATAACACTTTGGGGATAAAAAAAAATAGCAAATCAACACCAAAATTCAATCTAACACTTGAAACTTAAAGATTAAGCTCAATATTTCCAGAACTAGACAACAAAATGAAAATATGAGAAGGGAAGAGACATGTGCACCAGTCACCAAAAGTGCTTTCTATAAGCTGATCTAAGACTCATTCACCCATGGGTGAATGGGTCCAAGTACAAGGGTTGTAACAATCTTTTAGGAGCCTCTAGTGTAGATCTGAAGCTTTTGATTTATCTAGCTTTCATTGTCGAAAAGTAGGAAATCCTATCTGTAGGGTAGATTATGTGATTTGACAACATCTTTGACAACTTTTGCAACTTTTGCAACTTTGTAAATCTTGCAATTCAAAAGGTCTTCAAGCCTTCTTCAACCTAAATCTGCAATTACACACACAAGAGATTTTTTTTGTTTTTGGGTGAAAGAGTGTTTTCCTTAGTCAAACCCTATTTTTTTAATGAAACCTTGAATTAAAATAATGCATGAAAGAGGGAATGAAGAACGAACAAATCTATGTTACCACTCAACAAACCCTTGTATGAAACCTTGATAATGGAGATCTTAGGAGGTCTGCAACTTGCATGAAATGGCTGAGTTGGATGTGGATCTTGACACTTGAATCTTGCTTGAAATGATACTTTGAGTGCTTGACTTGATCATGAAACCTACATCATAATGTTAGCTCAAAAAACATGCATGATGCAAGAAGAATTTGACATGATGAATAGATCTTTATTGAGCTGTAATAAATCTCTGATATATTTTCTCATGAATGCCCTTGATTACTTGAAGAATTCTCATAAAATTGCTAGGTGAAACTTAGTGAAATGACCTTGTATTTATAGGTATCTATCCTTAATTTCCTTAAATTCAAATATCACAAGTCGACATTGAATTATGGATTTGAAAACATTAAAATAATGCTAGAAACATAATTTAAATTTAGGTTCAAAGGTCTAGGGAGGATCCATTCGGCCATGGTCGAATGGGCCCCAGGTTCCTATTCCTGGAACACACATTGCTCAAGGTAAAGTGTTATGTTTACCTTCATTAATTATTATCAAGTTTTCCCTTTAAAAAATGTAGTTAATTAGGGTTGTAAATAAATAAAAGGGCTAATAAAAGCATAATTAAGCTCCATTTAGTTAAGAAGGTCCAAATAAGTGTGTAAATGTAAAGAGGTACATATAACAACACTAAATTAAGGCATTATTAAGTCCATTTTAACTAGGAGGGCCCAAACAAGTGAGAAAATGTAAAGGGTTGCATTTTTCTACACTACAAGTTCATTATCAATTTGATAGCCTCCCAATTCATTTGTAGTACCATACAATATTTTCAATTTGTCCCAAGCTTCATGAGAATTTTTACATGATTCAATCTGAAACAACAAATCTTGAGAAACTAGGTTACAAAGACATCCAAGAGATTTAGTATGTGCAATCATTTATTTTATCTTTTTCTCATCATCTTTAGGTTTAGGTACATTATTATCAACATATAGAGATTGACCTTGAGTCATTAGAGAACTCCATACATGTTGATGCCAATTTGAATAATTAACCTTAGAATGATCCATAGAAAAGAAGATCAGAAGAAAAAAATAAAAAGAATGCATAAAGAGACCCCTAAATCACCCAATCAAGAATCCACCTAGCAATATATGATTTTGAGATTTATATTTAGTGCATTTATAGATGCCACTTTCTAAAATAACAAAGTAGACTTGATCTTAGTGGATACAGATGCTGAAATTGGCATCAATCTCAAAGTAATTTTTTTACATAATGAAATCAAATTGATCACACCATTGCAAAGTACATGAAAAATTATGTACTTTAAAAAAAAAATCACTCAAAAATGTTATCATGGGAGAAATAACGAAGCCCCAAAAGTTCCCAAAATGAGAACATCTCAACAATTCCTGTGAGAATCTATAATCTTTGGAAAAACTAGTCATAAAAATAAAAAAATTGTCCACCACTTTGAAGAGTGTGAAGTTTACCTCAAATCAAAAAAATTGCTTGATATTTACAAAGGGTCCTAAGCCTAAGTTATGTGAGTTTGAAAATAACCCTTCAAAATGTAAATTCAAATGGAGAGCAGGTCCAAAAATTACAAAGGGTCACTAATGTCACTGCTGACATAGTGTTGATGTTAGCAGTCGATGAGCTTAAATTTGACAACATTGTGCTTGACATGTTGGTATATTCTCTTTTGTGTTGAAATATTCTTCTTCTAGTAGAATATGCTTTTGAAATATTTTGGGTCTGCTGAGTCTCGCAGAATCTATAGAGGAATCATGAAATATTCTATAGTGTTTTAGACACTAGTTTATTTAAACATCCACTAGTTTTTTAATCAGCTAACCAAACTAGGCAGATTTTTTCTCTGATGCCCTTGGATAAAGTGGTCTAGAATTTTGATGAATTGATAGTAGATCTTGTAGTTTTTAAGCCTTTTGGACATGATCACAGGGTTAGATTTGGCCCAAAATGCTCTAAAATATTAACTATATCCCACATTTAGCAACCACTCTTCAACTTCAAACCCTCATAGATCTAGCCTCATATGTTTTATTTGGATGAAACAAAAGGAAAACATGACTTTCTTGAACCTTCTAAACTCAAGGGTCAGCTTAGATTTGCACCAACAACCTCAAAAATAAACCTGCAATACAAATCCACAAAGATGACCCCTTAAAATCTATTATTTCTATCAATTTTTTTTTTCTTCAAATCATCATACAATGCAAGAGAGGAGCATACTCAAATTTTCAATATCTACCAAGATCTCTCCCCCCCCCAAAAAAAAAGGAACCCAACTTGCTTTGATACCATGCTAGAGTTGGCTATGGAAATAGCCACCCAAGATCTAGAGGCCAAATGGAAAGCACAATGAGATCAATATGCAATGCTCAAGATTGCAATATAATTGACTATCATGGAATTGAATTACAAATGAGAACCCCTTGGTTATATGGCCAAGGTGAGACATAGGCTAGACAAGAGCATGACAAGTGTCGTAATCCTATGACATGAGATAGCTAAGTTGACATAAAATTCAAAAATATAAGATCTAGACATGATAACTAAGTCTTCTAGAAAAAATCTTAGCACCTAAGTAAACTTAACATGTAAATAAGTCCCCTAATAAGAATTAGCTAATTACAAGACTTTTATTCACACCAACACTAATGGTGTCACAAATAGTATGGGATGCTTGTCATAATCAAGATGGGTATAGAAGAGTAGGAAAAAGGATGAAGGCATGGTGTAGATCACAATACATTGATGCTTCATTTCTATCTCAAATGCACAAAAAGAGTAAGTGTTAATCACTCATTGTGGATGTCTTAGTCTCTCACTATATATATGTTAGTAATTGATTTATACTTGTGTAAATGGCCTCAATTTTTGTGCATACTATTGCATATGCCCTTATCAATGATGAAATCAAGTAGTAAAGGTTGCTTGATCGTTATCATAGATGGTGTTGGATTGGGGGAAAGTATGGGATCCACAGTGTAGTATGGGATGTATCAAAATTTATTTTTCAAGTGAGATCCACTTACAAGCTTATGTGATTGTTAAATTGATAGTGGGATGATGCATGTAGTAGGTTGCATTCATTTCCACTTCACTAGTTGTTCTTTATGTGAGCATGTGATGTATGCTTGAGCTATTCACTATTGTACTTATGATGTGCATATGAGTTGGTCATTGTTCTATTTGTGATATGTGTATGAGCTAGTAATTGATGTACATGTGATGTGGGTATGATCTAGTTAGTACTTATCATGTGCATATGAGTTAATCAATGTTGTACTTGTGATGTGTAGGATCCAATCACCTTTGTATATGTGATGTGTGCTCGAGATAGTCATTGCATGTGAACTTGGAATATGAATTGATATGACCCCTATGTGAATTTATGTGTTTGTACACTTATGGAACCAACACTTGATGATCATTTGTTATCATTCTAGTATAATTGAACTAAATTAAATGCATAAACATTTCATTAATAACCACGATTTAAAAGAGATATTAGAGGTATCATACATGAGGCTTGCGGATGAAATCTTTATATCATTGGTGTACCAAATACAAAGCATTTGATTCTCACAAAGGACATACATAGGGAAGTTCATCATGAATGAACCATCAAGGTTTAGTTCTAGGTCTAAGGATGGCCACAAAATTGAGAGCTTACCACTTTCATCATGATATAGTTGTTGGAAAATTTGAAGTTGATCCTTTTAATTTAGATGGAAGATGCTTGGTCATCTAAGTTAGAACTAATGGTAGAAAATAAATTAGCAATGACCAAGGGGTGGATTTTACAACATCAATATCGAATATAATTAACTAATAGTAAATTATCCAATTTCTAGTTTTAATCTAATTGCACAAGAAATAGGTAGAGATTGCATTAACTAGGTGGAGACAAGGTGAGGAATAGTAAGACCTCGGTAATGTACATTCTAATTATAGAAGACATGAATGTTGTAGAAGGTCAAAAGGAGGTCTAAGTAGATAAAAAAGATCTATGGACAGTATCTATAAATTATATTAAATGGAAGTTTCAAGATTTTGTAGAAATATCCTTCTCATAAAAATATCCTACAAGTCACATAAATTAGTATTGTGTGTGATGGATTTGTCTCATGAGGTGTAGAGATGTTTGATGGGAATATAAATCTTTGTCACTCTCATTCAAATATCATGTGTTCTTATTGATGGGAAACCTATTTTTTTTAGCCTTCATACTACCTACAAATAATGCATTCCTTGTCCATAAATAATTTTAAAAGGAGGTTCCTATGGAACTAATGGGAGCTAGTTTTGATCAAGCCTCCATATGACAATGTTTAAGCCTAAAGTAGAAAACAAATCATAGTGTGTGGCCCTATTTTTTGGTGTAATAATGGAGGTTGTATGTACAATAGGTATGGAGGATGCCTAGGTAGGTCTAAGGTACAAAAATAAGTGTAGGTTTTTCGGGTAGTCACAAGTATATGCATTCCCATTATGTATGTCTACTTATATAAACATATTTAAAGGGTAATTCAACTATTAGACTTTAGTTAGGTCAAGGTTTTAGAGAAAATCATGCATTTAGTTTGTATAAGTAGAATTTAAATTAGCAAGATACTTTCATGTGCAAAAATATCTCAAGTGACAAATTTGTGTGCGTAAGCATCCTAGAGGACACAAAGGTGTAGAGAAGGGGTAGCTTGAGATGTTTGTGACCCAAGTGCATGTAGTTGGGATGATGCATGCATAAGGTACTTTAAGTACAAAAGGGTCAAGATTAATCTAAATTATACTTATTTAAATGGGTAAGTGCAAAAGTGAGCTTGAAAAGTGCGATGTATGCATTTTCTATCACTACACTTCCCTATTTTTTTTATTTTAGAAAAAGTAAAATTAATATTCATAGAATATAGTACTAGAAAGATTTGAATAAAAAGATGATTAAAAGTGCCCAAAATGGGGGATCAGGTGGGTAGGGGAAAATGGTTGTCTTCTACTAGAAGGATAACTCTTCTAATAAAATAGTTTGAAGTATTTTTATATTCTAAGGGGTTGAGCTCAGTTGGTTAAAGTATTGGTTATTATTAAGAAGATCCAAGTTCAAATCTCAAAAGTGACATCTACTGTGGAATTCTAAGTTGTGACTATTGACCTTTCATTGTTAGTTTCTAGTGTGAATGTGACTTTTAAGACATAATTCTAAGGTGTGACTCTTGATCTTCCATTATTAATTTCTAGTCAAGTTGTTCCAAAAAAAAGGTACTAGTCTTGTGTTAATACTTAAAAAAATTACCTTAATCTACATTCACCTTTTGTTGGCAAGGCACTAGTAAAAGAAAATTTTGTGTCTATAAAATACATAGGAAAGAAAAAAGATTCAACAATTTGAAAAGTAATTTATTGAATATTTATGAAATCACCCTTTTACAAATCCCAAAGGCTAGATATGACTTTAAGATTATTTTAAAATAAAAATAAAAAATTGAATATATAATTAAAAATTTGATTTACTTTAATTATGATTGTATTTATTTTTATTATTTTACTTATTATTACGCCAAGAGGCATAACCCTACAATGGCAACATGATGCTTATAAGAGGCTAGCACAATTGTGAGAGAAAAACAAAAAACAACAAACATTTAACAATAATTATATATTTTAAAAAATAAAATAAAAACAACACAATAATTATTTAAAAAAATCCACGGTCATAGTGTTAATAATATATATTTATTTTGAAAAAAATCGAAAAGCACAAGACATATTAGAAATATTTATTTAAAAAAATTCACCATCACATTCTTGTCCTTATCCAAAACATTATCCAAATTGTTAAGTTTCTACTTTGATTGAATAAAATAGGTTTCCAAAATGATATATCTTGACGTATATTATATAGATTAATATTTAAGATATATATACTAGTTATACATTCCAATGATAAATAATTAACGACAATTTTACATCTCTCATATTAAAAAAAAATATTAAATATTTATCTTGATTTTATTGATAAAAAAATTGCTCTCTCTATCAAAATTTACACAAAATTTATTCTTAGAAGTAAACCTTTCAAAAATTAATGCACGGGAGGCTCAATATAACTATGTGCAATGTGCCCACTTCATTGAAGACTGGATTACACAGGCGATACATTTGTAAACATTCTAAGAAGGTAAACAAAGCTTAAAAGTGTAAAAACACAAAGTATTCTTAATGTTTTAAGAGATGCACCTGATCATTTCCAATCCAATTCTTCAACTTTCTTAACTAACGAATTGTTATCAGCAGCAAAAGATTTAATTGGTGGGATAGGTGTGCAAATCTCCTATTTTTAGAAATCAACACTGGAGGATTCAACTAGGTATGGGGATGGAAGTCTCTTGCTCTGAGGAATGGTCATCATCAACAAAGGATTTGGAAAATCTCTCCCTTTGAGTAGCATTCATAAAATGATTGATCTGGTGTAGGAATTGGAATCTCCTCTTCTGAGGAGAGTATCTTTAACACTCGTGACGCCGATGGACGCATTTCAGATTTGGCATTAACGCACCAAAGAGCTATTTTGATTGTCCTCAGCATGCTGCTTGAGTTAATTAAACCATCTGTGTTGATTATTCGAGGGTCTATTAGCTCAGTTAGATGATCCACTTGATGTAACCTCCATGCCTGCATTCGCACACGAAACCATAAATTTAATCATTATATTAGTTTGCAAGACCCCATATAAACTACGCTACTAGTGACTACAAAGAATAATTCTGACTTCCTCCATGAGAGAATATATCTCATCGTCCTCTGCATTAAACAGAGCGTGTTTTCCAGATACGACATTTAACAGAAGCACTCCAAAGCTGTATATGTCTGACTTCAGAGTCACACAAGAAGTTGCATAATACTCGGGATCTAGGTAACCGCTGCAGGGCCAAACAAGAAGTAAACTACATTGATCAGTTGCTCAAAATGAAAAGTTTACTCTTCTCCAATTATTTGCCGACCTCGTACAATAAATGTTTTCATTGTTATTAAGGTTTAGACGATAAGGCGATCTTATGGTGTTCCAACAACAGTTGTTTCATGGCTTGAAAAATTACTTATATCCTCAGGAAAAACTAGTCCATCTATAGAAATCGCATATTGGGCATTACCCGGTTGCAGTATTCGAGCAATGCCAAAATCACAAATCTTGACATTCAAATTTTTATCCAGAAGAATGTTCATGGGTTTGATGTCTCTATGCACTATACACACATCTGCACCCTCGTGAAGAAACGCGAGTCCCCTTATTATGTCCAATATAATATTGTGTCTTGTTGGCCAGTCAATAATCATCTCATCTTCTCCTACATATGATAGTTAAAATTATCTACATACTCGAGATAAAGGCTTCAATTACATAAATATAGACTAGTAAAAGAAATGCACAGGCTACTAACCACAAATAACACTGTGCAGGTTTCGTGGCATATAATCGTAGACTAACATCATACCGTCTTCAAAGCAATATCCCACCAACTCCATGATGTTTTGATGTTTGAGCTTTGCTAGAATCCTTAGCTCGTTCATCCACCCTATTTCATTTATGATCTTTACTGCCACTTATATTCCGTCATACATAATTCCCTTGAAAAGTAGGACAAAATAAATAATCAGACATCTTAACGTTTCCCTACTGTTCTAGAGTTCAACTTTCATTGCTTGAGACCTATTTGTCTTCTACCAAACAAAATTGCCAATTTTTTTAAATACTTATATGTAATCAGGTTTGAATTCAAAAGGAACTTACACCGTAAACACCCCCGAAACCCCTTGATCCTAAACATTGACTAAACCATTTTGTTGCCTTGCGCAATTCTTCGAAATTGAACTCAATTTGAGATGGTTGTATCTCCTTCACCAACATTTGTAATTCTAGATAAGGGGAAACTTTTGGCCGCCGTCTAAATACAATTGGAATTATTTCTCTGAGAAATTTACCCAGTTGGAGAGAGCTAAGGATTGGCCTTTCCGGTTGTTTATATTCATTTACCCCATCATAATTATCTTGTCCCCAAGAGGACATTGTGTCTGGCCTTGATCCATCGAGGTCTATTTGAAAGCTCTGCTCCATCTCACCTGATTATATGAATTCAAAACTTTTGAGTGATTAAATTGAATGGAATTAATAAAGGTTTGTATCAGAATTATTATCTTACACTGTGTATCGTTGGATTGGTATTGTTCTGTTATTCCAAGGCAATTATTCTCCTCGTTTCAACCTAGGTATGCCAAATCAACAACTCAATTATATCACTGCTCGCGATTCAATCAATTTGAAGTTTTTTATAAATCTAGAAAGATAGAATTTCCAAACCTGTAATATATTGCTCTTGGATGAAGGTAAGTGTCTTCATGATTAGAAGCTGCATGTGACCCTGAAGATCGGCTTTCATACTATTTATTTTTCCCCGAACATACACAAGTTCATCATGGATTTTCTTAGTTAGCAGGAACCTATAGCGATACCAGACAAATACCATTCAAACACAGAAAGATTTAGTTGTTTTTATTTACTGTATAAGGCATTTGACCAGGTCAACGCAACAGAACAATGCTCTGTAACTTCAGAGCAGATAAGTTTATCAGGGAATTTATGGAAATGAACTTTTTGATGATCACTTACTTAGATAATTTATTCGTGGTGATAAAGAAACGACAAAAAATCGCACCAAAAACTATCAATTTGACAGCTTCACACATATCGTCCAAAACCTCTTTGTGTAGTTGAACATTGAGATCTTTCATCTGCTTCAAATATTTTCCTAGCTTAAGCATATCTTTGAGAAGGTTGTTGGCATACGTGGATCTCCAGCTGGACATCAATAATCTTCCCTGCCATCATAGCACATCTACTCCACTGACCACATCTATTTCTCCCTTCTCCTTTCTACATTCTTCTCCTATGTTTCTAGACAATTCTATTTTAGCGCATATTCTAGAAGCTTCCCTGTTGCTAAGTGAAAACTCTGTTTTGAAAATATATTAGCGAAGTTACTCTATTTTTGTATGGACGAAGGCATGTTACAAGAGCACTGGCAGCTCTGTATTATGAAAAATGGCATTAATATAAATCTGATCTATTTTTTAATATTCTTCTCATATATGTTGTTATTGTGGTTTTATCTCTCTTTTCTGAAGCTATTTGCAGTTTTGCTTGTCTCTGTTTCCTACAACTGGTATCAGAGCAGGTGAGAGATCTAAGAGGAGCAGGTTCATGAAAAGAGTTTGCAACTGAGAAAGGTCACTGTATTTGTCAAAGCCATTAGAGAGAAGGATGATGAAAGTAGAAGATCGATGTGTTTCAACTTCAAGATGAAGCTGTCACTGCTAGAAGAAAATGAGGGTTGCAGTTCTTATATTCCACAGATTAAAAAAAAAAAACTAGAGTTGACTGTCATAAAGCAAAGGTCGCCATAGATAAGGGTTGCAATCTCTAAAAGAAGTCACCAGTTTGCATTAGCCGCTTGGATATTGTGAAAATCAAAGAAGACAAGAAGTAATGAAACAAAGTGAAAAGAAAAAAGAGATCAGTGAAAATAAGATCATTGCTTATCGTCATCGTCAAAAAGAGTAAGGGTTTAAGAGAGGTCAGAGAAAGATATTGGAGGACGCTGGGCTGTAGCAGACCATTATGTAGGGGAGCATAAGTCATTGTTGGTCAACAATAAAGGGAATATGGAAGGAGTGTCGACCCAAGAGCAGTTGCAGAAGCTGTCAGTTTGCAAATGTGTCTACCAATAGAATACATAGGAGATCCCTTCAGAAAAAAGAGAAGCTCTTAATCTAAGATGCATTCGCTGTTATAGTAAGTTTTTCAGCCGACATCTCTAAAACCTGTCAAGGAGATTGTAAACCAAAAGGCCAGAGCACTCTGTACAGTTGATATTAAGGGAGAGCCAGAAATTAGAAAAAGAGGTAAATTTATTGTTTATTGAATCAAAGGTGTAATTAAATAGAAGTCGCTCTCCTAATCACTTGGGTTATTTTTGTATTACTAAGCTTTCAAACAAAGAATTCACAGTAAAATGAAATGAATTTGAAGATTGAAACAAAGAGTTGTGACTTTCAAAAATAAGGAATACTAGAAAGAGTTGTGCTGAAGGATTGGTTATCAAAAATAGGAATATGGAGTCCTAAGGAAAATATTTTGTTGCTTTCAACAAGCATTTACTGCCATTTGAAAGGGTGAGTAGCAGTTCCATGTGTAAAAGTGCAGATTCTCTTTAAATGGTGTATAGTAAAATTGTCAACAAGAGGAAGAGTTGAAACAAAAAATAAAGAGAGCAGTTTGTAAGATCAGAAACAAAGAAAGTGTCCAGTGCTAAGGATTGCTCATCTGCAGACCTCTGAAGGTAGATTGAAAAGAAATCTTGAAAGAAGAGTGAGGCACGCCAAGCTGCCAGAAGATAAACAAATCCTTAATAAGTATATAAGGTGAGTCGAATCATTTATCTCAATAGGGAAAGCTGATAGAGTAAAGAAAGAGAAAACAAATGATTTGGAAGAAGAATTGAAGGAATGTAAGAAAAAATATTCAGAAATGATAACACTTTTAAAGGAGAAGTAAATGGAAAAGTGTAAACTTTTAGATGAAAATGATGATCTTGAAAAAGAATTGAATAAAGTAAAAAAGAGGAATGAAGAGTTAGAAGAAAAAGTAAAACTGTTTGATGATGTGAAGAAGAAAAATGAAGATTTGGAATTTTTTTAAAAAAGGGTAGAAGAAGAAAACAATTTACAGAAGAAGGAAATATCAAAACTAAAACAAGAGAATGAATGTTTGAAGTTAAAGCCATTTGTATGTGATGTATCATGTGGCACTGAAGATTTGTGTTTTTCTTATTAGTCATTGGGTATGTATAATTTTGCAAAAACTGGTGAAGAATGCAAGAAAGAAGATGATGTATGTTATTCCTTTGATCAATTGATTGATTTTGCTAAAGATATTCCAGATAAAAAGTGTCAAGATGAATATATTAATGAATCCGAAAATGTCGTTGGTTTCTTTGATGATAATGTTGGTCTAAAAATTATGAAGAAAATGGGATTTAAAGGAAAAGGTTTGGGAAAATATGGGCAAGGAATAAGAGAGCCCATTCAGCTAGTTATGAGACCCAAGAATGTAGGCCTTGGATATGGTAAGCAAAATATAACTGATGTTGCTAGTGTTACAAGTTCATGCAAATCAAGTAAAAGAATGAAATGTTTGTATTGTCATAGAGAAGGGCATAAGAAAGAGAATTGTTGGGATCTTCACCCTTGTTCTATTTGTGGTATGAGAAATCATTGTGAAAAGAAATGTTGGAATAATGAATTGAAGAATGATTCCATGGCAGGTTGTATGAAAATGGATTTTGGATGGACTTATGGATCGAGTTGGAGAAAACTTACAGGTATGATCAAGAATTTGTTCATGTATAAAAGTTCACATGTAAAAGTTGATAGCAATCATGATAAGTTTGAATGCATAACAAATACTTTTGGAAAGGCATCTATAGATGGCAAGTTTGTAGGAAGTTCAAGATTGAAGTTTTGAAAAAACAAATGTTTGAGAGACTACCGCAACAGTTGGACAAAGACAAAGGCATTGTCAGGCATGAAGATCATCAAGAAGGCAAAGAAAAGGATTTGAAGAAGTCAGCAGACTTTGTTATGGACATCAACAAGAGATAAAAGAAGATAGCAATCAATGGCAAATCAAGAGCAAAAGAATTGGAATAGTAGACATTTAGCAGTGAAGATTAAGGGGGAGTGTTGGCATACGTGGATCTCCAGCTGGACACCAATAATCTTCCCTGTCATCATAGCACATCTACTCCACTGACCAAATTTATTTCTCCCTTCTCCTTTCTACATTCTTCTCCTGTGTTTCTAGACAATTCTATTTTCGCGCATATTGTTGCTAAGTGAAAACTCTGTTTTGAAAATATATTAGCGAAGTTACTCTATTTTTGTATGGAAGAAGGCATGACTTTACAAGAGCACTGGCAGCTCTGTATTATGAAAAAAGGCATTAATATAAATCTGATATGTTTTTAATATTCTTCTCATATATGTTGTTATTGTGGTTTTATCTCTCTCTTTTCTGAAGCTATTCGCAGTTTTGCTTGTCTCTATTTCCTACAAAGGTCGATGCATTCTCTGTCATTTGTAGAAATGTTGTCGAATCTTTCTAAAAAATTAGCTATCGCTAAGAGCCCCACTGCAACCCAATGCGCATTCCCCAATCCTTTCAACACATCGACCGCCATTGAATGTGCTTCGGTAGAAAGCTGGGACTTCAAAATTTTCTAAAGAAAATCACCCAAAAAAAAACCATTATTTAAAACATTAAAGGAAGATTACCGTCGAAACTTCTTGATTCTCAAAAAACAAAATATATCAAAATCCTCACTACCTGATCCGAAAACATTTTTGCACCCTGTGAAATGCCTTCAAACAATTTAGAAAAATCTGAGGCAACAGGCTACACTAAATCCCTTAGCTCTGTTCCACTTTGAATTATTGTGCAGTCCAAACCCTATAGGCATCCGTATAATATTTTAACCCATCACATACGAAAGGGCAGAAATTGAGGTTGAAGAATGGAGCAAATGTGATGTACCTGGTTAGTGATAGTAGATAAAAAATTATTGATGTACCGTATAAGTAAATCCAAGGAGAAGCTAAAAAGGCTGGTGGAAGAAGATTTGTGACTGCGAGCGCTTGAAATTTCATTATTGAGAGCGGTGCTCGTTGAAGAATCGCTCATTTTGTTGCTATAAACGAGCTCTGTCAATCAAGAGGAAAGGTTAAAAGGGCAGAAGATATAAATAAATCAAAGATATAGCACACTTCATTATGATCAAACAAATCAACAGCTTATAGAAAAAAGATCTTGATGCAAAAGTAGCCTACCACTTACGATGATCCTGCAAATTTTGAGTTACAAGAATTATAATTACCTCTTCAAAACCCTGATCTCGCATTGAGAACCGAGAATTCTTCCTTGCATCATAAAATACACGTAGGATAGTGATTTCTGCATCTCCATATGCAGCTTTGCAGAGTTTTCCATATGAAAGGGCCCAACAATTCAACATGGTATATGTCGTTATTAATTTTTCTTCAACAAATCAGAGTAAGATCTAACGGACATATTTGTTGATCTTTTACTTACTTTCTCCTTTCTAACAATCTAATGGTCATTGTCGTAAGGAAGTTAGAGTATAGCGGAAACAACTTTTCACATTAATTTTGAAGTATTGATGTACAACAAATAATTAAGCAATATTTTTCAGATTTATGTGGGTTTAGTGAGAGCTGACAATAGAAGGGAATATGGTTCTAAGGAATTTGATTAGTTTGGTAATCATACAATTCTATATACATCACAATGGAATGGTATTGTAGAAAAGATAAACCAAATTATTATGGAAAGTAGATCTTCTTATAAGGCTTTTGTTTCTACATTTTATGAAGTGTGGATATGCAAGAAATTTTATGTTCACATTTAAGAATATTTTATTACGAGATTTTTTTTAGGTGTCTAACAAAAATAGTTTAGATTGGATCTAAAAGCACAAAAAAGTGTTTTCATTGGATATACTTAGAATGTTAAAGATTATAAGCTTTGGAATCTTCTAGCCAAGAAAGTTGTCTATTCTAGAGATGTGATTTTCAAAGAATTTAGAGTTATTTTAGATCTTGTATAGTTACAATGAAAATAAAAGAAAAGATAGAGCATTTTGATCTACAACAAGAAGATGCACATTAGAAAGAATAGAATGATAAATTTTAGAATGGATTTGAAAAAGATCATTCAAGTGAAAGTTATAAAAAAAGAAGACTATGATTACAAAAGAAGTTGAACATGTAGAAGAACAAGAGGAAGAGACCCTAACTCCTACTTGAGAAGGTATTAAGGACAATGGAACCCAATTGTTAGGTATAGTTCACCAAATTTTTGTTATGTATTTATTTAACTAAGTAGTGATAATGAACCTAGATCATATAGAGAAGCTATTCTTCTAGATGATAGTACGTCTTGGAAACTAGCTATGCATGAGGAGATGATAGCTTTAGATTCTTCTAATACTTCAATCTTCTCATTTTTCCAAAGGAATGAAGGCTATTAGATGTTAATGAGTCCACAAAAGGAAAATTGGAGTAGATATTTCATTAGAAAAGTACAAGGATAGATTGGTAGCCAAGGGCTACTCCCAAAGAGAGGGGATTGATTTCAACAAAATTTTATATTATGTTGCTAAATTATCTTCTATTAGATTTATTTTATCCATAGATGCTACTTATAATTCTGAATGAAATAGTTTCACCTAAAACCATGTGACCTATATGTGGCATATACCACATATAGTTTCAGGTGAAACACTTTCTCTCAAAACAATACAATGAAAAAAAATCATTTATAATTTTCAAATATGTCTCAACATAAACGTAGTGTTTCACCCAAAACCTTTTCAACTAGAAATATTTCAATTGAAACCATCTATGCCGCATCTTTGTTAGTAGCCACCTCATCTTTTTTCAGAATTTTCTGAAACTTTCCACTTGAACTAATTATTTCTTTAGACAGAATGAGTTTTTCCAAAAACTATAAATACACTTTTATAGAGCTTGGGTTTGAGAATCCAATTTTTTTTGTTTTGATATTTTGATTAGTTTTAATATGTTTATGATATTGCTATCAGGATTCAACCGTGTAGTTTCGAGTCAAACTCATTGACCCATGTTTCATGAGACATGGGTCAATGAGTTTGACTTGAAACTACACGGTTGAATCTTGATAGCAATATCATAATTTGACACATTGTGGAAAAATACCTCCTACTTATCAATTTAATATGTTTTTTTAATATTACAAGTAATTTATTATAATAAAAATTGAGGCTAATTAGAAAATAAAAAAATTCAAACATATTAAAATATTTTGAAAAATGTATGGTGCACTAGAGGACAAAATCCTCTCAAAAAGGGGTTTTTTTTTTTAAATGATAAAAAAATAAAAATTGATGTCAAATGAAAACTATCAAATTCTAGTAAGTTTGACTTTAAAATGTTAATATGAGGAGAATATACAGATCTTTTTTTTTTCATGCATTAGATATTGAAATTATCTATTTAGGATTAAAATTTCTGGTAAAAATAAAATTGTTCTCCTTTTGTTTGTGATATTAGTTCTCAACATCACTTTTCTTGAATTTTTGGGCAATTCAAAATCTACTCTTAATTTTTTTTTAAAATATCAAATCAATTTTTAATTTTTTTGAAAAATTACAAGCATAGACTTATCAAGATTTATACATTTCATCAATTTACATCATTTTAAAATTCAAATAATAAAGATCACTTTTCTGTGGTTGAAGTTAAAAAAAATGTTTTTCTTGGTCGATTCCTTTATAAAAGTGTGACACATGTTTGTACTTTTACCCAAAATCTAATGAGGTGAATAATGAGTATTTGTATGGATACTGAAAGAACCTCCAAATCTCAAGGATAGAAAACAAGCACATAGAATGCAAAAATCAACCTCATTATTAAACAGTTAAAGGTATCCTTATAAAGGAGAAATATCCAAGAGCTGGACAAAATATCAAGAGGGAAAAATATCAAGTAAATATCTAGTCTATGTCAATGCGTCATACAACAATAAATACCTAAGTAGGCTTAGGTCAACCTATGTGTAAGAAAGTATTAATGTATACACTGGCAACCCCCCTTAAGCATAACTTAGGTGGGCATGGATAAAATGGGTCCTGACTACTAGCCATGTTAGGTACCCATGCACAAAGTAATCTCTCATGAAGTGGAGAAAAGTAGAAAATCATGTGGGAAAAAACTACCCTCCAAAAGAGAGAAAAGATGCATGAAAATTATACACATGAAGAAGTACTACTTCTTTCACTAAGTACAATATATGATTTCCTCCATAAGAGAGAAAATAATAGAAGGTCTATGAGACCCCCCCATAATACATGTCTTGCTACATTAAGGTTGGATAGTTGACAAAGGATGCAGACATAGATCCAAGAATGTGTCACAAAGTTCCTTCCCTTAGGAAGAATTGAAACCAACTGAAGATGCAAGATATCTTCCCATGTGAGAAGATGTATGTATGATCTTGAATAGAGTTGAAGCTCATCCAAGAATGATGATGATGATTCCCATGATGTCTTCGAATGTTGCTCAAGAATCTCCAAGCCAATGCTGCCATGTGACGAATACTGATGGAATGAATCAAGTATCATAAAAGATTCTGTAATAGGGACCACAAGAGCCATAGATGTATGGGGATAACTAGAACCATAAGAATCTGATATTGTCATAATAGAAGTCGATGTAGGTAAAGGAAGAGCAATCATATATGAAGAAGACAAGGCCGATGCAACTTTATTGAAGTTTTAATAAAAAAGAAGACTAATGTCCTCAATGTGTGCTTTTATGTCAACAATGTGGGACTCTACGAAAATACATGAAATGTTGGGTAGATATGCATCCCAATCAACAATGCTAGGAAGACTAATATCTTGTTGCAAAGAAGTGTTGGAAGCTCTTGAAGAAACGACTCTGAAATCCAATGAAGCAACGGGAGGAGGTGGAGGAATGATGATTTCCTCTATGTCAATTGGACGCTCTATATCTAAATCATGATGCAGGATGTGAGTTGTGATCATAGCAGGATCATGCGGGAAGGGAGAAACATTGGAGTCTCCATATATTTCCCAAATTTTCATCCATAATGCATGTGGACATTCAATATCCATGATGACATACAAAGAGTCATCTGGAATATGTAAACCAATTAATCCACAAATATGATCACGAATATTAAACCATTTATCCTTCTAGTTTGTTTACCTGGTTCAGGGATAAGTCCATACAGATATGGCATGAGATTATGGAACCTGAGATGTTTCAGGATTCCTTCACACCAAGACTTATAGTTTCCCAGTTTTAGGTTGATTACAGAAGAATGGGTTTCATATCCCATGATTACAAATAAGTTAATTCCTTAAGACAATAGAAAATCAATAGATAAAGAATCCCCCCAATTAGATGACCTCCCTTTTTTAATATTTTTGTTTTCCACTTTGTTTGGCACTTTATTTTAGTGCATATATTTGCATACAAGAATGATGGTGAAAAAATGCACTTTATATTTAGTACGAAATCACCATCATTGAATAGAGTTTGAAAATATAATTTCACTCTATTGCACATTTACACCAATAAAATTTGCATTTACAAAGTTTGGAAAATCAAATATTTTAAGAAGTTAGAGAGAAAATTTTACAAACCCCATATGATCCTCCTTTTTTCCAAACTCATTGCAAAAGAACAAAATGAATGTTCTTTTACAAATTTTTAAAAATGGCAAAACAAACCCCCCTTTGCATGACCTCTCCTTTGCAAATTTATTCAATATTAGACCTTCTCTTTGCAAATACTTGATGGTTTGAACTAACCACAAAAGGTTAGAAAATATTTCAAGAATGCAATAAATAATATTAGCATAAAGATCTAATGATTATTTATGAAATAAATATTCAAGAAAGAGTCCTATTGAATATTATTGGCCAGGTCAATGAAACCAAGTCAAAGACTCAATCACACCACGAGTAGAAGTGGGCATTGTGGCAGATTGACTCTTTGACAAAGTCAATTAGAAAAGAGGTGTGTGGGAGTTTGGCAGGTCATGGCTTACTCTCTCTCGAGTCTTTCCACACTATCCACATCTAGGGCCTGGATTCTCCTTGAAACTCCTCTATTCACACTATGAGTATGACATTCAACTTTGTGAGAATGGAGTGCCTTTACGTGATGCTTAGAATCTCCCACTGTGCGCCTCAAAAAAAAGAAATTGCTCCTGAATCATGCCTCCTCAAGAAAGTCGAAGTTGCAATCAAGAGCTTCAAAAAACCATCACAAATGATAGAGGGGAGTGATATTGCAGCTGTGTGGGAGTCATCATAGAGGCTGCGTTGATGTTGCAACTGTGAGAAGATGCACTCTCATGCACCAAACACAAATTTTGCCTCCTCTATTCACGCTGGGTGCAGATTAGGCAAGCTGGGCAGAGTACAAAGACCAAGCACTCAACTTGGAATTCAACGCAGGATGGGAAGAGTGCAAATAGAAAATCACGGGCCTGGGGTCTTTCAAATCATAGCCACAATGTTGTAAATTATGCAGACTATGAAATATGTGTCCTTCCTCCTCTCTCAGAAATTGTGGCAGGGACAGGGGGTACTCATAGTAGAATAGGGGTGTCCATACGTGGCAGAAATAGGGGTCTCTCTCAGCTGCACCAAACCGCACCCAAGGGTCTCTCTCAGATCCCAATAGCCACACCAAACCGCACCCAACTTAACGATTGCATATGCGTGCAGGCAAATTGAGAGATTTATGAATTAGCTCGCCCCCTCCTTTGGTCAATCACACCCCTCTCACCACTTGAAAAGAGCGTTGTAGGCGTTGTAGGTGCAACAAATCGTGCCTTTGTGAGCAAAGGTGTCACAAATTGCATGGGAAAATTTAAATTGCCTTCTCCCACAAAGGAAAATTGGTTTCAAAAGGGGAAAAAACTTGCCTCTCCTTTTGATGTGTCGACCTCTCTTTGCAGGTTACGCTCCTCTGTGAACAGGACTCGTGCTTCTCGCATAGATTTGAATGATCTACACATGCAAATCATGGCCTTCATGGGAATGGATGAATGGATCTGGGTAGTGACCAAACTCCACACAAATTCCTCACACATGTAGCAACTCCAAAGAGCCTGCACCGACATACCCAAAGGAAACACCCTGCTAGCAAAAAATAGCCACCGACCTTTACGTAGGTGAAGGGGGGCCAAAATGGCCTCCACAAAAGCACTCATGGCCTGCACCATCAAATTTCCTTCAAATCACCAAAGATTACACCAAAAATCGAAGGGTCTGTAGATGAGAAAATGGAGGCCTGCAGATGAGAAAATGGAGATGGTGTGAGGGGATTTCCTCAGTTCTACACTACAGATGTTTGAGGTGCCCTCCAAATTTAAAAAACACCAATAAATCCCCAACATGCTGCAAAAAATGTCCCTCTGTGAGCAGAGGTGTCACATTTTTTGTGCAAAGATTATGCCACAGGGGTGGGGTCATTTGCAAACTGCTATGAGATATAGAGGTCGACTCCGAAAAATGCTTCAAAAATTCTTTAGAAATGCTTAACCATCTTCCTCTAATCACGCAACAATGGATTCTAACAAAATACAACAAATTTGTTCATCTTATGGCTTGAAATTACCTCCTCCTACTCTGATACCATGAAAGAACCTCCAAATCTCAAAGATAGAAAACAAGCACATAGAATGCAAAACTCAACCTCCTTATTATTATACAGTCAAGGGTCTCCTTATAAAGGAGAAATATCCAAGAGCTGGACAAAATATCAGGTAAATATCTAGAAAATATCTAGTCTATGTCAATGAGTCATACAACAATAAATACCTAAGTAGGCTTAGGTCAACCTATGTATAAGCAAGTATTAATGTATACACTGACAGATACAAATGGTCCACCTTTTGTGGCTATGTTCTTGATCTTAGGTTGAGCTTAAAATGACTTTCTTTATGATTACATATGCCATTAGTAGACAAAATTTTAAGTATTATTGAGTAAGGTTGGATATTTTTCCCTTGTATCTTTTAATAAAGAATTTTTTCCTTAATAGTGTATTCTAGTTATCTATTTGAATGAAATGAGTGAATTTGACTACTCTATAGTTAGTATTTTCTTATGTGTTCATCTTGATTAAAGGCCACCTTATGTGGATTCAATGTGATTCTTATTCTTTTTGTGAATTCAACCCTAGATCTATTGGACCCTATGTATAGGCTCCTAAATCAGTTGATTATGATATACTTATATGTGTCCTCATGGTCCTAGTACTTTTGAATCTCGTTATATATGACCCTAAAAAGTGTGAACCTCTAGGTTATTTAAGTAGTGACGAGCATTCAGTCGACCATTCTAATGACTAATGTCTTAGATACTAGAAATGATTATCTATCATTCCCTTAGTTCATGGATGTGAAGGTTTCTAAGGGCTACCCTAGTTATGATATTTAACCAACCATGTGGGTAATGGTAACCAGAGCTAACTATTGTTTTAGGAGGGTTAGTAGGTAATCACCTATAGTACAATGATGATGATGCCAAGTGTTGTACCCATATTGTGAAAAAGATAGATGTTAATATCACTAAGGTCACAAGGTGGTATATGTCGACAATTTCTTCTTCCTAGGTGGATAAACTTATTTTTGATGGTCTATGGATGATTAAAGTTGGAATCTTCTAGGTTAGATAGGTTTACTACTTTTGGAAATCTCACTTGTGCCTATATGACCCTTGGGATGGAGGGTAAACCCTCAATGTTGTATGCAATACACTAAATCCTCTTCATAGCCGTGCATGATGGTGTCACAAATAGTATGGGATGTTTATCATAATCAAGATGGGTGCAAAAGAGTAGGAAAAAGGATGGACACATGTTGTAGTTGACAATACAATAAAACTCTTTTTCTATCTAGGATGCACAAAAAGGGTAGGTGTTAGTCACTCATTGTGGATGTTTTTATCTCTCGCTATTTATATGTTAGTCATTAGTTGTGTACTTGTGTAAATGACCACAAGTTTTGTGCACACTATTAGAAATACCCTTATCAATGATGACATCAAGTAGTAAAGGTTTCTTCATTGTTATCATAGATGGTGTTGGATTGGGGAAAAGGATGGGACCCATAGTGTAGTATGGGATGCATTAAAAAAAGTTTATGTAAGACTAACTTACAGGCTTATGTCATTGTTAACCCAGTAGTGTGACCGGTAGTGGGATGATGCATAGACTATGTTGCATCCATTTCCACTTCACCAATTGTTATTTATGTGAACATGTGATGTATGCTTGAGCTATTCACTATTGTACTTGTGATGTGCATATGACTTGGTCACTGTCAAGTATTTATGATTTTTACGAGCTAATCATTGATGTACATGTGATGTGTGTATGAGCTAGTCAATACTTGTCACGTGCATATAATTTAATCAATATTGTACTTGTGGTGTGTAGGAGTCAATCACCTTGTGTATATGTGATGTGTTTTCAATACAATCACTATATGTGAACTTGGAATATGAAATGATATGACACCTATATGAATTTTTGTGGTTGTACATTTATGGAACCAACACTTGGTGACCATTTGTTATTATTTTAGTGTAATTGAAGAAAATAAAATGCATAAGTTTCATTAATAGACATGATTTAAAAGAGAGATTAGAGATTTCATACATGAGGAGAGGATGAAATCTCTCTATCATTGGTGTAATAAATACAAATCATTTGATTCTCACAAAGGGGATACATAAGCAAGTTCATCATGAATGAACCCTCGAGGTTTAGGTCAAGGTCTAAGGATGACCCCAAAATTGAGAGCTTAAACCACTTTCATTGTGATAGTTATTGGAAATTTTGAAATTGATCCTTCTAAGCTAAATGGAAGATGCTTGGTCATCTAAGTTAGAACTAGTGGTAAAAAGAGATTATTAGTGATAGAGGGGTGGATTTTACAACAACAATATCAAATATAATTAAATATTAAATTAAATCTCATTTTTATTTTTAATCTAATTACACAAGCAATGAGTTGAGATCTCATTAGCTAGGTGGAAACAAGATGAGGAATAGTAAGACCTTGAAAACTTACATTCCAACTATAGGAGATGTGAATGTTGTAGAAGGTCAAAAGGAGGTCCCAGTAGATAAAAATGATCTATGGAAATTCTCTATAAATTGTATTAAATGGAGGTGTCAAGATTTTGTAGAAATATCTTTGTCATAAAAGTATCCTACAAGTCAAATTAATTAGTATTGTGTGTGATGGATGTGTCTCATGACATGTAGAGATGTTTGATGGAAATATAAATCTTGATTTTCTCATTCATATATTGTGTGCTCTTCTAATGAGAAACCTATAGGTGTTAGCTTGCATACTACCTACAAATAATGCATTCCATGTCCATAAATAATTTAAAAATGAGGTTCATATGACGCTACTAGGAGCTTGCTTTGATCAAGCCTTTGTATGAAAATGTTTAAGCCTAAAGTAGAAAATAAATTGGTGTGCGTCCCTAGTTGTTGGTGCAATAATGGAGGTTGTATGTGCAATAGGTATGGAGGATGCCTAGGTAGGTCTACAAGTACAAAACAAAGTGTAGGTGTGTAGTCACAAGTATATGTATTCTCATTATGTATGTCTACTTATATAAAAATATTTTAAGGGTAATTAAAATATTAGACTTGAGTTAGATTAAGGTTTTAAGGAAAATCATGCATTTAATTTGTATAAGTAGAATTTAAATTAGCAAGACACTTGTGCAAAAATATCTCAAGTGACAAATTTGTGTGTATAAGCATCCTAGAGGACACAAAGATGTAGAGAAGGGGTAGCTTGAGATGTTTCTTATCCAAGTGCATGTAGTTGGGATGATGCATGTATAAAGTACTTTAAGTACAAAAGGGTTAAGACTATTCTATATTATTCTTATTTAAATGGGTAAGTGATAAAGTGAGTGTGGAAAGAGTGATGTATGCATTTTTTATCACTACACTTACCTATTTTTTTATTCTAGAAAAAAAATTAATATTCATACAATATAGTGCTAGAAAGATTTGAATGAAAAGATGATTAAAAGTGCCCAAAATGGGGGATGGGATGGGTGCAAGTAGAAGGTTGTATTTTACTAGAAGGATAACTCTTCTAATAAAATAGTTTAAAGTATTTTTATTTTCTAAGGGGTTGGCCTCATTTGGTAAAAACATTGGTTATTATTAAGAATATCCAAATTCAAATCTCAAAAGTGACATCTAATGTGGAATTCTAAGTTGTGACTCTTGACCTTTCATTGTTAGTTTCTAGTGTGACAGTGACTTCTAACACATAATTCTAAGGTGTGACTCTTGATCTTCCATTATTAATTTCTAGTCAAGTTACTTAAAAAAAGAAAAAAGTACTAGTCTTGCGCTAATACTTAAGAAGAATTTCCTTAATCTACATTCACCTTTTGTTGACAAGACATTGGTGAAAGGAAATTTTGTGTCGATAAAATAAATAGGAGAGAAAAAAGATTTGATTATTTGAAAAGTAATTTATTGAATATTTTTGAAATCACCCTTTTTCAAACTCAAAGGTCAAATATGACTTTAAGATTTTTTAAATAAAAATAAATATTGAATATATAATTAAAAATTTAATTTAAATTAATACTTATGAATATATTTATTTTTACATTATTTTACTTAATATTATACATTTCAATGATAAATAATTAATGACATCTTGTCTCTAAAAATTAATAAATATTTATTTTGATTTTATTGATAAAAAAGTGCTCTATCTATCAAAATTTATTCTTAGAAGTAAAAATTCCAAAAAAAAAAAATGCACGGTAGGCTCAACATTACTGTGTGCAATGTGCCCACTTCATTGAAGGTTGGATTACACAGGCGATACATTTGTAAACATTCTAAGAAGGCAAACAAATCTTAAAAGTGTAAAAACACAAAGTATTCTTGATGTTTTAAGAGATGCACCTGATCATTTCCAATCTGATTCTTCAATATTCTTAACTAAGGAATTGTCATTAGCAACAACGGATTTAATTTGTGGGGATGCAATAGGAATCTCCTCTTCTGAGGATGGTCCTAAATAACCAAGGATTCAAGTGGTGGGGTTGGGAGAGGGAATCTTCTCTTCTGAGTAATGCTCATCAACAACAGATATTTAATTGGTGGGGTAGGTATGCAAATCTCCTCTTGTGAGAACTTATCATCAGCATTGGAGGATTGAAGTGGTAGGGTAGGAATGACAATCTCTTCTTCTAAGAAAAGGTCAACCAACAACATAGGATTCAACAACTGAGTGGGGATGTGAAACTCTTGGTCCGATGAATGGTAATTAGCAACAGAGGATTCAACAATACAAGCTTTCTCACATGATGAGGTGCAAGCAGAAATCTCATCTTTTGATTAATATTTATAAAATAGAATAGAGTTGCTGCTGTTTCATTCCACTCAAGAAAATAGAATGCCATGTTCATTGGTTGCTCAAGAAACTACTGCTACTTCAACCTATTGTTACAACAAAGCATACAAGCTTTTCATACAAGACTATATAAAAAATGAATACTTCTTCAACGTATATCCTTAGCAAAGAACAAGATAAAAGGAAATTTATTACAATTAAATCTGCAGCGGGTAAATTATAAGAATGATATTTTAACAATTAATTCATATTCAAAATTGTCGTGATTAGAATGTGAAGATAAATGAAAATGGAAATAAGTTGGAGATGTGAATTTCACATGCTTGAAGGGTCGATGAAAACATGGCGATAGTGGGGAGATTGAAGAAAATACGAAGCATGAATTAATGTAGTAGTTGGGATTAATTTCTAACATTAAAATGATCCTGCAAATTTTGGATTTACCAGAATGACAACCTCTATCAAAAACCTGATCTCGCATTGAAAGAGGAATGTTCTGCATCGCAATTGCCCCTATCTGCTTCCTTCCACCCACCCCGATAACCATCCTGGTGGCTCGCTCAAATCCAGATCTCAGTCAGTTTTTACCCGATAGTAGTGATAGATCAAGAAAATTTAAAACTGATTTGTAATGTATTCTTCCTCACATCAATTGCACTTCAAGATCATTAAATAATGTTTGTATGATAATTGTGGAGGGAGAATGTGTTATAGGTCTGATTGTAGCGAGGTCTCATTGTTCTATTTTCTATGTTGATGTTTGTAATGAAATGGTATGTCAGTTATATGATCTAGACATGGAGGAGGGTATCAACATAAATGATAGTGACGTGTGTTGGTTGGTTGTTATCTATGAGTTTAGAATGAATAAATTTGGTATGAAGTTTGCCTTCGTCGTGAAAATGTGACTTTTGGTATGTTAGATAATACTGTGGTTAAGTTTGAGTGTTTCACTTGGGCCAAATATATTATATGATGATATTAAGAAGCAACAAATATATCAATGTGAGGATCAATCTGTTCAAATTTTTCATATGACAACTTTTTTTAGTTTGATGTGCTAAAGGAAGATTTCATATGACAACTTTTTTTAGTTTGATGTGCTAAAGGAAGATCTTTCTTGTATAGATCAAAAAAATAATGAAGCTTATTATGCATTATGTTAAGAGTTCGAAGCATTTTATTTTTTCTTCAATTCAAATAAAGAAGTAATATGTATCAAATTATTTTGTTTCTTTTGGGGTTGATCTAGTTTTCAAGTTCTACCCTTAGCTGCTATGGATACAAATGATGCAATATAGGGTTGTGAGGTGGCCTATTTTTAATGGTTGATAGACATTGGTAAAGTTAATGGTAGTGCTAATTTGCATTGCTTGGGAGTCACATGTTTATATACGTGAAAACAAGGTCACATTTGGCGTAGCCAGGCGATGGAAGTAATTTTAGGATGAGGGAGTTCAATTCCTTCAATAGGATGGTGTTTGATTGAGGAAAGAAAGTGCACCAATTTTTTTATGGTTGTGTGTGGGTTTTCTCATAGAGTTTGGCCTGTAATTTTTTTGTGAGTTTTACTTCTATGAATATGTCATAAATATGTGTTGTCATGTTGTTGGCTAAAAGTTATCATCTTGTATGTTAATTTCACTATGATATTTGGTGTTGTTTATAGGGATATTTCATTTCTTTGTGTTTGTTAATACTTAAAATAAATTGTCTTAATCTACATTCACCTTTTTTGACAAGGCACCGATGAAAAGAAATTTTGTATTGACAAAATTATGTGAATAAAATATACAAGAGAAAAAACGAATCTATTATTTGAAAAATAACTTATTGAATATTTTTAAAATCATCCTTTTACAAATCCCAAGAGTCAAATATGAATTCAAGAATTTAAAAAAAATAAAAAATAAAATATATAATTTAAAAATTAATTTACAATAATAATTTTAATTTTAATTTTAATTAAATATTATACAGTTTAATAATAAATAATTAATAACAATTTTAGTCTTTCCTGCTTAAAAAAAACATTTATCTTAATTTTAATAACAAAAAATTGCTTTTCACTATCAAAATTTACACAAAATTTATTCTGAGTAAGCCCTACAGAAAATTACATCACGGGAGGCTCAATATAACTGTGCTCACTTCATTGAAGACTGGATTATACAGGCGATACATTTGTAAACATTCTAAAAAGGCAAATTAAAGCTTAGAAGTGTAAAAACACACAGTATTCTTACTGTTTTAAGAGATGCGCCTGATCATTTCCTATCCGATTCTTCAATTTTCTTAACTAAGGAATTGTAATAAGCAACAAGGGATTTAACTGGTGGGGAGGCAATGGGAATCTCCTCTTCTGAGGAATGGTCCTCAACAACCAAGGATTCAAGTGGTGGGTTGAAAATGGGAATCTTCTCTTCTGAGTAATGCTCATCATCAGCTCTGGAAGATTCATGTGGTAGCGTAGGAATGGGAATCTCTTCTTCTGAGAAATTGTCATCAACAACACAGGATTCAAGTGGTAAGGTAGGAATTGGAATCTGTTGCTCTGAGGAATGGTCATCAGCAACAGAGGATTCATCAATACAAGATTTACCACATGATGAGGTGCAAGAGGAAATATCATCTTCTGAGTGGTATTCATAAAATGATTGATCTGGTGTGGGAATTGGAATCTCCTCTTCTGAGGAGAACATCTCTAACACTCGTGACGCTGATGGACGCATATCAGATTTCTCTTCGACGCACCAAAGAGCTATTTTGATTGTCCTTAGTATGTTGCTCGAGTTAATTAAACCCTCTGTATTGATTAATCGAGGGTCTATTAGCTCAGTAAGGCGATCTGCTTCATATAACCTCCATGCCTACATTCGCACACGAAACCATAAATTTAATCATAATATTAGTTTGCAAAACGCCCTATAAACTATGCTAGTACTGAGTACAAGTATAATTCTTACTTCTGCCGGGAGAGTATACATCTCGTCCTCTGTCTGAACCCAAGCTCGTTTGCCAGATACGACATTTAACACCAGCACTCCAAAGCTGTATATATCTACCTTCAGAGGCAGACATTGAGTTTCAAAATACTCGGGATCAAAGTAACCTCTGCAGTGCCAAACAAAAAGTAAAATGCATTGATCAGTTGTTCAACATGAAAAGTTTTCTCTTCAACCAAAATTTACTGAGTGCATACAATAACCATTTTCATTGTTGTTAAGGTCTAGAGGATAAGGCGATCTTACGCTGTTCCAACAACAGTCCTTTCATAGCATGAAAATTTACTTATATCCTTAAGAAATACTCCTCCTTTTGTAGAAATGTCCTTGTTGGCAAATTGGGCATCACCCGGTTGCAGTATTCGAGCAACGGAAAAATCAGAAATCTTGGCATTTAAATTTTCATCCAGAAGAATGTTGGAGGGTTTAAGGTTTCTGTGCACTATATGCCTATCAGTACCCTCTTGAAGATAAGCGAGTCCCCTTATTATGTCCAATATAATTTTGTATCTTGTTGGCCAGTCAATAATCATCTCATCTTCTCCTGCATCGGACGGTTAAAATTATCTTCAAATTCGAGATAAACCCTACAATCACATAAAAGATATGCACCGGTTACTTACCCCAAATAACTCTGTCTAGGCTTTGTTGCATATAATCATAGACTAACGTCATATTGTCTTCAAAGCAATATCCTACAAGCTCTGTGATGTTTCGTTGTTGTAGCTTTGTTAGAGCCCTCAGCTCGTTCATCCACTCTGTTTTATCACGACGACTTTTACTTCTCAAAATCTTTACTGCAACTTGTCCTCCATCAGACAGAATTCCCTGTAAAAAGGAGAACAAAATATATTATCAGAGATCTTACCTGGTTCCTCCACCATTCTAGAGCTCAACTTTCATTGCTTGAGACCTTAGCCGCTATTTGTATTCTAACAAACAGAATTCCCTTTTCTGAAAACATTTGAAGTAATGAGCTTTATCATATTTGTAAGACTATAATAGACAGTTTGAAAAATTCAAAAGAAACTTACGGCGAAAACAGATCCGAAAGCCCCAGATCCTAGATTTTGACTAAACCCTTTTGTTGCCTTGCGCAATTCGTCTAATTTGAACTCAATTTGAGATGGTCGGATATCCTTCACAAACATTTGTAATTCTAGATGAGGGGAAAATTTTGGCTGCCGTCCAATTATAGTTGGAATTATTTTTGTAAGAAATTTACCCACCTGGAAAAAGCTACATATTGGCGATTCCATTTGCTTTAACTCATTACAGTTATCTTGTCCCTGAGAAGAAACAATGTCTGACTCTGACCCATCGAGCTCCGTTTTACAGCTCTGCGCTATTTCACCTGATTATTTAAATTCAAAACCCTTTGAGTTATTAAATTGACTCGAATTAATAAAGTTTGCATCAGAATTATTATCTTACCCTCTGTATCCTTGGATTGGTATTGTTCTGTTATTCCAAGGCATTTATTCTCATCGTTTTGACCTAGGTATGTCAAATCAGCAGCTCATTTATATCGTTACTCACTATTCAATCAATTTGAAATTTTTATAAATGTCCGAAAGTTGGAATTTCAAAGAACATCTTAACCTGAAAGATAGAATTTCCAAACCTGTAATATATTGCTCTTGGATGGAGGTAATTGTCTTCGCGCACTTAAGCTGCATGCGACTCTGACGATCGGCTTTCATAGACAAGTTCATCATGGATCTTCTTAATCAACAGGAACCTATGGCGTTCCAAATGAAGAATCTGCAGAACAGCCTTATAACTGGTTAAAAGAATAACAGCAGAAACTTAACTCAGAAAAAAATTATATTTTATTACTGTCTAAAAACAGAGCTAAGTTTGTTTGAAACAGAGCAGCATTTTAACATAGCTCGAAAGAGATTTAAAGCAAAGAAAGCTTTAAAAAAAAACAAAGCAAACTAATAATAGACTGTCTTTTACATGCAATAAAGATTGCTGGAAATTTCTAAAAGCTAATTAAAACTGATTAAAACTAATTAAAACTGAGAAACAGCAGATTGTGCGGTGAGGCGCCAACTGGTAAATCTTCAGCGTCATTTTTCCAACAGTTACCAGACAAAGATCATTCAAAAATAAAAAGATTCCTTTCTTTTTATTTACTATATGAAACATTTTAGCAAGTCAATGGAGCAGAACAATGCTCTGTAACTTTTTAGCAGACGATTTTATGAGGAAATGAATAGCAACGAACTTTTTGTTGATAACTTACTTGGATAATTTATGTTCAGAGAGAAAATACAATAGATCATGAAACTTGTGATGCTGCACACAAAAGTTTTGTTTTTTTTCCTTACCAAAATAACTTACCTACATCCACCTCCTTTTATAACTGTGTTTACAATTTTCAAGAAAATTCTGGAAACATAGTAATTCACGAACATGCTGAGTTTTAATCTTACAATAAGATTCTGGGGCGTGCGAACTGATTGCAGACTAAAGTCTAACCGAGATTTAACCGAAATGCAAACTGAAATATAACTGAAGCTTGACTGACATGCAAACTGAAAAACTCCTACATATGAGGGCCTGGCTTAACCAGCACACTCTAAGCGTTGACCGCTTAGGTGGCTGGTGTGGGCCCTCTTAACCAATCCTCTTTCCGTCTCTTTCCGTTTGCCGTTTCCGTTCGCAATTGATCCCGCCCAGAAGACTGCCGTACGTTTAGTGTTTTTCAAATGTTTATCCCGCCCATCCGTGCTGTAAAAGTTTAGGTAAAGTTTTCTTGCTGCAGTCGCACCATTTCAGAAGACATGGGTGTCCACACGATGCAGTCACCATTTCACCATACACAAAAAAATAGGTTTCATTCGCCAGCGCGTAGGAATTATTCAAAATGTAGAAGCATAGATAAGGCACGTTAACTGTTTGACAGGATGCCTCAAAGAAATGTGGTCTCGTGGAATGGTATGATCCCAAGATATGCACAAAATGCATTTGTTGAAATGGATTTAGAAATTCTCTATAAAATGTAATTCGCAGATGTAAAGCCAGACCCTGCAATCTTTGCCAGCATCCTCCCTGCCTGTGCCAAAATGGGAGCTATGGAACAGGGTATGGATATCCATCACAGGATAAAGGAAAGAGAAATTTTGTCAAATGATGTAGCTGCAACTGCCCTGGTAGACATGTATGCAAAATCTGGAAGCATAGACAAGGCACGCGAACTGTTTGACAGAATGCCTCCAAGAAATGTGTTCTCCTGGAATGCGCTGACTGCAGGGTATTTACAAAATGGACTTGTTGAAAAGGCTTTAGAAACTTTCAAGCAAATGCAATTGGCAGGTGTAAAGCCAGACTCTAACACCTTTGCCACCATGCTCCCAGCCCGTGCCGAACGGGATCATTGGAACGGCGTATTGACATGCATCAAAGCATAAAGGATAGAGGAATTTTTTCAGATGTTGTAGTTGCAAGTAGACATGTATGAAAAATGTGGAAACTGTGCCTCAAAGAAATTCGGTTTCATGGAATGTCATGATTTCATAATATGAAAAATAGATTTGTTGACAGATTTATAAACTTTGTAAGAAAATGAAATTGTAAAACCAGTATTCTCCCCGCCTGTGCCAAAATGGGAACTTGGGGACATGGTCTCGACATCCATCAAACCATAATGGAATGGGGGTTTTTCTGTAATGCTATGTTAGACATGTATGGAAAATGTGGAAGTGAAGTTTTCAACTAAATGTCTCAAAGAAATGTGCTCTCCAAAATGGATTTTGCAAGGATACTCTCAAAATGTTAAAATTAATGAAGCACTTTAGAACATATCTTAACATTATAAGCTTTTGTTCATGCACCCATTTAAGTTTAGTGGAGGGTTGTGCACACTTCAATCACACTTAACTCTTATTGCATTACACCTACAATTGATCATTGTGTGTATGGTTGAGCTTGTTGTCTATGTTGAGTATCCCGATGACACCCTAAACTTTGTTATTAAGATGCCAATTATACTTGTGGTAGCTTTGTGGATGTGTTTTCTTAGTACTTGCAAATCACATATGGATAATCACATATGGATATAGGTTAGTAGTATTTATAGTGACACTGTCTTTTTTATTTGAATCCTAAAAATGTTGTGATTTATATTCTCCCAAAAATCTATTCAGACATGGGCAAGTGGTGTGAGGTCAAATGGTAAGGAGATTGATAAATGAAATGGGCTTAGTCTTCATACTAGCATTTATGATACGCTTACCCTTGATGAGATAGTTATCTTAGTTTTCATGGTTGAATTTTAATTGATTCCTAATAACAAGGTGGAAACCTTCATAATTTATTACCTAATGAAATCCTGCATAGAACATATTATCATTATTGGTGTTGATTATGATAACCTTGATAAGATTATCTAGGCACATGACCATCCTATAAGATTTATAGTAGCCTTAATAACTATGACTATCCTAAATGTTTATGGCTTTAGCGATTTCCCAAGAGTATTCCATTGTTGTTCTCTATGATGACACAATAATAATATATAGGATATTAAGTGAGCATCTAGCCTAATTATGCTAGTAACCTACCCTAAATGTTATCTTCTAGAAACATTGGTACTCCTACTAGCTGCTATTGCTATGAAATAATTGTAACTCATGTTGATAAGAGGCATAAAACTTATATAAGTGATGCATGAATATATTTTATGTCTTTTCATGATAAAATCCACTTAATTACAGTACTCTTTGTTGTCTCAAACTCCCTCTTGAAAATTCACAGAGTCAATAATAGCTCTATGGATACCATACAAATATTCTAAAGGTGTGATATTCCCCCATGGTGTCATTAGGATAGCCTACGAAATATTATAGTCCATTAGTCATTGTATAACATCTTGTGCCTATATTTAATAGTGTTATTGCAAGTGAAGAAATATTTTGGATGGTAAATTTATGGGCTAAGTAACTAACCTCTATTGTGTTGGGTTATTTCTTAGGTTAATACTATCTTATTGTTATTGTAATAGTCCTAGGATGTCATAAATATTTTTGGCATGGTTGTTCTCAAATGGTGTTGACTATTCCACCTAGTTTTGTGACATATCTTTATTCTTTCTTAGTACTATTAACCATGTGTGGAATATTTTTTTACACTTTCTTTATAATCTTAAAGTTGGTGAGAAGGAGATAACTCACTATCTAGTGTCTGGTGAAAGTACTTGTCAAGGTTATTTTCTATTTTTTACACTTCTTTTATGTTTTCTATGCAAGTTGAGTGTTTTGCTTGTGAGCCCATCAATGCTACCTAACTTGGTCATAAATAGTGTTAGCCCAATTTCTTAGAGCACTAACTATGGGATATTACCTAATTGTATCCATAGCCAACTATTTTATTTCCAAATGCATGCAAAAACTTCCTAGAGCTAACCACTTACTAGTGCATCTCAAGGACCAAACAATTGAAAGGTTCCCTAAGCTAGGGTTGTATGGGTTCAACTAAATCCTCTATATAGCTAAATTTATATGAGGACCAAGTCCATGAAATTAGGATGTCTATCTAAGGCATGTCATTGGGTTAAAATATATACTTGCTTCACTTAATTCTCTTGAAAATAGTTGTGCCAAAAATGACAAATCAACTATGTAAAGAGAGACTTTCAATTCCAATCCCTAAATTTATATACCCAACTACAAAACATGGATTCACATTAATACTTGGTGATGGAATCTAATTCAAGATAACTAAAAATTAAAAAGAGGAAGAGATGAGCATTTTTTATTCCCAAGATCATGAAAATATATAAGAATTCAATCTTTAGGTTGTGCAAGTAAAATAAACTATTTTAATTCTCAAGATTGTCTTGCAATGCAATACAAGACGACACATGTCTCAATCATGAAAATAGGTACAAACAAAAAAGAAATGATTTTTGTAATGATTTTTTAGATTGTTTCATTTTTTAGAATCTTCTTCCAACATAGTTTCATAGCACAAATATTAGTAGTTATGAAGTTGAAGGTTTTAATGCATGATGTCTTCTACAACAAAAAAGGATTAGTAATAATAAATAAATCTCAAATCAATCATGCAAAGATCTCAAATTAGGACAAGTAGAAATTCCAAATAATAATTCAATCTTGTAGCTTGTTGTAGTTAGATATGGCCAATATTTAAAGAATGCAATGTGAAGATTGGAGACTAGAAGACTTTACCAAGGGACAATGGTGTAGCAATTATGGTTGGTGCTAACATTTCTCGACATGTTACTTTATGGGACACAAGACCACTCTCATTTTGAGATGTTGACTAATCAATAAAAAATCTCTAATGTGACTAGTAAGAATGACAATCTAAATTATTTTTTAATATATTGTAATGGAAAGGTATTTGTGCAATTCCAAGATCGCCTTTGTACTAATGGTGCACATGGTTGGCATTCTTTCATGAAAATACATAATGAGATCAAACTAGAAGAAACAAGAGTATTACACTACACTTACATAAACTTCAACAACTTCGCTTCTAGAAAGATCATTGTGGCTACAAGCCTATAGAGAGGGATATTAAGAAATTTTTCATGCTAGAATTCTCAAATTTCCTAATAGTGGTGGATGTGGATGTCTAGCTAGATAATTGATAATTCCTTTACTCATTGGTAGGCTTAAAACTAGTGTAGGATTTAGTGACCAATGATGTGGAGGAGAAGAATTTTTTTAAAAAGCAATAAATAGATAACTATGAGTTGTGTCCCACTATTATTTACATGATAAGAAAATATGAATTATATAAATAATGAAAATGCATATATGTGGGGTTGCTCACTATTGGCATCATAAACACATCTTAGCATATAGTCTATTCCAAAGCAAAAATGAGCCTAAGACTACCATCTTTTGAACTCTCAATCTTTCCACTTAAAGGACTTGCTAGAAATTGTCAACCATATCTATATAGAGTGAAGTGGACAAAATAATGGTAACACGATTCCACTATGTAACTAATAATACAAATACTCCAACCACCCTACTCACACCCAAAACCTTTTTATTTTAGAAAAACATAAATTAATCCTCTCCAATGTTGACCAAAATGATAATTTGTAAGATAACTAAAGGTTGGTCTCCTTTAATAGAAGATTGACTATTGTTGACCATGGCCTCTATTATAGAGGTAAAAAATATACCCGTGATTTGTATCCATAGAAAATGTAGCCTATAAATCATATATGGTAGCTTTAGAACCCCCTATCGACTCTTGGAATGCTCTCACAAGTGCAAGAATTATAAATCAATTATAAATTATTGTCCTTTACTAGTTTCCCTGTGCTTGCTTATTTGCAATCTTCTTTCACTACTAATTTGTATCACTTCTCATAGATGGAGCATACTCTAAAATCTCTTCACACTTACTACAAACACTCA
Source organism: Sequoia sempervirens (assembly GCA_007258455.2). Lineage (NCBI taxonomy): Eukaryota > Viridiplantae > Streptophyta > Pinopsida > Cupressales > Cupressaceae > Sequoia > Sequoia sempervirens. The sequence goes on from VDFB02000017.1 coordinate 288,540,794, forward strand.
ATCTATCTATAAATATGTGGGAGTTGTCCAAATTTTGAATTTGAATTTTAAAATTTTAAGGGTAATGTATGTGAGTGTGGGATCAATCTTGCACTCATCGGATGAAGCTTAGACATGAAAAAACAATATTATTCTAGCAAGGAAGGAATGCTAAGGCATGGCGATAAATAATAAATATATTAAATGTTAGGTATACACAAATACATGTAAATATAGATTAAATGGAATAAAGATTGTGTAAATAAGGATAAATAATATTATGAGAAAATATGTCCAATTTTTTTAATATTTAAGTGTACACCATTTGCCAATATATGATTACATTAAATCATTCTATTAATCTAATACTAAATAGGAATAAGCAAAAGTCTAAAAATTTCACCATTACAAAATTTTAAAATAAATTATAAACATAAAAGAAACAACACAAGGACAAATTATTTATAGCATAATTTTTTGGTATGTGCAATTAGAAAAGTAATTTCAAAACATAAAATATGTTTATAAGATAATAGATGACCTAGAATTATCTTTTTTCTAAGATCCTCGCCAATTATGTCTTTTTTTGGGGTCATCTTTGGATCATTTCACAAATATGGATTTATTTTATCGTTTGCAAGTTTGATCTTTTTGATTACACACCTCTATCTTTGATTCACCCAATTCTTTGGTCTTCGTTAAATGTTAATGACCGACAATGTTTAAAAATACCTTAAAGAGATTGCAAGAGTCATATTCTCCTAGGTCAACCTCCTTGATAGGATCAACTTTATAGTTTTTCTTTTCTTTTTTTGTATTGATCAAAGCAAAATAATTTACAAGAATAAAGCTACCAACAGTAGCTGTAAAACATGGCCAGCTAAAATTCCAGTCAAACTATACAAAACCATAACATAACCAAAGGCCTTACAAAAGCTAAAGACGTTTACATGAGCTGTACAAAATATCAACCATAAAATACAGTTACATAGACAAAAGTTGTATAACATTATTACAATGATCAACTTTATTGTCCAGTTGAAACTTCACTATTTGATCTTTAATCTACTGTAACTGTTGTTTAGCCCTCTCATTCTTCTTACATATAACCTGAATTTGCGAAAAAAGAAGAGGCCACCTAAAGACATATATGTCAGAGTAAATCCATAGACTCCCAACTACTTGATAAAAATTATTAGAAAAAATTGCAGCACACCAATTTCTCCATATATTTTTCAAAATAACATGTCAAATAGAATTAGCAATCACATCTTTTTGCATACTAAACCTATAAACAACCTCTTTCCAAGTCAATTCATGATTAAAAATAGTTGAGAAGTCTCTAAAAATAGTAAACCATTGTCTTTTAACATAAACACAGTCTCAAAAGATGTGCCTCAAACTTTCCACACTCTTACAAAAATAATAGCTCGCTGGTTCGATAGTATTTGCACTTCAATCTATCCCCCACAAGTAGCTTGTAATGCAATATCTTCCTAACCAACACCTGTGAGTCAAAATCAACTTTGGAATGCCATATTTGAGCACTTAATTTAATCCAAAAATTATTGCTAAGTTTGCATTTTCACTTTTGATTCAAACAATTAGCAATATTCCAACTAGGAAGTAACTTCAAATATATATATTTTTAATGAAAAATTATTGAAATTATGCATATAAGATAACCATTTCCAATCTCTGAAAAAATAGCAGTCCCTTGAAGTACAAAACTTCATAGTCAGATCCACCGACACTAGAGATCTAATAAAAATGATGAACTGTTCATAACTAGAATTCAGCCCATACTGCTCTTCAATGAGCTATTCCAAGGAGCCTAGTCAAAAAGATCAAAATTCAAAAGATCTTTAAATTGTCTAACTCCCTTTTTAAACAAATAGTGAGCTTGTCTTGGGAAACATAATGCCAATGGCTGATCATGATAAGAAATTATTTTGTTCAACCAAATTGACATTGAAACAAAGCTAAACTCTGAAACTAATATCTTCCAAACCAACTATATAGTTATGGAGAGAATAAGAGATAACAATCATTAAACATTTTGATGCTTTAGGATAATGCGTTGTAGAATTATATTATTTTTAGGTGATCTAATTGAAGTGTTCCTAGCATGCTCCTTCAAATGTAAATGATATTACCCAATTTTTGATGTGTGAAAAAGATACACTTGAATACCTTTAAATACAAGCAAATAGTAGTACACTATGTCAAACTTGTACTATGTTAGTTCATGGCAAAAAATAAACAGATGAGAGTTGCCTAAAATTTGAATTTGAATATTAATATTTTAAGAATAATATGTGAGTGTGGGATTGATCTTGTACCTATAAAATTAACCTGAGACAAGGAAACATCCCAATATTTTGAAAAAGAAGAAATATCAAAACTTGATGAAAATTTATGAACATATTAAATACTAAACATATAAAAACATTTACAAATATAAATGAAATGAAATAGAAAAAAGTTAAAATATTAACATTGACATGAGAAAATAACATAGCTTTTATATAAGAGCACACTAAATTTGTTAATATATATATATAGAAAAATCTAAATAGGTAAGAATCAAAACATACATACAAATTTCACCATTAGAAAGATCAAAAATAAATTATCAAAGAAACAACACAAGGGCAAACCATGCGCAGCACATAGTTTTTTAGTATGTGCAATTAGAAAAGCAATATTAAATAATAATTAATAATAATACTAAATAATAAAACATAAATAAAATGTGTTTATAAGCTAATCAACTTCATTGAAATTTAATGTACATTGCCAAACATTATAATTATTAATCATTATTCATTATTCATTTTTCCTTAAAAGTTGTCAATCTTCAATCGCTTTGCCCCAAAGGATGAGTTGGCATAACCTAAAGAGCACATTTTGAGGAAAACTAAAATACATCGCCTCACAAGCAAATTAAATCTAAGCCACCAATTCATTTATGCAAAACCCACAGCAAATCCAGACTGTAGATCTGGGGCAACATGCAAGCAAGATAATATCCCTCTAGAGGTCATTACCTCGTGCCTTTTACAACTAGTAAACCATCAAATGATTTTTGATTCCCCTTAAAGTTGGAGGAGTTTCTCCACTAATTTTGATCATCTCTTCTGTTATTATTTACAACACCGTCAAATTTATCGAAGACATCATTTTTTCTCTTCGATTTTTTGTTTCCATCCGTTGGTTTTCTCGGGAGAGAGAAAAAAAAAAGGGAGGCAGAATGTGGAGAAGGGCAGGAACCAGGCTACAAACCCTAGCTTTGCTTAAACAACATGCAACTGTTCCATGGTCTGTTGGCGACCAGTGTTGCCAAAGGCCTCTATCGTCATCATCATCATTTGTTCATTCTTCGGTTGCGCCATTTAGCAGAACGAGCGCTCTTTTCGCCGAACATGATGCTGGTAAACCAATTTCTTTTTCCCTCAACAGATCCTTTAAATAGCTTGTAATTTTGTTAAAATTGCTTATTTCTTTAAATTTTGTTTACACAACACCTCATTATTCCCCGCATATCGATATTTGATCTTTTTTTTTTGGTTAATTTGACTCTTGCATTGCATTACATTTAAATGGAATGAGTAGATTATCGAAATGAGAAATGAATGATTATAACAATGAGATCATGTAATACAGATCATTAAGTGGATCTAGGGTTTTTAAATGCTAACAAAATAACGACTCCGTGATAATTGTATTCAGAAAAGGAATAATTATATAATGCTATCCATCTTAGATCTCCATGTGGTATATGTTGCCATGTGTGTCGAAAAATTTGTCCTTCTTTCTGACATTACTCCATCTTTTTTGTCAAGTTAAGCTTTCCTTCTTTGTGATATCACATCACACCGTTGCTACCCTCAAGCCAAGCTTTTCTTCTTTGGAGTTTCACTCTGTTCATGCCCTCGAGCCAAGCTTATCTTCTTTGTGATATCTTGTTATGTTCTTGCCTCCAAGTGAAGCTCATCTTGTTTGCATTATGTTGTTTCCCTCAAGCCAACTTGTATTCTTTGCAATATTAATCTGTTGTTGCCCACAATCCAACCGTGGTCATCTTCGTGATATAGCTCCACCATTGCCCTCAAAGCTTTCTCATCTTTGTGTACTGCTTCCTCTTTGTTGCCAGGCAGAGTTTACCAGATTATATAATTATTAATTATTATTTATATAGGTAAATTGTAAATTGTGCTTTGTAACTTTCACTTCAACATCAACTAATACTAGGGAATAAATCGTTTCTGTTTTTTCTCCTAAACCAATAGGGTTTGGCATTAAGGTCCATGCAAAAAACCAATTGAGGCCCCCACACTAAAAATCAATTGAGGCCCGGGCAAAAAAATAAACAAGGAATAATGATACACACAAATTACAGTTGTATGATACAGGACTACAGCTGCCAAAATGCCTGGTGAAACATCCATTGCCAAGATTTATGGTTACCCGATCTAAAACAAAGGAGTTTATGTTTATTTGGTTAAACTAATTAATACACAGGTATAGTGTCCAAGGCTTAGTTCACTCCAGACAAAAGTAAATTGCAAGTTTTCAACCTAAGTTTCTATAGGTTGCGTTGTTTATATAAGAAACAGATAAAACAAAAAGACACAAAGATGGTTAGTAGTGTAGGGCCCTGAAGCTCTCTTTGCTACTCGAATCTACAAAAGCCATGGTAATGCCCTTATGCACTAGACCACACAACTCATGTTTTGATATCATGGACATTGTAGCCATTGGAGCAGCCTCCTTTTGTGCTTTATATAATGTAGCATCTATCTTTGCGGGGTATCTTTGCGGGGTGGCCATGGCCTTGCTTGACCTTCAACATTGAGGTAAATTGGGCCACAGGAGCAGGTACCTCTTGAGATGAAAGTGGTGCAGGAGAGAGGCAAGGTGCAGGCACATCACTACTGGTGATTGACAACATTGTCGAGGATGACCTTTGGCTAGAAAATGTACTCAGAGATCTCCTTATTTGATGGCTTCAACACCTCCAATATACTTAAACTCAATCTACCTTTATCAGGGGTGCATGATGGAATGACCCTTTAATAGGAGTGAATGCACCTTTAATATGAGGGAGTGCGCCATTTAATGGAATGTATCTTAAATACTAAAATCACATTTATTTAGAGAAGCCATGTTAGATGGGTTTCTTTGAATATCTGCAGGGGCCAAAATCATCCATGTGTGGTCCAGTTCAATATAGCCATATTAATAGGCACATGTCTAGGGGACTTGAACTTGGGCCATCGTTTTTACAATCTCTTGAACCATAGTTAAAAAAATCTCCGAGTAACTGGCGAGTTTTAAAAAACTCATGAGTTTTTTTTTTTTTTTGCGGGTTTTTTCCGCATTTACTGGTCAAAATTGCTCGTCGATTAAAGGAGAAAAACTCGCTAAGTTTCTAGCAAGTCTTTTCCAAAAACACGGTGAGTCCACAAAAAAAACTCACCCCTAGACCCCCATGAGGGGCGTTGCCCCTCGACCCCATTGAGGGCATTGCCCTCAAACACCCATTGAATTCATTTGATTTTCTAGGTACTCTCCAAGTCTAAGTTTCCAAGTTTTCCTACAAGTCTTCATCTATAATATCCTCTAGTTCGACCTCTCCCCTAGTTTTCACTAGACATGCGAAGAGGAAGATATAAATTTGTAAAATATATTAATGTATTAATTACTTTCAATTTTACAAAAACAATTTGCTATTTTCATTTTGTTTCAGACTATCAGTATCAGCACAATCCACATGAGGATGCCATTTTGTACCCAATTTGCTTTCAAATCCTTCAAATACAACTAGACTCAACTTGTTTCTTTTATGTACTCATTTATTGACTCATTGGATGCATCTTATCATTGAATTTTGCAAAAAATGTGTATTTAATGAAATTTAAGAAATTTTTTAAGTTGCTGAGTTTTTTGCCGAGTCGTGTTTTCTAGGCTTGGCAAGTTTTCCAATTTGGCGAGCTTTTCGATTAGTGACTTGAACTAACCACTAGCCCATGGTCTGTTCTGCCCCCCTTTTTGAAATAGGATTTAATAATAAATTATAATAATAAAATTTAAATATATATAAAAAAAATTAATATAATTAAAATTTGACTAAGTTTAATGAATGGTCAAAAGGCATGAAATGAAGAGTTGTGACTTGCTCAAAAATGAGATATAAAAGGGAGGAGTTCATTTGAAAAAGGGGAAGGAAAAAAAGAAGAGAGCATATATATCAAGGAGGGATTAATTGAAGAAGAAAGGAATGGGAAGAAAATAAGGAAATGACTCTTTCCGAGGGCTGAAATTATGAAGGGTTGTACTCTTTCAAAGGGTGGTAATTGTTGAAGGTTGTGACTCTTGCAAAGGGCATACATGATGAAGAGGTGTGACTTCTCCCTTACATTGGAAGATATAAGGGGGAGAAGGTTTCATTTGAGGAGGACATGCAAGAGAGATTAATTAGGAAAAATAATTTATTATTCTCAAAAAGGCAGCAATGAAGGGTAGTGACTCAATTCTTATGAAAAATGGTGACTCTTTCACAGTTTCACCAATAAAGTATAAAGGAGAAATCATTCCAAGCATTCAAGGATCACTTATCAATCATCACTCACCAATGCATCAAATTGGCACTCATTCAATCATCACTCATGAATCCATCAAATCAATCATCAATTATCAAATCAAGCAAAGAATTAATCAACAAATCATCATCATAAATTATCAATTCATTCAATCAATCAAACATACAAACATTCATCATTCAAACATCATCAATTCAAGCATCAACCATTGTAGCCTCAAATCATTCAAATATCAATCACTAAAACATCAATCATCCATGACATTAATAAGCAATTGAAAGAATTCAAAAATCAAATTGAACAATAATTTTACAATATAAATTTTAAGAACAACCATACATATATACATTGTATAAGTTATGTTATTGCAACCATGTTTGGAATCGATTTGAAATGTTTGATAGGAAGATGTAGCAGTACCGGTTCCCTCATCAAGTACGCCAACACCAAGATGGATGTGCCATGCTTGTGAGCCAAGGGGTCGAATGACTCAGAGGCTCATTTTGTGCCCTTGGGCTTGGTTGAGGAGGACAGTCTATGGACATTCTATCAAGATTTTCCATCAGATGTCTAATATTGTTGGCTATTGGAAATAGGCTATGAAATAGATATGAATGAATTTAGATATTTTGATTTCAATAAAGATTATTTGTATATGATCACATATCCTTGATATTAATGTTGTGATGTTAATTGAGATTTTCTCTAAATTGTATTGCAATTATGTAATTATATAGAATTCTATTTGTAAATAAATTGCATTTATTGAAATTGTTATTTTTGGGAAAAAACGCGTATATCCCATAAAAGGGGGCATTACATGGTCTGCTAGATGCAGCCTCACTGCTAGTTCAATGCTTATTTCATATTTCTTTAGTGTGATAGGTTGTGTACTTTGAAAATAACAATCTACACTGTTAGTTTAATGTATGATTGGATTTCTTTAAAGCATGAAGGAAATGTAAATAGGATTTCTTTAGTGTGGTAGGTTGTGTACTTTGAAAATAACAATCTACACTGTTAGTTTAATGTATGATTGGATTTCTTTAAAGCATGAAGGAAAGGTAAATAGGATTCCTAATAACCTAAATGCACCACATCAAGGGTGTAGAGTTATTCTTGAACATGCATGCAGATATGGAACACACAAACATATTTTTGTATGTCTGAAGTAGTCAACTTAAGGGAGAATGGTCATTTAATAATCCTTTATGCCCTATTTTTCTACCCAACGTAGAATAGAGTAAAAAGGAGTCTTGGTTTCAGTTTTAATCAGTTCTACTTCTGTAAGTTCTTTGAGCAAGAGATATTGTATCGTAGCTCAAAACTTGTTAGCCTGGGACTAGAAATGAATGTAATATTTTGAGTTAGCCCAAAACTAGAAATGAATGTAATATATCATTTTGAAGAGCAAATTAGTTCATTTTCAGACTTATATATGCTGTAAAGACACCCTTTCTCAATAAAAATTTAGTATTATTGTCTTCTTAACAACTATTTCATTATGTGCAAACGAATGATTGATATGTCTTTTTCTATTTTTTATTCTAAAACCTCAAATGCATTGTCTCATTTCCAACACTTTTAAGCAGGAATGTATGTATCATGCAGATCATAGGCTGTGCCATTGAAGTTAAAGCCCTTTATTTGTGAAAAGTACTGGATTTTCCTTTTAAAGCTTACAAACTTTTTCAGCTTTCCTCTAAAACACTTATTTATGAACATGTTAACCTTTGAGTTGTGCAAACACAAACTAAAATACTTAAAGATTTGTGTGTCAAAATAGTAGTTCAAGGCATTCCATGTTTGGAAAATCACCTTATTAGCCATAGGTTTTCAATTCATGCCATCTTTATATCCTTTTCCATTCGCAAAAGCAGTAGTTTAAGTTAGGATAATTGAAATTACCAAGAGAACCAACTCACTCTAGAGGTTAACTCCCACATCTTGAGCCCACAATCAAGGGAATTATCCCATGTTTCACCAGTAGGCTGAGTTTTGCAACTCAATAAGGGTGCACTATTTGGTGAACATCACCACTTCTTCTAGCCATGACACCATATCTTTATCCAAATTCTAGCTTATCATATCGAAATTGTGCAAGTGTTAATCCACCCATGCACATGCTACTTTTCTTGTGCACGGGTGCTAAACTATGGGTATGAATAATTTGTGAAAGTGAACTTGTGTTCATGTAGACGAGTCTCATATTTCACATATGTGTTGCTTTCCATGCAAGCACCACTTTAGCTAGTGCAAGTGCCATTTTCAGATCATAAGCGTCAATAGTGATTGTGGAAGCATTGATTCATGCCTTTTTCATGGATTGATGCTTCCACTTTCTTCTTCTTCCCTCTCATATTAATGATGCTCAAGATGCACTAGGCGTTTAGTTGTCAAAATGTACCAATGGTCATGCCTCTATTGGTCATCCATCATATTGCACTCAGTTTGGTTAATGGGTGTGGCATGAGATATTCACCATTTTCTTTTAGCTTATTCATGCAATTTGATGTTTTGATCTCCAAGGTCTCATGATGCAAATGAACTATTGCACCCCCTAGGCCTATTTATAGGTATCCTAAGACCTAATTTATACCCCCTTCACTCTTTTATCTTCTATTTCTTCATCCTTTATCCACATTTACATATCTACATCCATTATACATCGTACAAAGCATATCAAGTGGAGCATTGGGTGCACTTCACTTTAATTTAACAAAATGAGCAAAAAGAAACATGGTATAAAGGTTCATTATTTAGTTTAGAATATTTGGGTTTATTATTTAGTTTTGAATCTTTGTGTTTTCATCCCTTGTCTTCAATTACATTCTTTTTAGGTACCCCAATTGAAATGGTGTGTTCCTTTAAATGTGAATTATATTCCTCATTTTTTGATGTATGAAGTGAACACATTTGAATACCTTTAAATATAAGAAAACATCAATAAACTGTGCCAAACATGTGCTAAAGTTGGCCATGTCAAGAAAAAATATGTTGGAGTTGTCCAAAATTTGAATTTGAATTTTAAAATTTTAAGGGTGATGTATGTGAGTGTGGGATCAATCTTGCACTCATGGGATGAATGTTAGACATGAAAAAACAATAATATTCTAGCAAGGAAGGAATGCTAAGGCATGGCGATAAATAATAAATATACTAAATGTTAGGTATACAAAAATACATGTAAATATAGATTAAATGGAATCAAGATTGTGTAAATAAGGATGAATAATATTATGAGAAAATATGTCCAATTTTTTTTATATTTAAGTGTACACCATTTGTCAATATATGATTACATTAAATCATTCTATCAATCTATTACTAAATAGGAATAAGGAAAAGTGTAAAAATTTCACCATTACAAAATTTTAACATAAATTATAAACATAAAAGAAACAACACAAGGACAAATTATTTATAGCATAATTTTTTGGTATGTGCAATTAGAAAAGTAATTTCAAAACATAAAATATGTTTATAAGATAATAGATGACCTAAAACTATCTTTTTTCTAAGATCCTCACCAATTATGTCTTTTTTTGGGTCATGTTTGGATCATTTCACAAATATGGATCTATTTTATCGTTTGCAAGTTTGATCTTTTTGATTACACACCTCTATTTTTGATTACAACTCCGTCAATTTCTCTTCCATTTTTTGTTTCCATCGGTTGGTTTTCTCGGGAGAGAGAAAAAAAACAGGGAGGCAGAATGTGGAGAAGGGCAGCAACCAGGGTACAAACCCTAGCTTTGCTTAAACAGCATGCAGCTGTTCCACGGTCTGTTGGCGGCCAGTGCTGCCAAAGGCCTCTGTCGTCATCATCGTCTTTCGTTCATTCTTCGGCTGCGCCATTTAGCAGAACGAGCGCTCTTTTCGCCGAACATGATGCTGGTAAACCAATTTCTTTTTACTTCAATAGATCGTTTAAATAGCTTGTAATTTTTTTAAAATTGCTTATTTCTTTAAATTTTGTTTAGACAACGCCTCATTATTCGCCGCATATCGATATTTGATCTGTTTTTTTTGGTTGATTTGAGTCTTTCATTGCATTACATTTAAATGGAATGAGCAGATTATCGAAATGAGAAATGAATGATTATAACAATGAGATCATGTAATACGGATCATTAAGTGGATCTAGGGTTTTTAAATGCTAACAAAATAACGGCGACTCCGTGATAATTGTATTCAGAAAAGGCGTAATTATTTAATGCTATCCATCTTAGATCTCCATGTGGTATATGTTGCCATGTGTGTGGAGAAATTTGTCCTTCTTTCTGACATTACTCCATTTTTTTTGTCAAGTTAAGCTTGCCTTCTTTGTGATATCACATCACACCGTTGCTACCCTCAAGCCGAGCTTGTCTTCTTTGGAGTTTCACTCTGTTCATGCCCTCGAGCCAAGCTTGTCTTCTTTGCGATATCTTGTTCTGTTCTTGCCTCCAAGTGAAGCTTATCTTGTTTGCATTCTGTTGTTTCCCTCAAGCCAGCCCGTATTCTTTGCAATATTAATCTGTTGTTGCCCACAATCCAACCGTGGTCATCTTCGTGATATAGCTCCACCATTGCCCTCAAAGCTTTGTCGTCTTTGCGTACTGCTTCCTCTTTGTTGCCAGGCAGAGTTTACCAGATTATATAATTATTAATTATTATTTATATAGGTAAATTGTAAATTGTGCTTTGTAACTTTCACTTCAACATCAACTAATACTAGGGAATAAACAGTTTCTGTTTTTTCACCTAAATCAATAGGGTTTGGCATTAAGGTCCATGCAAAAAACCAATTGAAGCCCCCAAACTAAAAATCAATTGAGGCCCAGACAAAAAAATAAACAAGGAATAATGATACACACCAATTACAGTTGTATGATACAGGACTACAGCTGCCAAAATGCCTGGTGAAACATCCATTGCCAAGATTTATGGTTACCCGATCTAAAACAAAGGAGTTTATGTTTATTTGGTTAAACTAATTAATATACAGGTATAGCATTCAAGGCTTAGTTCACTCTAGACAAAAGTAAATTGCAAGTTTTCAACCTAAGTTTCTATAGGCTGCATTGTTTATATAAGAAACAGATAAAACAAAAAGACACAGAGATGGTTAGTAGTGTAGAGCCCTGAAGCTCTCTTTCCTACTCGAATCTGCAAAAGCCATGGTAATGCCCTTATGCACTAGACCAGACAGCTCTTGTTCTGATATTATGGACATTGCAGCCATTGGAGCAGCCTCCTTTTGTGCTTTATATAATGCAGCATCTATCTTTGCGGGGTGGCCATGGCCTTGCTTGACCTTCAACAGTGAAGTAAATTGGGCCACAGGAGCAGGCACCTCTTGAGATGAAAGTGGTGCAGGGAAGAGGCAAGGTGCAGGCACATCACTACTAGTGATTGACAAAATTGTCCAGGACGACCTTTGGCAGGAAAATGTACTCAGATATCCCTTGATTTGATGGCTTCAGCACCTCCAATATACTTAAACTCAGTCTACCTTTATCAGGGGTGCATAAGGGAATGACCCTTTAATAGGAGTGAATGCACCTTGAATATGAGGGAGTGCACCATTTAATGGAATGTATCTTAAATACTAAAATCACATTTATTTAGAGAAGTCATGTCAGATGGGTTTCTTTGAATATCTGCAGGGGCTAGAATCATCCATGTGCAGTCCAATTCAATATGGCCATATTAACAGGCACATGTCTAGGGGACTTGAACTTGGGCCATCATTTTTACAATCTCTTGAACCATAGTTGAAAAACTCTCCGAGTAATTTGTGATTTTTTTTTTTTTATGGTGGGTTTTTCTTGCATTTACTGGTCAAAATTGCTTGCCGATTAAAGGAGAAAAACGTGCCATGTTTCTGGCAAGTTTTTGCCAAAAACATGGTGAGTCTGCAAAAAAAACTCGCCCCTAGACCCCCATGAAGGGCGCTGCCCCTCGACCCCGTTGTGGGCATTGCCTTCAAACACCCATTGAATTCATTTGATTTTCTAGATACTCTCCAAGTCCAAGTTTCCAAGTTTGCCTACAAGTCTTCATCTATAATATCCTCTAGTTCGACCTCTCCCCTAGTTTTCACTAGACATGCGAAGAGGAAGATATAAATTTGTAAAATATATTAATGTAGTATTTACTTTCAGTTTTACAAAAACAATTTGCTATTTTCATTTTGTTTCAGACTATTAGTATCAGCACAATCCACATGAGGATGCCATTTTGTACCCAATTTGCTTTCAAATCATTCAAATACAACTAGACTCAACTTGTTTCTTTTATGTACTCATTTATTGACTTATTGGATGCATCTTATCATTGAATTTTGCAAAAAATGTGTTTTTAATGAAATTGAAGCAATTTTTTAAGTTGCCGACTTTTTTGCGGAGTCATGTTTTCTGGGCTTTACGAGTTTTTCAACTATGTGAATTGAACTAACCACTAGCCCATGGTCTTTAATGCCCCCCTTTTTGAAATAGGATTTAATAATAAATTATAATAATAAAATTTAAATATATATAAAAAAATTTAATATAATTAAAATTTGACTAAGTTTAATGAATGGTCAAAAGGCATGAAATGAAGAGTTGTGACTTGCTCAAACATGAGATATAAAAGGGAGGAGTTCATTTGAAAAAGTGGGAAGGAAAAAAAGAAGGGAGCATATATATCAAGGAGGGATTAATTGAAGAAGAAAGGAATGGGAAGAAAATAAGGAAGTGACTCTTTCCAAGGGTAGAAATTATGAAGGGTTGTACTCTTTCAAAGGGTGGTAATTGTGGAAGGTTGTGACTCTTGAGAGGTGTGACTTCTCCCTTACATTGGAAGATATAAGGGGGAGAAGGTTTCATTTGAGGAGGACATGCAAGAGAGATTAATTTGGAAAAATAATTTATTATTCTCAAAAAGGCAGCAATGAAGGGTGGTGACTCATTTCTTATGAAAAATGGTGACTCTTTCACGGTTTCACCAAAAGTATAAAGGAGAAATCATTCCAAGCATTCAAGGATCACTTATCAATCATCACTCGCCAATGCATCAAAGTGGCACTCATTCAATCATCACTCATGAATCCATCAAATCAATCATCAATTATCAAATCAAGCAAAGAATCAATCAGCAAATCATCATCATAAATTATCAATTCATTCAATCAATCAAACATACAAACATCCATCATTCAAACATCATCAATTCAAGCATCAACCATTGTAGCCTCAAATCATTCAAATATCAATCACTAAAACATCAATCATCCATGACATTAATAAGCAATTGAAAGAATTCAAAAATCAAATTGAACAATAATTTTACAATATAAATTAAGAACAACCATATATATATACATTGTAGAAATTAAGATATTGCAACCATGTTTGGAATCGATTTGAAATGTTTGATAGGAAGATGCAGCAGTACCGGTTCCCTCATCAAGTACGCCAACCCTAAGATGGATGTGCCATGCTTGTGAGCCAAGGGGCCGAATGACTCAGAGGCTCATTCCGTGCCCTTGGGCTTGGTTGAGGAGGACAGTCTGCTGATATTCTATCAAGATTTTCCATCAGATGTCTAATATGGTTGGCTATTGGAAATAAGCTATGAAATACATATGAATGAATTTAGATATTTTGATTTCAATAAAGATTATTTGTATATGATCATTTATCCTTGATATTAATGTTGTGATGTTAATTGAGATTTTCTCTAAATTGTATTGCAATTATGTAATTATATAGAATTCTATTTGTAAATAAATTGCATTTATTGAAATTGTTATTTTTGGGCAAAAATGCGTATATCCCAAAAAAGGGGACATTACATGGTCTGCTAGATGCAGCCTCCCTGTTAGTTCAATGCTTATTTCAGATTTCTTTAGTGTGATAGGCTGTGTACTTTGAAAATAACAATCTACACTGTTAGTTTAATGTATGATTGGATTTCTTTAAAGCATGAAGGAAAGGTAAATAGGATTTTTTTAGTGTGGTAGGTTGTGTACTTTGAAAATAACAATCTACACTGTTAGTTTAATGTATGATTGGATTTCTTTAAAGCATGAAGGAAAGGTAAATAGGATTCCTAATAACCTAAATGCACCACATCAAGGGCGTAGAGTTATTCTTGAACATGCATGCAGATATGGAACACACAAACATATTTTTCTATGTCTGAATTGCATAAATTTTTACTAAGTTACTGGTTTGTGTTTGGTTATAGAGATTCAGTTATGGTGGTGTGGCAATTTTTGTAAGCTTCATGCATGTTGGATACCTCTGTACAAAAATAAATAAATTAAAATCACAAATATGTATACATATTTTAGCCTAAAAGAGGAATTATGTTTGGATAACCATATAACATACATATAATAAACAAAACAATCATCAAAATACTATTTCAATGTCAATTTGTGAAACTCCAATGTCATGATCTAAGATATTAATTGTTCAATAAGAATACTATAAAATTATAAATAATAAAGTCAGAAATCATTCTTATTGCTCTTCATAAAGAGCATCATCATCATCATTGAGATTAAATGCTGGAGATAAATTATATGTCATTTTAAAAACTTTACATGTGTCTACATCTTAGTGCACCAAATGTTATTTCTTGTTGATTAAAAAGTCAGTCAATCTATAGAAATTAAGTTCGAATGAATTTTGTTATTAAGTGTTTTTCTATTGCTATTTAGGTTATAACTTTCTATTGGGCTACCACCCTAGAAAAGCATAAATAAAATATTTCAATATGAAAGAGCTAAATGATGATAACAGTTGCTGAAGGAAAGAAAGTTAGAAAAAACACATGTGAGTATTGAGCATTCACCAGCCAGCCAAAATATGGAATAAAAAACAAAAGCCACTCCTACTGTCTGCAAACAAACACCACCTGTCCAGCCAAAAACTTTCAAAAACTCAGCACATGCCCCATCTTCCAACATCAGAATTCACTGCAGCTCGCCATTCAACTATGTCCTCGACCTCGATTGCATTGGAGTTTTAACTAACTTCCTCACCCATAGAAAAATCAAGTCATGTGAAGTGAATACATGGGATGTCTTCTTATGCTGCTGAGACCTAAGTACTTTTATATCCCCAAAAATGGGAACAGTATGGTCATT
This sequence comes from Sequoia sempervirens, assembly GCA_007258455.2. Taxonomy (NCBI): domain Eukaryota; kingdom Viridiplantae; phylum Streptophyta; class Pinopsida; order Cupressales; family Cupressaceae; genus Sequoia; species Sequoia sempervirens. Next base: position 288,556,502 of record VDFB02000017.1, read on the forward strand.
GGAAACTTCAAGATGACCATTGTTGTGGGTCACCATGAGACCCGCCGATACTTTATGGAATTGATAATAGTAATCCCTAAACACCAGCAATTCTTTTTGATTAGGTGAGAGAGACTTCACTTACATATTTGACATCTCCTTTAACTTCCACCTCCGCTCGTGAATTCAAAATAGACATGTCACCAAAATGTTTAAGCAATAATAGATGGGAGTAACCAAATTATTTGAGATGCATTAGGAATAATCAGTACTAGTTTAGAGATGAAGTCCTCCCTAATGGAGGCTTTAGAGCGTGACGTTTCCATCATCCCTAGAACATTATCACCAAAGAACATACTTAACAAACTCTAACACTGTTGAGATGATACAATTAAACATAGAACCCAACCAAATATTAGCAGCTCAATCCTTCTTAAATAGCCCATGAGAATTCCTCCCTTTGGCACTAGCTGGCCAACCACCTGACCAAATTCCAAACACATAAAGCACACTAAGAAGCAACCCTCTGAGAAGCTGTGACAAGCATAAAGCAATAGCCCAAAGCCACCTCTTGGATAGATTAAATAAACCTTCCCACATGCACCTATTAAATACAATGCTAGAACTCACATGAAAGGGCTTTAAAACATACTCATCTCGCTATAAATAAGAACATCTTTAATAACTAAGCCTTGCTGTAATGTTGAAGGGACCCAATGGTCCATAAAAAGAAAAACTGTAAAATCCTTATGGGGGCTTATAATTTAAGAAAGAGTTCAAACCTTTCCATGTGGATGGAAAGCCACTGTACAAAACCATTAATGGATCATAATCTACACCACAATTTGCCAAAAATTGATAGCTACATTAGTTTTTTTGTGACAATACAATTAAACTACTGCTTTAAACTGTTTTCTTAGAGTAGTGCCTCTTATGGGAACCTCGTAAGTTGACAATTTGGAAGAACCTTTTTGAGAGAGTGGATAAACACTAGGGAATCCCCTTCTACTACTAAATTTTGTATCCCCACTGAAGAGGCAAGACATACTTGACACTAATCTTTCCTATTCCACTTAATTATTTGTCCTAATACACAAAAAAAGAGACTTCCTATGAACAAAGCTCCTATCCTCCTTTTGGGTAATGAAACATGCACTTATATAGCTCAGATTGCTTATGAAGCTCCATCAAAGTTCAACTTAGGAAATCCATTTGTAGCAGGCTTCTACAATTGCTTATCCACTTTGACCTGTATAATGCCTCTTGAAGAAAAAGATGTGACATTATCACCTACAAAATTTACACCTTGTACCCATTAATGGGGATGATTGTGAATATATTTAAATAGAGTGTAAGTTTTCTTACAACTAATTTTATTAATCTTATAAATAATTATTTATGAGAACCCATTGTCATAATTATAAGTGATCCATATAACATTGGTTACATCTAGATAATACTAACAAAAGACCACTGAAACATAGGTTTTTGATGTACTACAAATCATATATTTTGATGTATCACGTCATCCTTAAAACATAGTACTTACCCTTTTTGTGGATTAATACTATTTTGAAATATACCAAGCTCAGTTACACACATAGAAGCATCGATTAATCTTTCCTTTTACACTTTGATTTTGGTTGTAACCAAACACATAATAATAGCATATCACAAAAGAAATAATTGAACAATATTACTCAGCAATAGTGAACTGGAAAAATCGATAGATACAACAACTATCACAAAATGATCCACTTCATTGACATATCGATTATAGATGATGTTGAACTACAATAAACATAATGCTAAAGGATTTGCAAACTAGGCCATTCCAGAAAGTGAGGTGATTCCATACAATCAATCGAGACAACAATTTCAGCAAATAGTGGTTGCAAATAACAGTAGTTTGATATGGAATTCTTTGCCCAGGAGTGATTGTGATATAACAGGGTGTTTTGCGTTGAGGAAAGGAGTCGAGTATGAGTGATGAACCTACGATAGGCGTTAGTTCGCCTTGCTAATAAGTGTTGATATACACCAATTCCTGTCACCCTCCTAGTGGTGCCTCTCTTGAACTCAGACCCTCTCTCGATATCACTTCACTACCAGGAAAATTGTCTCACAGGTATGTGGGAAATGATGACGACACCCTTTAGGGGTGGCACGAGCCGAGAGGCTCTGCCACCACGTCCTTTGATCGTTGTGTCTCCTTGGAATTCAAAATGATTGTCACTCAATGCATGTGTTGATCAAGCCTTATGATGATTCACCACCTATCGCTTGATTGCATTTCTTGAACCGTGGTTCCAAATAGTCTCCTCATACTTGAAATGGTGGATGCATTAGTTGAACTTGCATGGTGTGAATGAATGAAAATCACAGTTGCAAAGTAGGGGTGTCATCCTACTTTGTAGAGGATCTTTGGAGGTTTTCCTCTCCAAGAGATTTGCCAAATAGCTCCCAAAGAAAGAACATAAATACCAGCTTAAGGTGCCTTACCAAATGGGTCAGCCAGATCCATTATAAAATTTATTATTATTATTATTTACAATTAATTATTATTATATTATTTAATAATATTTTAAATATAATAAATTCAAAGGTAGTGTTAAGAAACACTTTTTTCTCACCAAAAATTGAAATTGGGACTAGTCAAGGGGTAGAACATGATAGTCCTCCCCTCCCAAATGTTGCTTATCCTGAAGCAACCTCAAATTTGTATGCTCAAAGATCTCCACACCTTCCCATGTTGCATCTTCGATGTGTAGGTTTTTCCATTTCACCAAGTATTCTAGGATTACCTTGTTCCTTAACCTTTTCCCTCACATCTAGGACTGTTTTGGTTTCAAGTATCAACTTGCCTTCATCATCAAGAGGGGGCAGCTCTATTGAAGTTATGATTTGCTGCCCAATTGCCTTTTTGAGGCATGACACATGAAAAATGTTGTGGATCCTGCTGCCCTTGGGCAATTCTAGTTTGTATGCAACCTCTCCAATCTTCCTTACAATCTGATAGGGTCAATAAAACTTTGGCTTCAGCTTTTTTGCACCACTCCCCTTGAGATTGCTTATATGGCTGCAATCTCAAGAAGACCATATCACCAACCTCAAAAACTCTCTGTTTTGTGCCGATTTGCATACATCTTTTGCTGGTTTTGAGTACACTGTAAACTATCCTTGAGGGTATTCAAGATATCCATACTTTGTTGCATCACAGCTTGTGCTCTAGGGAACCTACTATTGGTAAGGACCAAATCCATCAATGAAGTAGCATCATAACCATAGAAAGCCTTGAATGGTGACATACCTATAGGCATGTGATGTGTGGTGTTGTAGCAAAACTCCCCCAAATGTAACCACTTGACCCAAATTGTTTGCTGCCCTATAACATAATTCCTTAGGTAGCCTTCAATCCACTTATTCACGATTTCAATTTGCCCATTTGTTTGTGGATGTTGGCTAGTGTTGGGAGTTAATTCCGTGTGAGTGAATTGAAAGAGCTCTTGCCAGAACAAGTTGATAAACTTGCTGTCCCTGTCACTCACAATGTTCTTGGGCAGCCCATGAAGCTTAAATATCTCTCTAAAAAACAAATCAGCAACTTGAGGAGCCTTATAATCTGAAGGAATAACATGGAAATGAGCATACTTTGTAAGCCTATCAACCACCACATAAATATAGTCCTTACCTTGCACCTTAGGCAGCCTTGTAATGAAATCCATGGAAATATGCTCGGTCTTGTTTTGTTGGCACACCAAACACTCCCTAACGTGCTGCATTACATCATTCTTTAGTCCTTTCCATGAAAAACGCTCTCTGACTTGCTTGTAGTCTTGTAGAAACCCGGGTGACCAGCAAGAGGTGTGTCATGACATGCTCTCATAATCTGCTTTTTTACCCTATATTTTGGCACAAGATACACACGATCTTTGTAAAGTATAAGGTCTTCAACCACCTTGTATCTATCATCAAGCAACTTCCCATCCAAAATCTCAGTAGCAAAGGAATTCTTGGCATATTCAACCATTATGGCAGCCTTCTAGTCAGTAGATATATTAGAAATAGAACATAAATAAGGCTTCCTAGAGAGTGCATCAGCCACCACATTGTTTTTTCCCTTCACATACTCAATATCAAAATCATAGGTTTGAAGTTTGCTTACCCTTTTTTGCTGCCTATCATTCAAGTCACATTGATTGAGGAAGAATATGAGGTTGTTATGATCTGTTTTGACTACAAACCTACCACACACCAAGTATTGTTTGAATTTGGCAAGAGCATGCATGATAGCTAGCATCTCCTTGTCATAAATACAAAAGCTCCTTTTTGAATCCTTGAGCTTCCTACTCTCATATTCTATGGGATGTCTATTTTTGCATCAAAATTGCCCCAATGCCCTCTCCTGAAGCATCGCACTCAAGTAGAAAAGGAAGTGAGAAATATGGTATAGCCAAAATAGGGCATGAACTTATAACCTCCTTAAGCTTATCAAAAGTTTGCTGTGTAGTAAGACTCCATGAAAATGCTCCCTTCTTTGTCAAATTGGTCAATAGGGCTATAAGTTGTGAAAACCCTTTCACAAACCTCCTGTAGTAGCTGCATAAGCCATTAAATCCTCTTGATTGTGACAAGGCCCTTGGTTTAGGCCAATCTTGGATCGCCTTGATCTTCTCTTCATCAACACTCATCCCTTGAGCACTAATCTTATGCCCTAAGTATATAATTTCAGCCATTTCGAATTCACATTTGGATAACTTAGCGTAGTATGAATGCTGCTCAAGAATGCTAAGTACCTCATCTAGATGCTTCAAATGATCCTCCCATGTCCTACTGTAGATCATGATATCATCAAAGAAAACCAATACGAATTTCCTCAATTGAACAATGAATACTTGATTCATGCATGACTGAAAGGTAGCGGTGGCATTGGTCAATCCAAAAGCATGACCAAAAACTCGTAATGTCCATAATGGCACCTGGAAGCTTTCTTGTGCACATCCTTATCTCTCATCCTTATTTGGTGATACCCCGAATGCAAATCAATTTGGGAGAAGTATATTGCACCATGGAGCTCATCTAACAATTCATCGATTCTGGGAATGGGATAGCGGTTCTTGATCGTCTTCTTGTTGAGTGTTCTATAGTCTATACACATCCTTAGTGTCCCATCTTTTTTTTGGACCAATAGCACGTATGATGCCCCATATCTAATAGCTCCTTAATTGTCTTCTCAATCTCTTCCTTATATGCCCTTCGATGATGATAGGGGGTAGTGATGACCGGTTTTTCTCCCTCTTCAAGCTCAATCACATGCTGGAAAGCCCTCCTAGGATGTAAACCATGAGTTATATTGTCAAAAACCTTACTATGACTCTCTAGGATGGGCTGAAAAAAGTTTTCCCTTCCGTGGAAGGCCCTGTATCCGTAATCAAACATACAGCTGCCCAAACAACTTGACCTCTACGCAAAGCCCTCACCATATGCTTGGCTGACACCACATGGGACCCCCATTAGAAAGGCCTCGAAGGACTATCTCCTTCCCATTAGATTTGAACTATAGCTCCATATTTTGATAATTTTGTGTGTACTCTCCCAGTGAGTGCAGCCCCTGCACTCCTAGGACCACCTTTGTGTCACCTATGCCAATCACATAGAAATCATCCCTCATCTTATGACAACCCAGAGTCAAATTCAACTGCTGAATCCTTAGATTGTAGGGTGGAGTGTAACCATCAGCCACTGTGACATTAAATCCCTCAAAATCTTTAGTCTTCAATCTCATCTTAGCCACCAACCTCTCATCGATAAAATTGTGGATAGCTCCACTGTCAATCAAAACAGTCACCCGTTGCCCTTGTAAAGCTCCTTTAACCCGAAATGAATTACCTTGGTTCCCCTGACAGGGCTGCAAGTGTTCCCCCTAGATGCCCATCCTCTTTAGTTTCATGCTCATCCTCAATCAGAGCCAACTTTGGATCAGCGACTTCATCCTTAGAATCCTCATCTAAAACCACCTCAATGTAGTGTATATGGCCCTTCCCTAGACAACAATGACCTGATTGCCATGGCTCCCTACACGTGAAACATAACTTCTTCCTACATATCTCATTCTTAGGTATGTTCAATTGGCTGGGTTTGGGTGGTACCGTCCTTGGGGGAGTAATGTCTCTTTGAGGAAACTTCTTGGGCACAACGAGAGGTGCATTATTGGAGTATGATTTGTCCTTAGCTACTGAATCTTCCAAGTTCAAGGCTTTCCTAATGGCATCTTGTAGTGAGATAGGATCAAATGCCCTCACCAATCCTTTGAGGTGTTTAGATAGGCCTTTAACAAAAAGGACTGAGTCTTCTTTCTGTCACATTTTGAAACATCACTGCAAGTCTCTCAAACTCAACAACATAATTCTCCACTTTACCTTCTTGCCTCAACTGTGCTAATTTTTGGAAATGGATTTTTTGATCTTTCCTATCAAATCTCTCTGTCAATCTTTGACTGAAATCCTCCAATGTTGTGATGGAGTCATGCCCTTGTGTTACCATACCATGATACCACACCATTCATTGGCCAAACCCTCAAGATGCAAGGTAGCAAATTTGATGTCTTCCTCTTCACACATTGGATTCAAGAAGGAAAAATATGTGTAATTTTTGCAACCAAGCCCTTGCCGAGGAACTCCTTGATCCATCAAAAATTGGAATGGTGATCTTACCTAAGCGATGCTGGATATCTCTCCTATCTTCATACCTTCTCCAATGCCCCATCCTTGTTTTCATGTTGTGAAATTCTGTGAAAGTCATAGCTCTGCGAATGGCGGTACTTAGAGCATGATATTCATTGTGGCACATCATTGTGTAGTCTAGCAATATCATCCTCTTGCTCGAGTGGCACTTCTAATTTGTTTTCTGCCTCTTTTTGCAAGAATTTTTCTTTGAAAGTCTTTGCAAAGGCTGCTGGTAGGCCATAGATTTTGGCATCCAAGCTTCTATGTGTTATACACCTCGACATCATTTTGTCTAGCCTAACTGCTGCCCTCAACTCCCTTTGGCATAGCCCTACCAACACCCAATTGCTGGCTCAAACCTCTCAACAGCTAGACCATTTCCACCATAGTTTCCCTAATGTTGGTTTGGAATTCTTTGGATTCCTTGACAAACTGCTGACCTTCGTCTTCTTCGTCAACCATGGTAGCCTTCTTCCTTTCCCTAAGATGATACCTTAGATCCTTGTTGCTCATGAAAGGGTACACAGGCTGGTAGGATGCCAAGCTCTGATACCACTGAAATATACCAAGCTCACACAAAAGCAATGATTAATCTTTCCTTTTACACTCTGATTTGGATTGTAACCAAACACATAGTAACAACATATCACAAAAGAAATAATTGAACAATATTACTTAGCAATAGTGATCTAGAAAACTTGACAAATACAACAATTAATACAAAATGATCCACTTCATATTGACATATCGATTACAGATGATGTTGAGCAACAGTAAATGGAATGCGAAAGGCTTTACAAACCAGGCTGTTCTAGAAAGTGAGGTGATTCCATACAATCAATTGAGATAGCAATTTCAGCAGATAGTGACCGCAAATAACAATAGTCTGATGTGGAATTCTCTGTCCAAGAGTGGTCGTGATATAACAGGTTGTTCCACGTTGAGGAAAGGAGTCGAGTATGAGTGATGAACCCGCTATAGGCGTTAGTTTGCCCTGCTAATGAGTGTTGATATACATCGATTCTCGGCGCTCTCTTAGTGGTACCTCTCTTGAACTCATACCCTCTCCCAATATCACTTCGTTGCCAAGAAAATTGTCTCATGGGTATGTGGGAAATGACGACAACACCCTTTAGGGGTGGTGCAAGCCGAGAGGCTCTACCACCACGTCCTTTGATTGTTGTGACTCCTTGGAATTCAGAATGATTGTTGCTCAATGTGTCAATTGAGCCTTATGATGATTTGCCACCTATTGCTTGATCGCCCTTCCCGAATTGTGGTTCCAAATAGTCTCCTCAGATCTGAAATGGCGGATGCATTAGTTGAACTCACATGGTGTGGATGAATGAAATTCACAGTTGCAAAAAAGGGGTGTCGTCCTACCTTGCAAAGAATCTTGAGAGGTTTTCGTCTCCAAGAGATTTGCTAGACAATCTGTCCAACTGTAATGTCAAATAGCTCCCAAAGAAAGAACATAAATACTAGCTTAAGGCGCCTTCCCAAATGGGTCGACCAAATCCATCATAAAATTTATTACTATTATTTAAAATTAATTATATTATATTACTTAATAATATTTTAAATATAATAAATTTAGAGGTAGTGTTAAGAAACACTCTTGCCCGCCAAAAATTGAAATTGGGACTAGTCAAGGGGCGGAACATGACATATTTAATTTCCACCACTTGCTATGGATGAAGTAGGTATTCATCTTTCAAATTCCAGAACACATATCAACCTGATTAACTCTACAAAATAGTGGTTGTGAGGTGAAAGTGCCATTTTCTTTCTTTTAATGACATATTTAATTTCCACCACTTGCTATGGATGAAGTAGGTATTCATCTTTCAAATTCCAAAACACATGGCAAGCTGATTAACTCTACAAAATAGTGTTTGTGAGGTGAAAGTGCCATTTACATAATGTGACACCCCAACAAACTACGAAAACTCACATTATTTTTTTTTACCTTTATTAAACATTCTAAATCACTGATTACACATTAATTATGAGGGGAATTACTAGATTTGGGATTCTTTGTGTTGCTTGGTACACCTAGTAACCTTCCTTTGAATGTGACATGTGGAGAATTTTAGCTAAATTCCTTTTCATTTGGCCTTAAGCTGTTGTTATTGACCACTAAATGGTTGTCAATTTTAAATCAACACTAGCATGCCATGTGACACACAGGTAGCCTCTGATGATCCCAAGTAATCCATAATTATTCTTGGGGATTAGTTTGGAAGATTCAGATCTAAAACAATATTAAACTAGATTTGAAAGTTCACTAGGTTTGAGAGATTTGGAGCAAAAATCATTCATGGAGTTCTATTTCTTCCACAAATTCATTATGGATTTGATGGGAATTTTATATCTAGTTTAACCTGTTTTAGATATATGTTTGTGCCTTTTAAGGCTTTCAAGATTTACCCGAGGTTCTTTGGTCAACAGTTTAGAAGTTATTCAATGGGGTCGATTAGGGCACGTGAAGGTTTTTTCGACAAGACTTGTCATGCAGCTTAATGTATTAATGCACCTATTTGCATTGAGGAAAACTTGAGACAATTTGGAACAAAGTGCAGGGATACGAGGTGTGGGGAGATATAAAAGAAAACTTGTTTAATGGCACAAAATTACCTGAGACTTCCAATTCATAAAGGTTTTAGCTCCATTGAATTAGGACCACTTTTTAACATGTGACAATCTAATTCTAATGAAATAACAATGCTAACCCAAGGAATAGGACACATACATCCCAACCTGCATCCATGGCATGATGCAAAGAACTTAAAAAATTCTTATTTTGGGGCAGGGGCTAGCTACAACTACCTAAAATTAAAAGAAAATGGCTCTGAAGAAAGTGTTGTTGTCAAGGTCATCTCTTATTTGGATGAATGAACCTCTAAATTTCTAAAAGTTCTTTGAAAGTTGATGAAGGCATGGAATTGTCCACCTTGATGGGATCTAAAGATGGTTATCAACAAGAATTTGAATATGACTAAGGTGAGGATTGGATTCTCAGCTTGATTAATGGATGATCTCAGAGAATGAACCACTGGTCATGGAATTGGCTTGCCAATGTAATTCAATTATTTGATCTCACAAGGAAGCAATTGGTTCCATCGTTGGAATTATCAAGCCACAACTTGGGCCCTAAATTCAACTATCCAGCAAAACAACATTCACAGAGAAATTCATACAAACAAACATGCATTATTAATATCTTGGCTTTCCCTTCCTAGATTCATTCCACTATCACATCTTATTGCATGATCAAATTCTTAAACAATTTATACTTTGGAACTCTTGTAAGGGTCCTTAGAGTGCAATTTTTAGCTGAATTGTAAACAACCTAATATCTTTGGGAGTAAAGCTAGGAATTTCACAACGATTCTTAATTAGGGAATCTTGTTTCAATTCAATAAATGAAATTGTACGAGGACAATAACACAATGTGACAATACTTGTCCTGTTGTTAAGTTTCTTAGCTTAATTATACAGCCACGATCTTCTCAAAAGCTTTCACAACTGATTAATTAGATTATATTGAAGGCCTGAATTATAATTATACACAGCATAACTTCTTTGGGCAACAACTATGTGCACATTTCCTTTTTATTGCAAGAATTTGAAGATCATTAGTCATAGAACTGACGAGACCCAACATTCTACCACTCTAATAAGGCTTGCGTGAATTGTTGTGACTCCAGTTAGCTGTATGTGGTCATGTCTCTAGCATTCTCTTGGCAATCACAGGGATCAAATTTCTGTTTGATTCCTTTGGGTTCCCACCATCAACTTGATCCTAACTAAGATTTAGTGTAATTTAAGTAGTAAAGAGTGCATTTCATTTATTAAGTTCATTTCAGCTCAATAAGCTCAATCTTGATTTCGGAAATTACTAAAACAAGATTTCTATTATCTAATGAAGATCCATATATAGTTCAATTGTTACTGAAATAAAATATCATAGCTTACTCAATTTTACTTATTGCTGTTGAATCTATCACATTATCCAATAGGTTTAATACATTGAATGTTCCTTAATTTTCTTTTTGATATAGTTATTGGAGTGTTCCTTAAATATTTTGTGACCTTCATTCCAATCTTGTCTGAATCTTTCAACGAAAGGTAACTTGTTTCCTTGCTGAATATTCGCTGATTACATAATGGTTATACATAAAGAACAATGATTCTTTACCTGTTGAATGCACCCCAATCTTTTATCATCCATACCGCCGTTTCATTGCAGCAGCATTAAACATCTTCTCAGATTACATTTTGTATGTTTTACTGCAGTAATATAACATCAATAAGTAATTACAGCCATTAAGAGGTTTGTACATGTCAAGATAAACCTTTCATAAGATAGCACTGGTTACAATAATCATATAATAAAATATTACCTTATAGGTTCTACCATATCTGCAGATTTTATCTCAGAAAAAAAAGTACAAAAGGAAAAGTTCTTCATTAGTGCACAAAGCCAAAATGTAGATGTCATTCTGAACTGCCCAAAATAGAGGGAGAGTTCCATTGGAGCGCTTTGCCTCCAACCAGAGAGTATATGGAGCCACCCACCCCTGCAAGTCTCCCCTAGACAGAAGTGGCCCAATCCTTTATCACTATTAGGGCAACAAGCTAAGAGATAATTATGTGCATAACATTATCACAATTAGCATGCAACTACTTAATCTCATATAACAAGATAACATTTACAATGAACAATAAATTATCATTTACTTACCAAGATATAAAAAGCTGTATATCTACAAACACTTTTTGTTGAAGTCACGTGAAGGACTCATAGGAGTAGGAACACTTTGCAACTATATGAGAGAAGCAATGAAGAATGCTATATGCCATAATGGTATAATGCTTATAAGATGAATAATGTACAAGAAAAGCCTTGTTCATATAGGAAAGGGTTATTCATAGGACAACCTAAGAGAGTGACACTTGTTATAATCATATGATTTAAGACAGAAAAATTAAATGCCCTAACTTAATTAACTAGGTGTGAATAGGTTCTAAAAGGGGCATGGTTAGGTATAAATTTTGTTGACATCATTACCCACCCTTAAGTGCAACGTAGGGAGGAAAAAGAAAAAAGCAAAAGAATCAAAGATGGGTTTTGATAAGAATGTAAGAGTTGGCTATGGAGATAGCCTGCCAAGATCTAGAGGCCAAATGAAAAGCACAAAGAGAGAATATCAATATGACAAGAACAAACTGTATTCTTATCAATATTGCAAATAGAATTCAAATGAAAACACATCCTAGAATTCAATAATGTGCTGTTGGTGATAATCGGTCTCAATATCAAACTTTGTTTTAAAACATCATTATTAAGACTTCTAGATCAGTGATCAACTATACAATATTTTGTGACTAGATAATGTTCTATGCCAAGCATAATATTCAAAACCACAGGGGTTTGATAATATCAGTATTTAAGATGGTTTAACTCTTTGGTAATGAATGACAATGTACAAAGAATGAAAACCGAGTAACATTCTTTCCAAATGTTAATGTAATTTTCTTTCAAAATGTTTATATAATTTGCATGTACTATTACTAAGACAAATGCCATAATATAGTTTTGTATGTAGAAAATACATAGACTGGGGGATACCATCCAATGGGGCATGACAATATTACACTAAAAACTAGGATGAGTCAAGCAATTATTTGTTTGTTCAGTGACTAGATTTATGTTTCTATTCTGCTTTAAGGTTCCTTTTCTATGTCAGATGTTTTTTGTATTACACACTTATTATCTCATGATCACTTGACTTATTGGAAAAATTGATCTAATCTTGAGGCAATTGTTAGCTACTTAAGTCTTATCGTTCTACACCAAATGGTGTTTTGTTCATGAGTTACTAACATTATCAAAAATAAAATGTTGTAGATAAATCTCTGAAGAAGGAGAAAACAGTGGAAGATGTTTTGCCTATAGCAACTGGTCTTGAGCGTGAAGAAATTGAATTTGAACTACAGGTGTTTTTCTTAAAAAAATGTAAAATTTGGAGATTCTTAATTACCATCATTTAAATTGAGATATAATGGTTGTGGAAAATTTTGACCCGTTATACAGGGAAAGCAACGTTTTGAATTAGAGCCTCCTCGCGGCCCTTTTGGAACAAAGGTTAGTTGCTAAAAGGTTTCAAATAAGGTGCAATTGAGTTATATATTAATTATTGATCCATTTTGTCATTTTTTGTAAAACTGATAAGATTCCTTTGGTTGGTTCAGATTTCAAGGTTAATATAGCATGTGTATGGTTATATTTAATTGAGGAATATTATATTTTTTGAAAATTTCTCAATGATTCGGAACAGAGGCAGGCTTTACAAATGAAAATAAACGTCAAAGAGAACCACTAATTATTGGGGCAATGCAGTTGAATCTTAAAATGGCTCTTTTGCTTCTACAGAAAATAGATTGGTTTCAAAGTACATAGGGCACTCTGCTTATTGGTATCAAAATGGCTCTTTGCTTTTACTGAAAATAGATTGGTTTCAAAATACATAGGGCACTCTGCTTATTGGTACGGTGTGTTGGAAGTATATATTTGAGAAAGCAATTACATGCATGGTAAAGTTAAAGATTCAGATGTACTCAAATTCATCTTTTCTGGGAATTTTTCATTTTTCATCTGATCTTTTCCCTGACTGATATTTTTATTTCCTTCTTTTTGAACTTAGAAAGGAGATTCAGTACAATGATGCTTTCTCGAACCTCTGAGCCTTTACAAATGATATCCTGATATTATCTAAGTCGTAAGATATATCCAGGGACTACTTTTGGCAGTTAACATCTCGACTGCCTGTACTGTTTTGCCATTCCTTGGGGTACTCTGTAGTCTTTAAATTCCTTGTTATGATCTAACATGAAATAAGGGATTTTCTGTAGTTCTACTTTATCTAGTTTTGGCTACCTTTTCTTAATACCATAGTTACACCACCGTCGGGGACGGGGGGACGTTGGAATGGGGGGATGGGTTTCTAGGACAGGGGGACAAAGGGGCCTCAATTTGGGGATGACGGGGGCGGGGAGAGCGGGGGGTTGTATATACTACATACTATACATATGGTACTTAAAATGCTAGATATGAAAAGATGTATAAGACTATTAAGAAGTAAAATAGCAAAATTGCAAATGCTAATTGAAATACTAAATAGTAAATACTTGAACATTGAAGTTTTCAATATCAGATTACTAATTAGAAATTAGAATACTCAATACTACATAAAATTTTAAATTGTTGAATCGGCAAATGGAAGATTTCTATTATATGATATCAAAAATATCTGATCATAACAAAAAAATGTGTTAATTTTTTTTTTTAAACATGTGCATAGGCGTCCCCCTCAGTGTCCCGGGAACGCCGGGACATCCCCGTGTCCTTGGCGGCGAGTGGCAAAATTGGTGGTGTCACTAGGGACTTGGGAACGCCGTCCCCATGTCCTGGGGATATCCCCGTTCTGGGAACGCTCGGGATTTAGGGGGGGACGCGTCCCCAGGGTACACTGCTTAATAAAAATCTCTGCTGTTGTCATTGCACCTTTCAAAATTTAGATATGACATGCATCTGCTGAAGGAAAAGACAAGCATAATGAAAGGTTCAAAACATATGGACTCATTGATCTAGAAGAGAGAGAGAGATTAGTCAGCCAAGATAACTTCTCACCAGTTAGGTTGTTCTTCCCATGACAGGTTTGCTTCAGTTATTTATACTCAACAAGGTTTTGAGCTGGGCAGGTTTGTCATTTTTATGCACCAAATATGGACTGAATTGAGCTGTGGAATTGGGCTGTCTGCATCTATTGAGAGCTCTGTAAATTCTTCAACGAAAATTTAGTATTGTAGAGTCTAGAGGAGATAAAATTGGAGGATTTAAATTAGAGTGAAAAGGTAATGAGTAACTGTTCTGGTCTAAAATGTAGAAAATGTTTGGATTTTGTTCTTAAAAGAGAGAAGAATGATGAAAACGTTAGTAAAGGCATTTTGTTCACTTGTAACATAAAAAATATAAAAAGAGGAGGGTATTTCAGACCGGATGGGCTCTAATTGATTAGGTTTCATTTCATTATTCCTCTAGTTGATCAAGATTCAAGACAATGTGGTCAAGGCATATCCTCGTAGTCTGTCTGAACTCATTCAATTTAGTTGATTTTTGAACTGATCTCCTCATCCCCTTAGTTTGCTTTTGAATAGAAAGGGACTCTAAAATTGAATGCCTTTGATTTATAGGATAAAGAATACATAGGTGGTTCTTTGTGGAATCTTACAAGGTTGCTAACTCGTGTACTTAAATCACTTCGTTTTGCTAAAAATTTGTAGTTACTCTATGACATTTAATGAAGTGTATGGTACAAACAAGGCTTGGATAAAGGTTTACTAGAAAGCTTCAAGAGGAGCTAATTGTCTTTGAGTCTTCTAAACTGACTCTAAAATTTACTTACACGAGGAACAACTTATGAGAGCTAAACATGAATTCAGAGTTCAACATAACTATGTAGTTCAAGTGGCTAGGCTTAGGTTGAGTATCATTTGGTTAAAGTGAGGGGATAAAGGTACTTGGCACTTTTAAAAATTTCTGAAGTCTAGGCATGTGGGAAAATTTTTCAGATATAGATTCATGTGGTGCTATATTTTCTGATCCTACTGAAATTAGCAAAGCTTTCTTTTCTTCTTATCAAGGGTTGTTTACAACTTATTGTACATTTTAGATTATAAATAAGAATTGATATCTATTACATAAAATTGAGCTCATTGAGGCACTTTTGTGTCAACTTGTGTTTCTTTGTATGAAAGATATTAAATAATCTCCAACTTTGCTCATAATCAAAAGCACTACAATGTTGGGACAAAATTTAGAGTGCTAGCTTTTGAAAATTTTGGGTTTTTGCAGTTCAATCTGCCCACCAAACATCTGCCAAAAAAGCAACCAATAATTGCACACTTAAAAAATTTGAAGTGAAATGAAGACTATTTTTTGTTACCTAGTGCTTGGGGGGTTCTCCCTTAGATAGCTAGTGACAAAGAGAAGAGACCCCCTTTTCATGCTTGTATCTTTGGAACTCTCCAAAAAATTGATCTTTGCCATCTTCCTTAAGTGTTATCCTCTCAATACATGTTGTGTGGCTCTCCATAACCTCCCCATCAATCTTGAAGACCTATATGTAGAAAACTTTGGGGTTGAGGTAGTACGTGAGTGCATGAATGGGTTGGTGGAATTGATTATTTCACCTCCTATCAAGAATATTTAACATGGGCATGAATTTTCTTGTCTCCCTTGTAATAGTTTTGGATGGCTTTGTTGGCCTTGTCCATGGCTTTGTCTAGGTAGCCAATTGGGTTTTGCTCCCCATCCACCAAGTCCAAAACCTTAGCTAAAGGCTTTGACACCTTCAGACAAATAAATGTTGCAATTTAAAATAAAACTTAAAAAATTTGATTGATATCTAATAATTAGGTTTTAGAAAAAGTGAACTTAAAAATTGCAATTTAAAATTTAAATAGAAGTTTAAAGTTACCTTGATGATCTTACTAGTGGTCTTTGTGAAGACATGATCATAGTTGTTTTAACAATCCTTTCTTCATCCATTTTCTTGAAGTAAGAAGATTCCATCCATTGTTGGCTCACTAACAACTCCTTTAAAGGTTTTAGAAAACCATAAATGCTCTACTAGTTGAATTTAGTCATAAATTGTGTGGTACTTGCATTCACAAGCTCCTTCCCATTTGTGTGCTTTCTTATGAAGATAAGCATCTAATCCGTAAATAGGGTGGTTATACCACACTCTATACATAGCAAATAAATACACTTATTGCAAAGAACAAACAAATCCCTAACTTTCACTCATATCCCTTTTATAAAGGGATAATATAGCAACGTTTCTAGTTCATTTAGACCCTTAACATGATTTAAATAGCAAAACAGAGTTAAATCCAGATCTAAACCTTGAGGGTTCATTCGTGAGGACCTTGCCTATGTATCCCCTTTGCGAAATCAAAGGCTTTGTACATCGCCCACCAATGCCAGAGAGAGTTCATTTTCTCCTCTTGTCTGAAATCTTTGATCTCACCTTTAAACTATGACTATTCTTTAAGCATAAGCTATCAACTTAGCCAATTAGAATAGAATGATAATAATTTGTCATCAATTGTTGGTTTCAAACCAACATTAACAATCATTAGTGTACAAACATACACAAATACATAGTGGTCATATCATACCATAATCCCAAGATTACTCATAGTGACCGTCTTGAGCATACATCACATATACACAAGGTGACTAGCTCATACACATCACAAGTTCTATAGTAACTGGCTCATATGCATATCACAAGTACTATAGTGATTGGCTCATATGCACATCACAAGTACAATAGTGACTATCTCATATGGACATCACATCACATCACATATATCCAGTGCGACAATCCACACATTAGATATATGTACATATAAAGAACAATTGGTAAAGTGGGAAGGGATGCAACCCACTACATGCATCATCCCTCTACCTAATTCACAATCATATAAGCTCGCTATGACAACAATTGAACATCCCATACTACTTGATGTCGTCACTAGCAAGGGCACCAATATAACAATGTGCTCAAACCTTAGGCCATTTATAGACGTACACTTAAAGTGACTAACATGTACACAATGAGTGACTAACACCTACCCTAAGTGCATCCCAGATAGAAATGGAATATTAGTGCATTATGTACTAAATTGTTGGTTCAACTTGGTCCTATCCTTTTCCTTGGTCTTCAGCATCAACCATGATGATGGCAAGCATCCCATACTACTTGGGATCATCATCGGGTAAAGCATAAGTAAAACAAAACACAAGTAACACACACAAATTCCCTTGATGCACCAATGCCTATGCTGAACTCTGAAATGTGTATATCTTGGTAGCCATTGGCCTTAAGGCCTACATGCCATTGGCGGAAACCAACCAGCCCTCTAGCGTAGCATTGAGCACCATCACTTTCATGCTATTGGCCCTAAGGCTTGCGTGCCACTAGTGAAAATCATCCGGGCTGCTAGAGTAACACGTAGCATCCATGACTCGCATGCTATTGGCCCTATGACTCGCATGCCATTGGCAAAACCATCTTGCTATCAATGAGATACGACTAAGTAGACTACAGGAAGAGCACACTCCCTAACTATTGTCAAGATGGAGCATTGATAAGCTTATCACCTCGGATGGAGAGGACTAGTCTACACCCTAGTGGTATACATCTACCCATAGTTTACATAATCGTCGGTTAATCTCCGAGTGGATGATTAATTGCCAGATTTCTAAGCAAACGATTAATTCCTGCCTATTCTATAAATTATATTTATTATTAAGATATGCAATGATAATACAAATATATGTATAACAATAGCATTTTCTTCAGTATATTATATTTTAATACTTTTTAAGTCGTCGAGTCAAAATTTTTGGCCTTGTTGAGTACTCTCCAAATCCGAGTATGTAAACTATGCATCTACCTATGCCCTTGTAGGGTCCTTACTCCATCCATCATGTGTAGCCTTTTATATTTTAATACTTTTTAAGTCGCCGAGTATTTATTGAGTCAAAATTTTTGGCCTTGTTGAGTACTCTCCGAATCCGAGTATGTAAACTATGCATCTACCTATGCCGTTGTAGGGTCCTTACTCCATCCATCATGTGTAGCCTTTTATATTTTAATACTTTTTAAGTTGCCGAGTATTTGCCGAGTCAAAATTTTTAGCCTTGTTGAGTACTCTTCGAATTTGAGTATGTAAACTATGCATCTCCCTATGCCCTCGTAGGGTCCTTACTCCATCCATCATGTGTAGCCTTAAAAGTTAGCCTTGTATCTGTCTTGGCTTAGCATTGTGACATTAGAAAGCACCAGGACATAGATCAAAACACATTATGGGAAGGGTTTTTATCGCAGCTAATTAATTTGGGTACACTACTTAGAAGGGATTTCAAAAACTACTCATTTTTTTTGTTAACTATAGGGGTATCTCTATTACCCAGCCCAATGTCCAAGGGGGCGAGTTGAGGCAAGACTAGTCCCCTGCGGGGGGACTCAACAACCCGCAAGACAATCCCAACTGAGTAAACTCAAGAGCAGAGTCAAACTTGAAACCAATGGGGAGCAAACCCATGGCCCAAGCCAACTCTGTTACCAGTGTGGGCTTTCATAAACTATTCAATTATCTTATAGGTCGGAGGATAATTTTTTCCAACACATAAGTATCACATTGAATCCTTGAAGATGAGCCCTATCCATGTTAGATTTGTGAAAAACACACACAAAGTAAATAGCAAACGAGAACACCTTCCACTCATGAGAGTTGCAAATAATGATTTGCTATTCTCTTAAAAAGAAAGAACTTAGACCATGACAAGTTTCAATATTGCATGTGATGAGACATAATGATCTAATAATAACTCAAACTAATAAAACAACACTCCTAAGTTTAGTTCGAGTGCATAAAGTGAAATTAGCCTAGTAATCAATTAAGGATTAATTAATTATTAGCTAATAAATTATTACTCTAACAATCCAAACACATACATAAACCCATGCAATCTCATAAGGAATTCAAAGTCCATTTACTTCAATTACTTATTAGTTGGAAACACATTATTTAACAAGCATGATTACTCCATAGATATAATACTAAATAGAATGCCATACCTTATTAATAACACTTACCCTTGTAATTGGCAAAGGCCACCATTACAAACTCAATCCTAAGCTCCACAAATCTAAGAAAGGCGAGAAAACTATTCCTAGCAAATGAGAACACCCGTTGTTCACCTCATTAGATTTTGTTAGCTAAATTTTACATCATTACTAGATACTAGTTATCTAGTTTCCTTACTTCTTTCATCATCATCTAGTACTAGTTTCAGACTTAGACAAAAGCCTACTAAAGAGGGAAGGTCAAACAAGTTAGGAACAACCCCAACCTTGGAGTTATCCCCCCCTTCACACTCCCCTTGTGGACTTGAGGTCATAGGGGCATCCTTAGCCCAAGGATTGCCTACGTACCTGCTTCCAAATGGGATCAAAGTCACATGTGGTTCTCTTGACAAGGCCTCTCAGAAGACACATATACATAGGTTCCCATAATCTGAAAGGAAATATGCATCCACCCAAGATGATTTCCACATAACCCAAATAGAGAAATCTATGCAAACAAGTATTCAGAATCCATATGCAAAAGAATATACAACATACTATCCAAGATGACACAAGATACCTTGGGAAAACCCTCAAGAGGGAAAAAACCTAGCCTCCAAAAGCATCCATCACTCGTGTATTATTCAGCAATAAACATTACAATACATCTTCAAAGTCCTCCATGGATACTTTTGAAACATCAAGCCCTCTACAAGCATTTCATGTGAACAAGCATGTAACCACATATCCCATGCCATGCTTCAACCCTCACAAATGCTAACAAGAGTTAACAAGCCAATTAGCCAACCTTAGACAACTACCCACGTGTTTACTTTTATAGAAACAAACTCACTCAAAACCACCAAGTGGTATTACATAAAACCATGTGACTAATACTATGAGCTTGCAAAACCATTAACCCCAACATTTAATCTGGTACTTAGTTTTCCAAAAATTAAATATTTTTCCCATGTGCAACCCCACATTAAATATTTAATCCAATGTTACATACAACTTTAAAGTGGCCCCAAGAATGCTAACCCATGTGATGCACACATCCCTAGATTCCCAATGTGCACGACATAATAAATAAATAAATATTACATTATAACATTATGCAAGGTGGACAACACACCTTTTCCTAACATAATCAAGGTTTTGTTAATTTTTTCCCTCAATTAATAACAGTAAGTTCATAATTTAGTAACTTGTACTATAACACTCCCTTCAAAGACATTGAGGTCCTAGATCAAACTCCACCCATTATTATTCATAAACCAATTGAACGTCTCAACATTTGACTTATTCACATAGCAGCTAGGCTTATTACTCAACACAAAGCTATCTTAAATTCAATTGGGAGGTTCTTATACTCAAGGGGTCAATATACCACCTTTACCCCAATACTCAAATACCATTCTAGAATTATATAGCATGTCTTAATATTGCCTTAAGCAAGGAGGATAAAACGACATCAAAGGAATTTATTATGCCTATTTCCTAATGGTCACATCATTACATGCATCTTGATATCTTCTCAATATAACTCTACATCTAAGATTTTCCATATTACAACTATCTAAAACCTCATAGTTTTACTAAATTAAAAGCCACATTGATATCAAGCCTAGGAAGGATGATTAATAGTTATTTGGCATTGATATTGTTTCTAAAATAATGGCATTGTAACCTTAAATGATAATTCACTTAATGCCATGACTGCTAGGAACTCTTCATAATATGACACAATCTAATTTCAAGATAGAAGTTAAGGTCCAAGACTCTTCTTTTAGCCATGGACTAATATCATGATGATTACACGAACGTCTTATGCCACTACTAGCTATAATATTTTTAGTTGACTACGATCCAATACATATTAAGTACCCCATATTACGAAATATGGTCATCAACAAAGAATTTATCATAGTAAGTGCATGCCTGAGAATGATCGTGAATGCATATTCAATAGGGCCATAATCCCTTATCTAAATTGTTTTCTTTATAATCTCTAAGTATTTAGACTTTAGAGAGAGCATATTGGAGACTACTCTTGTGAGGATTAAAATCCTACTTATGAAGGTTGGAAACACTATCCATTGGACCAGCACAACAATAGTATCTTTCCCTTAGTTCTAATAGTTCTAATATTAGGATTCTTATACTTAAGAGGTCTATAGTCATCATGGAATTGCATAAAGCCTACGTCCCAAATCCAAAGTAGATTACCCAAAATTATCAACTCACAACATTAAAGTGTGCTCATTACATTGTGGTTCTAATGTCATTAAAAATTATTTTTACTTAAGTTATCATGTATTCTACAAACCGAGCTTAGACTAGGTAGCCTTGTTCCTAGTTCATAATATAAGGATATAGTTTTTGAGACTTTGCAATAACTCGACAGGTCAAATTTTTTTAAAAACTTAGGACTCGGTGAAAAATCAGCAAGAACTTGACAACTTTATCGAACATTTGATAATACATAATTTTTAAAATTATTCTTTAAAAATACACATATATACTTAATTTGTAAAGATACTACTAATTTTCGTCATACATAAATCAAAATTTGAGTTTAATAATAATATCCTTAAATCTCCTAGACATACAATTTAAAATTTGTCATATGTATTGACAAATAATAGTCATATCTTGAGATAGTGAAAAATAAAAAATAAATAATTTAAACTACTAGAAAACTATAGATAATTTTTTTTTTGGTCGGTAAATATTAGTATTTTATTAGTAAAAGAGATAAGGCACAAAAAATTACAGTTCAAAATACAGGGCCATTCAGCATGAGATATCTAATGCTAAATCCAGTGAAACGGAGAGCTCTACCCTGACATCCCAAAAAACCCCATTTCACCATGATTCATACAATCTTTTCGAACTTTGTTGTATCAACAGTTCAAAAAAGCATCTATTTTCAACAGGCTAAGATAACTGCAGTATACTTTTTGGACGCTCCGCCATCTGCACATTCCTGAAATACTCACGCACGGAAATACTCTCGCTGGGAGAACACAGACGCACGACACTTGAAGCCCGACTCACAAACAAAGTACGAGTAACACAAAAGAGATACTCCCGAACGCACATACGAAGTCAACTTCCAAAAATGCACAGAAAAACGAAAAACCAGATCGATTATTATAGCTTTGATACCATATTACAGAAGCTAAACCGATGTATGTGCAATAGTCAAAAATTGTATTAACCAAAAGCAGAAGATTTACATATGTAGATTTACAAGGCAAGATCCAATAATCACGGTTACGTGATTATTGACAAAACAGAAAAAAAGGAGAAAATCACGGATACGTGATTAGACATAACTGAAAGAATATAGAGAAGCATTAAACAGAAACTACGTCTATTTCTAATAATAACAACCTACTAGGAGCTTGACCATCACACAATGCCATTACAGGCTACAAAATTAATAATATTTATTGATATTTATAAAATTAATATATTTATTATTTTAATAATATTATTAATAATTTTTTTATGCAAATAAATTATTAATATTACTACTAATAATAAAAATAAAAAACTAATAGTTATGTATGTTAATAAGTATTAATAGTAATATTAATAATAAAAAGATTATATTATAATACTATATATTAACTTTATTAATATTGTATAAGACAAAAATATTAGATGCCTCTAATATTTGTGATAGTAGGCTGCAAATATGCACATTGTATATATTTATGATTTTTATATGTTTTTGTATGGATGAACCCAAAACAGAACAAATTCAACCCCAAATTTTTGTTTAACTGAATCCACGAACTGAACCCCCAAAACCAGAACCCATCCAGTAATAGGATTAGAAAATTAGTTTAAAAGAAAACACTCATTATTGTTTAAAGTTTAACTTGTATAAAAAATCTATTCAGAAATTTATTTTATTATATCGAGGGAAACTCAATATTCTTGTTGGTTTGGAGGATTAAAGATTTTCTGTGTGTTATTAATAGAAATATTTTGCTTCCCTCTTCAGGAAGCACCTGCTATCGTGCAATCCTATTTTGACAAGCGAATTGTGGGCTGCCCTGGAGGAGCTGATGGTGAGTTATTATTGCAATTGCATTTTATCAAAATATTTTGAAGGACTGGGAAGCCGGAAGATGATGGGCTTCTATTTTATATGCTTGAAATTCTGTATTTATTGTTGATCTTCTTTTTGTCTGTTTATACTCATGTAATGAGAGTATGTTGTTCTTTCGTGAATCTTATTCTGTGTTTGTTTACTACCATTTATGCATCGTAATAAAATGTTTCAAACATTAGAAATTGTATTCTCCTTTCTTTTCTTAAATGTGTAGTTGGGTGTTTCCAACTGTTTAATTGCCTTATTCTATCTCTTTTCAACAACAAAGGTAGATGATTTCTTTTTTCTTTTGGAATACAAGTATTTTGAATATTGCTTAATCTCAATTACTGGATCACTGACATTGGTTTCTGCTCATGGGAAGAAAGGAAGTGTAAAAAATGCATTGGAATTGGTGTTTCCTTCATTGTACTGGGGGAACTTTTTACTGTGTACTTGTTTATTTGTTGTATGCCTTCCAAACATAAAATGCAGATGTTAAGTTTGCACTGCATGACAAAAGTTAGAAGTTGTGGAACCTTTCATAATCAAAGAAAAGACAGAACTTTTGATACTGTGCATACAATGAAGGGTTTTATGTGTTGTGCATTCCTATGATGAAGTCTGTCAGTCATTGTTTGTTCTTAGTCTGTGAGTGATCGTTTCTTCTATTTCAATTCCTTAATATTTGAAGATGTAGACCACTCCTAACTAATCAGTAATCAAAGATAGTGCACACAAAACAATTTAGAATTCTTAACTAACCAAAAAGTCAACTAAAATTTTGTTTAAATTGTTAATGTTTTCTTTGGCCTCTATTGTTGGCATGCTCTGCTGTACCCTTGATGCCTTTGCAACTATTTTTATTTTTTATATGCAGGTTTTGTTTGAATTTGTCTAAGATAAATTGCTTTCTTTGTTTTTCTGCATCATACTTTTTGGTTTCTTCTTGCGGTGCTAGAACATAGCATGATTTTATTTGAAAGGTTTCAACCAGTTTATCAGTTTTCAATAAAATTTTAATGCACTGTCATCTCCCGCTGTCCCCCAAAAATGGTACCTTGTCACTGTTGTCCTCAAACCATGTTCCTGTATTTCTTGCCCTCCCTGTCCCAGAAATACTGGGGAACATAGGAAAAACCTACATGGATCAAGCTCCCTAAACTTGTCACCTTGGAGTTTTCTGTTGTCAAAGAAGTACTAAGAACTGTGTAAAATGCACTGTTAAAAACAGTACAAAACTCTAGCATCAGAATCATGCAAAATCAGGGGCTGCTACATGTAATGCTGCAAGTAAATTGATTACCCATAAGAATGAATTTTAGTGAAATGATTCTTTTCTTGATAATATTGACAGAAAACCCAGATTATGTAATCTAATGGTATGCTATGGTGGCCTGAACTAAACATCAGTCATTCCATTTTGTTTCTACCCTTTCTGTGTATGTTATGTGACCATACCAGTATGCTCCACGATGAAGAGCTTTCATGTAAATTAAACTTGTCTTTCCATGGCTGGTTTAACTATGAATGTGAATTCCATCTGTTTTGTTCCACTACTTTGGATCAAGTCACAGGGTCTACTGAGATTCAGTAAACTTCAAAAATCTTAAAAGTTCATTCTTGTTCGCCCTTTGATTTGTACGGATAGTGGCTTACCTTTTTCTAACAAAATATATTTTAAAATAGTGTTTTATTGGTTTTTTTCCTTTTCATGTTGTTTTTGGCGTGCTTCAGTTGGGCATTTCTGTTGGCCCTCCATTCTTATATGTGCTGCATCTGGCATCTAGTATCATTTCCTTTCTGTGGTGCTCGGTCAGTAGTGATGATTTGACGAGGATGACTAATGGGTTATTAACATGCATCAGTTGGGTTTCCCTTAACCCATTCAGTGCAAGTTGTGAAATTTGGTGAGGGTGAAGTGAACCCAATCTTTCATCAAATGTTAATTTTTAGATTTTCTTTTTATTCTACCCTTTCTGTGTACGTGATGCGACTGTTACCTGATTTTTTTATGAAAAATCAGAACCAAAAAATAAAGGAAAATATTTTCTGCAAAAGAAAGTCAAAGTCAAAGTCAAAGTCAAGGGAGGAAAGTCAAAGTGAAAGCCAATGGAAGTCAAAGTCAAAGTCAAAGGAAGTGAAAATCAAAGTCAAGGGATAAGGATAAGGATTGCAAAATATCTTATCCGCAAAGGATAAGGATTGCAAAATATCTTATCCGCATAGGATAAGATTGACAACTCAGGATAAGATTGACATCTCAAAGGATAAGGATGACAACTCAAAGGATAAGATTGACAACTCACAGTATAAGATTGACAACTCATAAAGCAAAAAGGTGAATCTTATCCACAAGGGATAAGGTTTACAAATATCTTATCTACAAGTACAGAGGATAAGGATGACAATTCATAGAGAAAATATCTAAAGTCAACATGACTTTTTGATTTTAGGCTCTCAAAATCTATAAATAAGAGGTCTATGTTTGTTGAAAAGCATTGGAAAAGTTTATTGTGACAAAGTGACATTCAGTCCTTTGATTTTTTCAGTCATAATCAGGTCTCTACTTTTGTAATCGTCTTCATTGATTGCATCTTCAATCTTATTTCACTCTGAAATAATGGTTGATTGTATGCTTGTGATGTAATATTTTGCTGTTTTTCTAGAAAACAGTGATTGTAGCAGCCTTAAGTGATTCAAAGATCAGCATTTTGCCTCTATTTGTTTCAATTTTCTCTGTGTATGAAAGAAAAATAGGTATTATTGTGAGTCCTATGACTCCTTGATTGCTGTTGTTCTAACTTTACCTCCAAATTATTGTTGCAAATTACTGTGTGAAGCTTTAGATTGAGATTCATAGGTTGTGTTGCTAAAATGAAGTAGAAATCTACTATATTTGGTGTATCACCTCCATTTTCCGTTTTAGTTTCAGATTATAGATCTTTCTCCTCTCTTTTCCCAGCAAAGTTCTTTAGTTAGAGTTAGTTTTTTTAGGTGATTTACCAAGGGGAAGCTGCCCTATAATCGGAGGTTGACCTTGAGTTTCGCAAGTCCCGCAACTCGAGAGGTCATCCCATGTTTCATAGGATAGCTGGATTCAAGATTCAACAGGGTGCATATTCCAGGTGATAACAGTGACCATACCAATATACTCCACAATGAAGAGCTTTCCTGCAAATTAAACTTTTCTTTCATGGCTGGTTTAATTATGAATGTGAATGCCATCTGTTTTGTTCCACTCCTTTGGATCTAAGTCACAGGGTTCGAGATTCAATAAACTTCAAAAAATATTAAAAATTCATTCTCGTTCGCTCTTTGATTTGTAAGGACAAGGGCCTACCCTTTTTTAACAAAATATATATTAAAAGTGTTTAATTAGTTTTTTTCCTTTTCCTGTTGTTTTTGGCGTGCTTCAGTTGGACATTTCTGTTGGCCTTCCATTCTTATATGTGCTGCATCTGGCATCCGGTATCATTTCCTTTCTGTGGTGCTTGGTGAGTAGTGATGATTTGACAAGGATGGCTAATGGGTTATATACACGCATCAGTTGGGTTTCCCTGAAACCATGCAATGAAAGTTGTGAAATTTGGTGAGGGTGAAGTGAACCCAATCTTTCATCTTCAAATTTTTAATATTTTTTATAAAATTTAATATATTTATTTGTTATATGTTAATAATATTTAAGTTAAACTATTGAAAATATTTATATTACAATGTATTCAAAATTAACATAATATTGTTTTATTTTTAATAATTTTAATTTAATAAATGAAATATCTACATGAATTTTTAAATTTAATATAATACTGTTTTATTTTAATAAATAATAATTTTGACTATTTTATTTTAAGTCTATCTAGCAATGTTAAACTATGTTGGCAATTTAATGGATTTTTTACTTATTTAAAAAAAATCAAATTGTATTAGACATATTTACTCACAATTTTTTTGTTTGAATTTTTTCCTTGTCAAACTTAGTTTGAATTTTATCATTGCTGAACATGAACTTGAATGTTGTGACATAGCTTTGGATGTGAAGTTGCAACAAGGTGTATAAACCTCTCCCTGCATTTAGAGTGAGCTATCTTACTGGAATAATCTTTAATTAACATGAACAAATTTAAAATTTTTATTAATTGAAGTTAAATCAAAATATCATAGTTTGAACTAGTGTTCTATGTGTCATCAAGTTGTTTTTATGCTCATGCGTTTGTTGTTTTTTTCTTTTATTGATTTCTATACCTGCAATTTTTCTTCACATGTTTTGATTAACATTATACATACACCAGACACTATGGAAATTCCAGATTACCGTGTGATGTCTATGGCTTTTTTTTATTTGTGACCTTTGACATCTATATTCTATGACTTTTATATGTTGCAGATGATGAGCATGATGTAGTGTGGTTTTGGCTGGAGAAAGACAAGCCTTATGAATGTCCAGTCTGCACTCAATATTTTCAGGTATAATAGTGTTCAACATTATGGTCCTTTTATGAGTTATTCTGAAAATCTCTTTTTACTCTATTAAATCCTTCTGGAGCTAGTAACCTAATCATTTTTTAATACCAGAGGATTCAAGCAGTGTGCATATTCATATACTAATGCAAACCAGAAAGTTCGCATGTCTTGGTATTGAACTGTATAAAAGCTTATGATTGGTTATATGAGGGAATCTATTGGGGTCCTCACCCATGACAAACAGGAAACTTTCCCATTTTGGCTGTAACTGTCCTGCTTGTAATCCTGGGAAACAAATTCAGGAACAGTAAAAATCCTTTTGAAAAAAGAAACTGTCCTGCTTGTAATCCTTGTTACAGCTTTACTGACCTTGTTTGCAAACCAGGGGAAGCACTTTCAGATACTGGCAAAAATCCTAACAGTTAATGCAGAAACCAAAACTACATGCTGAAATTCCAAACCTCTTTCTGGGATGAAAACAAATTAGAACGAGCAAAGGGATGTCACTTCCTCCTGGAGAGTAGAGCTTCCGTAGTCCATTGAGAGCCTAGACCAAAAGGGGCATTGGCTTCTAAATAAAGGCATTCAGCTTCTGTTTTTCTACCCCTCTGCATTTTGGTAAGGCAGAAAGAGTATCCAGAGATGGAAGTGGGGAGTTGACATCTTTCACAACCATAGAAATTTCCTTTGGCTGAGAAACTACAGGCAGAGACTCCCTGTCTTCTAATCCATCGGCATCTTATCCCAAAGAAAACTGTCCATAGAAATCTGATTTCCATAATCAACCTCAGTTTTCAGCCGTAGATTTTTTCCCATCCTTTCCTTTTGGGCTACAATTTTCTGTCTCATAAGACTTTCTGATTGAGAGATTGTAAGTATTTCTCTGGAGGACAAAAGTACATTTTCAAAATCATCAAATTCCAAGAATCTGAATACTCCAATTTCTCCCTGCTTGAGAGGAAGCTCCCACCATCTGCCTCTGCGATACCTCTTTCATGCCAACCTCTATGTTCCATCAATGAAGAAAACCAGGCATCCTTAGTAGGATCCATCATGAACTGGCCATGTTTTCTCCAAATGAAATCAGAGTCTGACTTTCCAATTTTCAGGATTCACTTTTGGAGTTGAATAGTCTTAGGGGAGGAAGCCTTGGGAGAGCTGCACTCTCACCTAAAATGTACCATTTGATTGTAGCAAAAAAATTAAGTGGAAGCACTTAATAATTTAAAAATTGAATCCAAGGGATGTGGGCCAATTGAATACAGATGGAATGTGGAAGGGGCTTGGAAAGATCACTCATCACACACATAGTCAGAAAACCTCATGATTACTTGCTTGACTAGCAAGTAATTGTGAGCTAAATCTTGTGGCCCAGTAATTAGTAAAACTCGGTGCATGTTATACCAACTCATGTACAAAAAATTGCAGGGAAAATGTGTGAAACTCACAACTTAGGTCAAAACTTGGCTGGTGGAAAAAAAAATTTCATGAGGAATTTTTCTCTATTTATGGGTTTTTTTTTTAAGTCGATAGTGTGTGCTAGGGTGTTGAACGAAATTTCCACAGGTGTATTCTCAGTAGCATTGAGTGTGGACAAGTTACAATGTGGGTTGCTGGTCTGTTTAATGGCAGGTATTTGCAGATTCCTAGGGTTTGAGAAATACATATCTTAATATACTATGCAATCACAGACTGCTTTAGTGTTGCACTATTAACCTGAAATGATAATTGATATTCGATGTTCCTTATTTACAAAGGAGAGGAATGCTCCTTAAATAATACAATACAAGACAATGTTTCTATAAAGAAACAAACATTAACTAAAGCAAATAACTGAAAGTTACTAAAAGATAACTAGAGCAAACTAAGTTAATTGAAAGTAAACTATTGACGAACTAAAAGATAAGATGACCATTAAATATTACAATAATACTTTAATATAACCAACAAAGAAGCATTACTTCACTAAAACAAATGGCATGGTAAGGCTCAACGTCCATACAAATACTTGCACTGAAATTAATTATAATCTATGTTGCTGAATCGGGTACGGGTACAGTATGCCGGTACGACAATTTTTATTTTTGGAGGGTGGGTACGTTTGGGTATGTTTGTACATAAAACATATAAAAATCACAGATATAGACATTTGCAGCCTAAAAAGTAAAAACAAGAATTAAATTTAGAATACCACATATCATGCATATGCTAAACAAAACTTAGAACTACCATAAATATAACAAATCTGAAATACAATTATACTAAATTAATTTGATATCAATTTTTCAAAACTTGAATGTTACGATAGGTATATAATTATATTGGATTCATTGTTCATTGGTTCAACATATAAAACAAAATATTACAATTAACAGTAGGCATCATATGGATCATCAAGTTGATTAAGATCAACATCATCATTGACATTAGATGATGTAGGTAAAAAGTTGAAAAAAAACTTTGAAATCTGCGTCGAGACTTTTAGAATCGGTCAAACACGCCACGTCGATCGGAAAAATGTCGGCATTCGTCTATTTTTCAAAATACGTTTCAGGAGTAAAAAGTGCAGTACCCTGGTCGATTCCACAGGGTTTTTACATGTATCCGATTCGGATATGTACCAGTACTCGGAATCGGCAAAGCATTGGGGGTGATTCCGGTAACTTAGGTTATAACCGACCTGATATACTATTTTGAGAAAATGAAGAACCATGCTACTCAAAACTAATGCTACAAGTACAAGCATAATATAAGTCATGTCAATTTTAACTTAACAAATTTGAAATTCTTTACATGCTAAAAGTCAAAACCTCAGAAAATTCCACTTAGTTGCTGTATGGCCTGTGTCACATAGTTCGTCGATTCGGATTTTGGCGAACTTGTATTTTTTTAATAAAATTCATTGAAATTCGTCATCATATTTGTACGACACATTTTCCACTTAAAATACTTTTAAAAAGAATTTTTTGGGTTTTTAAAAAACATTTTTTAGGGTTTCGACGAGTTTGGATTTATCCATTGTGTTTCAAACCATTCTAACTTCCACAAACATTGATCATTGTGGGATTTCTACCTGCATTTGGATTTATCCATTGCAATGATCCATTGTGTTTTTACTTATGATATTCCTTGCGAAACCTTTCTCACTTGAAGATTTGATCGAAGTTACCCTGATTTTCCGCAGCCATCAAGGTATCCTCGAATTTCTGCATTATTTTCATTGCGGAAATTTGATAGCAAGTCATATGTATCTATATACACTTAATTCTCCACATCCTCTACGAGTGCATAAATTTTGTGAAATAGCACAAGTAAAAATGATTTCTTATTTATACAACTGTGATTTCTACAATAATGACATCATTGTTGTGGCAAAAAATGATTACTAATACTCAGCAGGGATATTAGGCGCAAACATAATGTGGATCAGAAGTTTTGGGAATCAATCGATATAGCAATTTTTTCATTTCTAGTATTAAAGTTTTAAACTATATAAATTAAACATATATTATTAAAACAAAAATATCACAGTCCAGAAGTATATGTTTAATTTTATTTTTCTTTTATATTATTAAACTGATAAGTCTGATAATATTAAAAATATATTATTAAAAAAAATATATATACAGATTAATATATTAATAAACAAATAAATTATATAATATAATATTATAATAAATTATAATAATGCTAATGTTGATTTTTTTTTTAGAATTTTTTGCTTGTCGAACTTCATCTGAATTTCAATGTTGTCAAACTCTAATTCGAATTCAAACCTTGTGACTTAGTGTATGGCCACAAGAGTTTTCTGAAATGAATACAATTTGTCAATTGGTTGTATTTCTGCTCAATTATTTAACAATTGCATTGTTCTATAATATTAAAACTTGAAGAAACATGTATTGAACTTGTTTTTTGCTCTATGTTGTGTGTTGAACTCTAATTTTGATCTATGTATAAATGGAATCAGTAATTTGCTCCCAAAATTCAGCAATATGCATATTTTTAAAGATTATGTATTTTTTAATGTTTGGAAAATCTGCTGAGTTTTTCCCTCAAGTTTTGCCAAGACCCGAGTTCTTACATTTTTTGGGTCAGCTGAGTTGTCACTGAGTCAAGTATTTCAACTATGATTACACACACATGGGTGACAAAGCGATTCACAAATCTTCTAAACATGGATCAATTCTAATGAGTTTCCCAACCTCTTCCACAAAAAAGCTTCAACAGATTTACATTTTACCAAACTAGGGGGAGATTATAAAATCGGATTCAAATGGGCACACACAAAAAACCCACATCCGCTGGATTAAAACATGGATGCCAGACACACATGGAGACTGCTCTTTCCAAAAAATGAGGGATCATTTGCCCGTACAAACTCACAATCTGCTTGAGGTTGAAATCTAACTACAAAGAGAAAGGGAAACCATTGGAGAGCAAAGATACAGAAAAATGAGTGATGAGGAAATATTCTTCTATCCATCTGTAAATTGCTACTTGCTACTGGGGCTGGATGCCTGACCATGAAATGGCAAGTGAAAGAACTGCTTTCCAAGTTTTGACAAAATAGAAAAGCTTATCCAAAAGACAGAGCTCTAGAGAAGAATGAGAGAAGGAAACAGTAATGTCTCCAAGTATTAAAGAAATGGCAATTGTTCTTTGACTCCAAAACTAGGAGCAGATTTGAAAATCTGTTACGCTTCCTCAGAGAAGTAAGCCTGAGGTGTGGGATCAGGCTCCTTGTTCTGCATTGTGTACACAATATTGGAAGGACACCTTAACAGTAGTGATGTGGACAAGAGGAGGCGATCAGTCAGCTATATTTTAATTACTTATAGATTTTGATAAACGTATGGATTAGTCTAAGGTTGTCTGAAGTCTCAAGCAAATCATGGGGCTACATATGCTATCCAACTTATCCTTTAGTACTCTCCTCAAGGTGGAAACCAAAGTAGAAATCTTGATGGATGATGAAAGTGCTTAGACACAAAAGCTATGTGATTAGCATTATTGGAAACAATCATTTATCTAAGCAATTTAAATCCCTGGAAAATTGGCTTTGTTCATTAGTTACTGTAGCCAAGGGTATTTAGATCCTTGGAAAATCAGAAATGTAATTTAGACGGAGACCACATCAATCTGCATGTTGTATTTAGTTGTCATGTTGTATTATTGCGTTTATTAACATAACTGTAAGCTTCAGTTATTTCTAAAACTAAACACATTTTTTAAGAAACACACAAATTGTACCATGTCAAACTTATACTGATATTTCTTGTTGTTTGGTGGGTGCAGTTCTTGGTGAAACAGATGTCGTTTAATTAGATTCTGATGGGGCTAATTTTATTTTACAGTCAAAAGTATCTGATAGTTCGTGATTTTCACATTTTAATATTTTATCTAATCAGTTATTAGAGAAGTATTCTAATAATTATATCTGCTGAATTTCTGTTTATTGTGAGAGCATGTTGTTGAAAATATCTTGAGATAAGAAAGTCTTTATTTATCTTTGTTGTCACTTTCATCCCCTGTATACGATATCATCAGTTTTGACAGTTGATTTGTTTTTAAATTTTCTTTTTGATTGGGCCTCTGCAGCTGAAGGTAATTGGTCCAGGAGGGCCACCTGGTGGACACCATCACTAATGATGGTCACAAGCACCGACTACGCATATTGCATCTTGGCGACCTGGGACCATACCAACAATAAAATAGTTGCAGAGGCTTCACTTTAGCACTCATAGATTATGCAAGAGTTGCTAAAAGTTAACATTGTGGAGATATGCAAAATCTGTTTTCTGAAAACAGATACCAGTGTGGACTGTAATCTCAGACAATAATGTAACTGTGTTATGCTCCACGGTAATTTTTGCATTTTATTTATACAGTTTTGAAATTGGAGTAGCCTATTTGTGGGCTACACAATAACGAAAATCAATTGTTTTGAAAACATTCTACATTTTTTTTGAAAAACCGAGCAATAGTATGCTGCACATTGTCTTATATTTCAGAAAATTCTTGGCATAGTCCATACCATGACTGATGACACCGAAGCTTCAGAAATATGTTTTCTTTGCTTGCCCATAAACCATTTCTAGGTTCTAGTAGTGGATCCTGAACATCACAGGCAGAAGGTTCAGTGCAGTCTTAAATTTCTTGTGCTTTTTAATAAGACATGTCTAAAAGCACAGGGGACGTCTAAATTTGTTTGGTTCCTTCGATTGGTTGGGAGAGAATATATAATTAGACTCTGGGCAGCAGAATGAACAGAGCACGTTTCAAATGATGCATTAATTGCCGTGTCTAGATGAGTGTTGTTTTGTTGATATTTGAAACATGAGGAACACTCTCATTCAATTTAATAATATTTTCATATAATTTATAATTTATCTGTATCTAATGTTGGCATGTCTTAAAGACTATACATCGTCACAACAAGGTGTCTTGGGTATGGGCTCTTATCTGGTTGCTTGGTCCCATGGATTTATACTGATTGTATCGTAATGCGCTTAGTGGTTTCTTATATGGATCTGCGTATAAATACTTGCATATCGATTAGGGTTATGAACAAGTGCAAAATATGTTGTACAGTGAACAGCTGAGTTAATGGGTTCAGTGCTGTTTTTGCCATTTATTGTACACAGTTACATTTTTTCATTCTATTGCATTTAAGATTTTGTTCCATTGCTTTTCCATGCATAGGTTTTATCGATCTCATTCTTTGCATTGAGTCATGCTTATGCTTTTTGTGAAGACTATAACTAAGCAGGTCAAACTTCACTATTACCCAGGGCCAGGTTGCTGATAAGATTTAGTTGAAAATTTGATCCAAGTGCTTCTTGGACAGGAATTTAAACTTATTTTTACCTCCAAATCCATTTGGCCTTATTTTATGGGGGCTATGTTTATTTTTTTGATTTTGTATTCGAAATCCGATCTTCTATTTAGCTGTACGCAGGCTTGATTCTCTTGAAGTGGAAGTGTTGAAAGAGCTAAAAGATATAACCTGTTAATTATGATGTAACTTTTGGAAAAGTTAATTGCGATGAGTTTTGACTATACTAGTATCTATAATTTTGTGTACAAGTCTAACATTATACCGGACTAAAATAGCAGGTTTCTAGTGTAAAGACCACTAACACAGTAATTTTTGAAATAAAATAAGTATTGTTAAAATAGAACCTTGACACAACTGCAGATGCACGCCTATCTGTAGAAGGACGACATTGTAATGCAGAGGTAAATACAAGGGAGCTTCACTTTGGGTACCCACAAAGAAAAAAGTATAATGCAAAGTATTATAAATAATTGAAGGTGTGAACTCGTCTAAAATCAAATAACAATGTGTACAATAATTAAAATGTTAAATAGAGACCCGTCTATAAGGGTTAATAGATCATAAATTATAAATATGGTTAACGCCCGCTTTGGAGAAGACGAGAGGATTTATTCAGGGCGCTTCTCATTTTGGATCACTGTACAATGAAGTCGAGTGGAGAGGGGTGATTATTGGGATGGTACAGGATTTGTCATTGGGAGTTCAGTGGCTAGTGATTGGAGACACGTGTGATTAATGAGCTTTGTAAAGGCTCTTACCCTATTTGAAAACTACAAAGATTTTTGAAGGGGGTCCAAAGAATTATGTCAAACTTGTAAGGAAGTTTTCTCTCATTGTAGATTGAAGGCAAATTTTGAATCAAATGTTTTCGCTCGTTTCGATTCTTGAATGGGGCCAGATTTTTTTTATTTAAAAACCCTCCAAACATTATTGGCTAATTCATTCTGAAAGAGAAGTGTGGCAATCTTCTCATGCTAAGTAGTGCGGGTTATGTTACAACTTGCTCGTGAGTGGAAGGGATGCTTTTAGATGGTTGGTCTAGGGGGGATGTTTGTTTGATATTCCAAGAGATGCATGTGAAGCATCGTTTAATATGTTAATTTAGTGATATTTTGTAGACGTTGCATTGTATTTATTGCACTTTGGTGCCATGTGTTGGATTGTTGGTTGATTGTGGTGTGCATTTCATGCCTATTGGGTTTTACTATGCTATGCAGAAGGAAGGCTCTCAAGCCTAGAAACCCTTTCCTTTGTGGTTAGATATTACACAAACATTGTGGTCTATTTTCTACTCTCAAGTCCTAACGACTCCAGGGTTCATGAAAGTAGCACCCAGTGAATTCTGGAATGGGTGTAGCAGGGCCTTTTGCTCCAAGGCATCAATCAAGGAAGATTTTGTTTATCAATTGGCAGAGGTGGTGTATAATGCTGCTCTTAGGCTTTGGCTGCTATGTTTTTTTGATTCCTCTCCATTTCATATTGAGGCGTTGTATGACGTTTTGAATGTGTTTATAAGGGTGGTGCAGTCGAAAGCTTTGAAGATCCTTTCTTGAACCTTGCTGTTGTTGATTGCTCCACCTTAACACCATTAAAGGCTTTATTTTTTGGATGTGTTTATGAGGGTGGTGCAGTCGAAAGCTTTGAAGATCCTTTCTTGAACCTTGCTGTTCTTGATTGCTCCCCCTTAACACCATTAAAGGCTGTATTTTATAGATATTAAAACCCTTACGACACCAAAAAGAGGCACTAAGATTTTTTCATTTCCATCAACTTGACCTCTGAAATTCCTAATAAAACATAGCTTTTGCTTCCAAAATGTGCCATCAAAGTTGTTGCACCATATCCAACACTTTGCTGATGTAGATTTATTTGAAAAAATGAACAAAAGCATAAACTAAGTTGTGCTCATTCACCAAAAAAATGAAAATTAAATAGTCATTAATTATTTTCCCAAAAAATGATTGCCTTTTTCTTTCGTAAATTGAAATAAGACAAAAATGGAATGCTAAAGATCACTTGCCCTATACACACCTCCCTAGGCATCTAACTTGAATAAATTAATTAATTTTAGATTAATTTTACTTCACTTTCCTTTACCATCCTAATGGACCCCTTCAATGCTTGAAACCTTGAAATTATGTAATATAATCACATTAAACAATTTGGTTGCCTTTGACTTTGGAAATAGAAACCAAGTCTTGATAAATGGAGATTGTTATCCTTACAACACTCCACAAGATGCTCTTGAAGCTCAAACATGCACAAAAATTGCAAAAGTTAAATATGAAAATATGTTTTAGGTGATGTAGGTTTGCTTGTGAGGTTGGATGTTCTACATCAGACACACTAGGTAAGAAGTTTGTGAGCATGTCTCACAAAATGGAGTTGGGTGGTTGAACTACCATTCAAAATAGTAAACTATTTGCAACATACTCAAATTAGTAAACTATTTGCAACATACTCAAATATTGTCATAGGTACCATCAAGTTTTTCATTTTTTCCTTTTTCTAGCATCTACTTGGAACTCTTTTTGTCTTCCTCTTTAAACCTGTATCTTTATGTGAATAATCACACAAATTGGTTAGGTCATCAATATTATTCACCTCTTGTTCACGTAAAGAATATTCATCATCATTAACTACTACCTCCAAAGAAACTTCTACAACAACATTCTTGTCTGTTGTGGCATGTACCTCTTGATCTTCTATAATCGTTTTACTTTTTATATTATACTCAAACAATATGACTTTTTCTTCCTTATTTTCACCTTTCTTCATATCTACAGACAAATCAATGCTGGAAAAAAAAAAAAAATCATCATCACCCTTCTCTATTACAACTTCATCCATCAACACATCTATGCCTCTAAAAAGACACATCTCAATTGCAACCAGGTTCTTTTTTGCTTTTATGCCACTTAAATGACATTCTTCATCATTCTTGATCATATTTACTACAAACTCTCCATGTTGCATAGCCTCCAACTTATCCAATATCAAATGGATGTCCATAATCATTTCCTTCAATACTACTCCATAGCTACCCACTCAATTGCCCTCTTCAAGATAATCTTCATCCTCTTTTTCAAAGACATCTTTACTATCAACTATCTATAACAAACTTTCAACAATTAGTGTTTTGCCAAAATAAGACTTCCAAAATATCAATTCATAATAAGGAACTCACATACCTTCATCAAAGTACACAACTTCTCTTCTCCATTTTTTGATTAATATTCTGCAACATATACTTCTTGATCCTTCGTTACCGTTTTCTTTTTAATATTATCCTCAAGGGTAGGTGCAAAAAATTGGGTCCACAAAATGTTCAAAAAGTGGAAGTATTTTTTTTAATTTTCAAAAGTTGTTAGAGTTGGATTAAAAACTTGAAGCACTTATACATATTTAAAAAAAAGTAGTGATATGAAATGTAATATTTTGAGTCTAGTTTTCAAATATGTAATTTATTCTAATATTCATATGATATAAATTTATTTTTAATAGACATGTATAAAAACTACTTTTAAAAAGTCACTCTTTTAGGATGTGTTTTTGGTGGAAAAGGTGATCCTAAGTTTAATCACTAGAATTAATGCCTTTTCCAATTTTTGGGTGTGTGTGGGGACACCTTAACACAACATTGGGAGAATTCAAATCTACACAAGAGTTAGATTGATTGTCCAACAACCAATCTGCCCTTGGATATGAATTCTGATGATGATTGAGGGTTTTGAATTAGATTTTTGATGAAATGCAATGAAGTAACTAGTTAAACTATGCAAATGCAACCTTCTTTTATGAATTATGACTAACTGAAAATACAAACAAATTTAAGTTTTAGAAAAGAAGACAAACATTGATGCACCTATGATTTAAATTTGAGCTAGATCTGGGTGGTCTAGGGTGTTAGGACGCCCTAGATTGGGGTTTTGAAACCTGAATTTTCTTTCACATGCCTGAGGTCCCTAGCTTGTAGCTTCTTCCTTCCATGTTCTGTTGTTAGATCTTCATCTGTTACTAAGATAATGTAGATTTTGTAT
The DNA here is from genome assembly GCA_007258455.2 of Sequoia sempervirens. NCBI lineage: Eukaryota > Viridiplantae > Streptophyta > Pinopsida > Cupressales > Cupressaceae > Sequoia > Sequoia sempervirens. The sequence goes on from VDFB02000017.1 coordinate 288,595,366, forward strand.
CTTGTCAACTTGTAGGGCTAATGATGCATGAATGGGAAATTTGTCTTCAATCTTCCTCCACTTTACTTTAAATATGCAACCTGCATACACAAAAGGAGAGGAAGGGTTGTGCCATGTAGGGGCTTGCCCCAGTCAAACCCCATGTTGGTATTTCTACCTCCACAATGACAAAATTGATGATAAAAGGGGTGTATCTCTTTTAGGGGTAAAGGCTAAATGATAATAAAGCAATGAATTGACAACTTGTTGCAACTCACCACTCAGATATGATCTCCTTGATGGATTGAAGTCATGCTCATCACCTTCAAGGATTGATTGTAACTTGATTTGATATGATTTGAAGACCTACAAGAATTTGTACTCAAAAACAAAATGCATGCATAAACATGAACAAACTCACATAAAACTTGACATGATTCTTGAATGATGAAATGCTGTAATAATTTTGCAAATTCTGCTCTTGATTGTTCTTGAACTTTTTTTAGGACCTTCACTTGCTCAATTGAATTCTCAATATTTTTCTCCTCTATTAAAATTGTAAAAATACTATGTATTTATGTGCAACTCTTTTGATTTCAGGAAAATAAAATCCCAATGGCCAATAATTAGAATTTGAATTTCAAATAATAAATTACCAATACCGACATAGTAAGAAACTTGAATTTTTCAGGAAATAAATCAAAAGATGGGCAAGAAATTTTGGATGACTAATAGTGGTGTAACCATCAAAGATTTTTTGACCAGCATTGGATCTTGTAATTCATACTCGTAATTAGCTTCATACCCTATTATTTATCATTTTTTACCAACAACTTGTACATTCTTGACCAACATAGAATATGTATTTACTATTTTATAAAATCATGAATGATGTTGAAATATACTTATAAGAAGATATTGACCTAATAATGAAAGCCATATATATATTGAAATTGGGATGAATATTATAATCCAAGACTTAACATGAAAGAATATGCAACATGAATTACTTAAATATTTTTGCTTGTTACCTTAAAACAATAAAGGAACTATTCTACAATGGGTATAACTTTCACTTTTGGCTAATGGAATTGCCATTATCACAAATAAAAATGATAATTAACTAAGACTATTGATTTTTGAAAGTAAGAAGCTGAGTGGTAGTAATGTAATGAAAAGGGGTTAACCATATATGTAATATTAAGTTACAAAAAAGAAATATGACAATCTAAGAATGAAGGATCCGCAATAAATAGTAGAAACATTCTTTCCTTGAGCTTAAACACATTTTCATCTCTATAAACCCACAAGCATGCCTTAATGGGATGTATTGAGAAGTTACTGAATATTTGTAACTTTAAATCATTGATGTTTGTGTGGTAAATCTTCTTCTATATGAATCCTTACTTCTTATAGAAGGCCATCCAAAGGTTTCATGAATGGTAGTGCATTATTTTTTTATCTAATCAGTTGATCTCTTAACCAACAATTTAAATTACACAAAATTTATAAGACTGTCATGTTATCAAACTGTTGTTTTGGGTAACTAGTGAGATATATTGCAGATAAAACTGCTTTGAAGTTGTTGGGTTTCTTGAAAAACTATTTTTGGGTTTTGTTCTTCATTCTATCACCTTTCTAGAATAGGTTGGATCTTTAAATTTGATTAAGGGACATGAAAGATATGATTATTGAAACACTGTCCTTTCTACTACAAACCACATATTATAAGTATAAATTGTTTTATACGGCCTAAGTATTCAATTTGACAAATAGGAAGTAAGGGCTTGGGTTCCTAAATTGCTTAGTAATGGGCATATTTAGGGAACATGTGGTATGTGGAGTAGCCATTTTGATGTACTATTCAATAAATGTCATTACCTTGGATTTATATTATTGCATAATGCCAGTATAGGCATTGTCTTTTATTTACTATTTTACCCATCTTACAAAATATCAAGACATCATTCTAAGATGATTGAGACATTCTAGATTGTAAGATTGAATTTCATTGGTCTCCATGCATAAGTGTGTTACCTTGGTGGATTCACATCATCCATGATATGTTTTAGACAAGTGAATTGGATATGTGATGCATGAGCATATAGGTATGCTAAGTAACAATGACTCACATAGTGAATTGGATTCCATCATGCATGTTGGCCACATATTGCTAGATCCTTTGTGATGGGCCAGGCTTCTCTAGTGGAGTAGCATGGGGAAGCTAATGCTTTGTGGTAGGGTGGATATCATTTCGATGATGCTCTCTTTGTCTCTGTCTCTGTCTCTCTCTTCTGCATTAGATTACGAAGGAAATAAATCAAAAAGGGTTCTATGATACAAGTGTTAATACATTTACCTATGTGTATATATTGTCCTTTACAATCATGATTTTTTTATGAGAGAGCATGGCTACTATAATTATATTTGTTGCATATGTCATCAATCTATTTTGAAAGAGTGAGAATATGCATTTGCATATAAATGATTTCAGTTTTAAAGTTACTTCAAGTATTGTAAATAGACTTGTCATACTAGTAACCATTAGAGTTATTTCATATGTTAAGATATTTATTCTTAAAGTCAATACTTGATTCCTTCTAGATTAGATCTACATTATCTTCATATTATTCACTAATTTCTAAACTTTATTAGTGAAATGGATAGTTATTGAATTGGATATTCTAACTTGGAGAAATATTATGTGTAATGCATATTTTGTTGAACAATTGACTACCATGGGAATATGTTAGTTGATGCAGGTATATGTTCAATCCTCCAGGTGGGGAAGTATCACTCAGGAGAAGATCTTGGTCGAGTAATCAGTAACATAACCTAACTGACCTTACACACACACTCACAGTAGAATGGTTGAGTAAAGTTATTGTGTCATGAATTGGTAAGTCATCCTTAGTATGAATGTCTTCATTAGTAAGGGTCATAATTAATGTTGAATGGATGCTTGGATGATGTTATATTTTTAGAGCTTATGCATTCTTCTTTTATATTACTATGCTTGTATTGATGAGTTGAATACACATGGAATGTATGTATATGTATATATATGCATGTCGACGATAGTCCATATGCATGAAGGAACACATACATGAGAGTACATAGGTAGACGTACCTATGCACGCTTATGAACGAGTTGCTTGTGAGCATGGAGCTATCGAATGGAAAGTACGACGTGAATGTGTGTATGAATAAATACATCACACATTTGTTCCATATCAACACAATAGTAATTGTGTATGTGCTTGGTGTACAATCAAATGTGTATAGATATATGTATATATGATATATATACATATATCAATATGTATACATGTATCGATACATGTATGTTAGGCAAACAGACATGCCCATACGAATGCATCAATATATGTACACATACGTATACATGTACTTAGAGGAATATATATATGTATATATATGTACACAATTGATATAATTATTATTACTATGAGAATGTCAACTTGTTCGTATTCATTTGCATATTGAATGTATACATAATTTATTGACATGAGATATATATAAATATATATTAATATATATACATATACATATATATATACATATACATATATATATATATATATATATATATATGTGTGTGTGTGTGTGTGTGTGTGTGTGTGTGTGTGTGATATTGTTGATAGACATATATATATGTATATGTACATATATGAATAAATATTTATATATAAATATATGCTTGGAGATCAATTAACATATGTAATGCTTAGAGGGTGATTTATTTACATGAACATAGGCCGATTTGTATATAACATATACAAAGCATATAAAGGCTGAATATAATATACAACAAGATGTGAATTGGTCAAAGCACCAAACAAATAGACCATCTTTGAAAGACAACTCATTTTTGTTGTATTACTCAATAAAACTGTGACTAAGTCAACATAGAATGAGTGTTGCCTGTAGAATGAAGACTGTTTCAAAGGGTAAAGCTGCACCCAAACAAATAGGGAGAATGGCTGCATACTTGACACTAGAATATGAAGTTCTATTTGTTGTATAATTCCATCTTTGATGCAATTCGACTGTCATCATTTTAACATGAACATAATTGAATGTCTCTTGCTGCTGTCAAATAAATGGGTCATCTTGTAGCTTCTTATACTAAGTTTGTGTTAGTTTGCTACCACCTTTTAAACCAAGTGAAGTGAGTCAAATTGCATGGATTAAGCTATCATTTTTCATGCCTTTTCTGTAGGTTGCAATGTCTCCTTTTTCTATATAAATAGAGAGGTTAGTGCTCTCATTTGGGACACACTTCTCATGTTGCAAATTTACTCTGTTGCATTATTTTGTGAGAGATGAGAGATATTTAGAGAAAGCTGAGAACTACTTTGTGCGAGTGCTACATTATTTGAGTTAGATTATTTCTTTGGGTTGATAAAGTGAAGCTAGGAAGCTATTGTAGAAGGTTGAGCATCAAGTCAGTCAATTGGTTAAGCGTAATACATGAATGAGGATATAATCTTCTTTTATTTGTCTTTGTTTATGAAAGATTGAATTTTGAATGCTTTATTTGAACTTTTTGAGATTGCTTGCACTAGGGAAACATAAAATTTGCTTTGGAAAGGAAAAAGAAGCTATTTATGCTTTTATGTGAAAGTGTTTGTAATTACTCCATAATAGGAGGAATTGTTTGTCATAGGTATTGTTATACTAGATATGATTAAACAAGGATAGCTTAAGGGTTATTCATAGCTAAAGATATTTGATTATACTAGATAGCTAGTGGGTTAATCTTGGGATTGATTGTCCATTGGAGGGAGGGAACTTGTTTATATGCTTTGTGAGTAGAAATATCATAGAGCTTGTTGGAAAGGGAATAGGATGTTTCTAGGGTTAAAGATTACCCATAGGAGGAAATACCTATGCTTAGATTATAGTGGCCTAAAGTCAAGTTGAGCTTGAGTATTGTATGTGAGTAGGATGACTATCACTCAAAGTACTGAGTGAGAACACTTTGGCCAAATTAGTGTGATTGTCTTTGGCTCCACTGTCAATTCACTGTGATCCATTTATTTGCATGCTAGTCCTAGATTGTGGGTTTACAAGTTCTACTCATGTAGGAAACAACACTAAGCTTAGTTGGTTTTCGTTACTTGGTTACTCCACCAGTCTCTTCGTCAAAGGGTAAAGCCATCTATCGAATGATAGATATGCAGGGGACTGCATATGAGTTCGTGGTTGGTGGAAAAGCGATTGAGTGATGCTTCTCCTCCTCAGCAGGCAATGAGAAGACCAAGATTTGAAAGGAGGATCCTGGACCATCTATATCTATTGCTTTGAAGCTCAGTTGAGCTATGTATGTACTTGAATACATTCTTGGAATGTTGTAATTTGTGAAGTTATTATATTGGAAATAGAATCCATGTTGATTATGTTCTGAAATATATGAACTCATTTGTTCTTAATAAAGAAAATAATTTTTTTATTGCAATGGTTAGTTACATAGTTTATTTACTTGCAAAGTGAAAACTTGGAAATAATTACTTTAGTGAATGGTTGGCATGTTACATGTGGTATCAAAGTTATCAGGTTTAGCTCTAGAACCTATGAGATAATCATTCTTTTCATCCAATGTTATCTAATGATTGTAAATTCTTGTGCCAAGATGGTGCATCTCAGGTTAATGGCTAGAAATTCAATAATTGGGAATGATTGTTACCTAAAGGCCAAGAAGGAAAGAGAGGCCATCGCTAGAAAAATTAAGGGTACCAACTATGACAATGCTATCTGGTTAAGCGACACTGAAAACTTCAATCACACACTTTCTTGAATCAGTGATGTGAAGAGAAAGATGAAGATGGAAGCCAAGTATAACTACCTACCTTTTGTTTCACCAGAGAAGTATGAATCTTTATCACTTTCCAGGGATATGTCCTCGGAAGGAAGTGTTAGTCCAACATTTATTTTTAGAGACCCTAGAGTTCTTCCAATGGTAGAAGTAATTGTAATTTCCTCGAGTAAAGAATTATAGGGTTATGTACCTCGCAACTATGTATCAAATAAAAAATCCGAAGGTTATTATCCATTCTGCAATAGGTATGAACAAATGAGAGATGAGAAAAATATCAATCTATAGGGTATACTCCATTAAGTTATGTGTCAGAGAGTGAATTTGAGGGATACTCTCCACTTGACTATCTGAATAGTCACTCCATGTATTCAAAAGGGATATTGAGATCCTTGAGAAAAGAATAAAACCATGTTTTTATCAAAAAGAGCGTGTGCTTAAGTCTTATGTGGAATTCCATAAGTACGAAGAAATGCTCATTTAAATGTTTTCCATAAGATAATTGATAGCATGATTTAGTCTAACATGGATGAACCTTCTGGTATAACTCGTTGTTGCGAAGATGGTGAGAACACGAACCAAACCTGGCGGAAGCTAAGAAGTTGGGCAAGGACCAATAGGAGTTGAAGCAAGACTAGACCAATTATTAGCAAGGTTTGAAACCTAGAGCAAGAGAGAAGGGTAAAGAATAGAGTTGAGAAGTAAGTTCCAAATAATGAGGATGAGGGGGAAAAATCTTCTTACGAACATGATCAAACTCATGATCATGAGAGAGAGAAATCACTATCTCTATATGAGGAAACTAATAGGAAGTGTATGGCTTCTGAACTCTCTGATAGGTTGTCGTTAGGTCCTAACACTTTAGTTGATAAATACATTAATATGTCGATCGGGTAGTGTTCGAAGGCTATATGAAATAGAAGACATCTTGAATATCTCTCTTGGGTGTCCTAGATGTTGGACAACTGAAATAAAACTCTAAAATAAGAAGCCACTAAAATTATAAAGTAGGAAATCATTTATCTAGAAAGCTTGAAATAACTTAAACTAGAAAGCATAACAACTAAACTAGAAAGCATGGAAATGATTAAACTAAGAAATGTATAAATTGTTGAAGAAGTAAAGCTTGTAAAGAAACTAGGAAACATTGATCTAACAAAAAGATAACAATCTAAACAACTATCCAATTTTTTTTTAACAATCTGAAACAATTGAAAGAAGGTGCTCCAGAACTTCAAACACTAAAATCAAAGACTCTCTAAGATTTAGCTACAACTTACAAGATTATTCTTAACATAATTACACACATGAAAATAAACTTCAATTCTAATTATTATCTGCTAAATGAAAGTACAAAATTAAAAGTAAAATACTTATCTATCTAATCTACAACCCCTGAAGTGGCCAACTCTTGGGTGCTCCTACACCTAGCTCAGATTAGATCCACTGGTAACTCCAAAATTACTTCATTCAAAGAAATCCATTCACATTACTCAATAACTCCAAAGGTGGCAGGAAAAAACTCATTTTATTCATATGAAAAGTGTAACTTAGAAAAGCATAGTGACAACATAACGATATTCTTCTATATATTATTGTTTTCAATAGTTACATATTTATATAAGAGCAACTAACAAAATCCTTCTTTTTAGTTAGTAAGGTCTTTAATTGATTGCCAACAACTAACAAACTTTAAAACCCATGACATGAAATATTAAAGGGTTTGACATGAGCCATAAAGTCTCTAAAACTAAAAATAACAAAACTACAAAAACTTGATCCATCATGTATGCTCCTAAAGTTTCGACGCCCATTCGCTTGTCTTCAATGGTGTTGAAGTCTGCTTTAAAACCTCTTTGATTGGGGTGGTAACTGATTATGGAATTTGACTTGTGGAATGCTCAAAAACTAAACCATTAAGTCAACACAAATTAGCTTATTTCGACTAATTTCAAGAAATAAAGATTGTACGCCTATTCACAAAAAGAAAGAAATTGCTTATCCTAAAGACAATTAAGTGGTAGGGTAAGGATGGCTAAAGAATGTGATATTAAGTATTTAGTCCATTATATCAATTGATGAGGTTATTTTTACCTCATCATTTCCTCCCCTTCCTAAGCCCGAGTAGGTCCTCCTGCTCTTTGTTGTGCCCCTTGCTCTTTATTTCCCTAATTCTTATTCATCTCCTCATATTTAGCACTGAGATCACACAAATCATCTGCCTCTGTGTCTGGTTCCTTTAGAAATCCCTGATGAAAAGTGACCCTTTGTACCCATCTTTGAAAATTGTCATCACTTTGATCTATATTACTATATGTTGTAGGGGGTTGTGAAAGAAGTAGAGGTGGTCTATACCTCATGCCAATCTAGTTAACCTTTAATTGCTCAAGGATATCGACCAAGGCTACTGCCCTTCTGTAGGACCATCTAATATTAAGAGGTGAGATTACCTCTCTTTTCCTGAGATACATAGTAAGAGGGGTATACCTTTCTTCACATGCATTCCATGCTTTTCCTATTAACTTTGGTCCTTGATCTTGAAAATAATTATGGCACAACTGAAGGTTATTATTATACTTGCTTTGTACATTCTCTCTCAGTTTGGCTTCCTATGGGGGTATCTCATTTGCAATCCAATGGTTTTCTTTGCATGTGCATACTCCCTTGACTGATCCTGCCAGTGAAGCTGATTACATATTGTAGACAAGAATGATCTCAAATGGACTTCTCCCACAAAGAAATTAACATAAAAAATATGTATATTCTTCCAAGAGAAAATCATGGACAAAGAACTCACATAATAAATCCTGCTGATCAGGAGTTGACTCAACAAATATCTCAACAAATTCTTTATCATCAGGGTCATGTGGTAGGTTATTGCGAATTCTAAGTAACTTCCTTCTTAGGATTTGTTCATTGAGGAACATGGAATACAACCTAGATGGTCTTCTACAAGCCAACAATAACTCACCGATTTCACAAGCATCCTGTTTACCTTTATATACTTTGTGAAATTATTCTTTTAACAATACTAACTCCTTTTTCAACCTATTATTTTCAAATTCCACATCCCTTAGGAAATAGCATCTCTCCATCCATTTCATTAATAATGGAGGGATATGTACCTGGAACCATTCTAAAACAATTGGTTCAATTTGTGTCCCCTTGGATTCTATTATTGGCTTATTGTCACTTTCCTGCAAATCCTACTTTAACTCCACAATTCTACTCACAAAAGCATTAAGTTCAACTTCCTGCCTATTTCTTTCTTCTTAAAAAGCAATAAACATTTGCATAAAATTATTTTTCAAACCTTGGATGTGCTTTCCTCTCTCAGATAGATCAACCATATGCTGCTTGCTTTGTTGATTCCATTGTTGGATTTGGTACTGCAACTGCTCAATGACCCTGTCTTTTTTCTCCATTTGCATTGCCAATTTTACAATCTCCTGATCCCTTTTATTTACAATTGCAACATGTGCCTCAATTTCTTCTTGCTGTTGGGTGATCTGTTCTACATTATTGTAACCATCTAAGTTATAATTCAATAATTTCTGCCTCCAATTTCTCTAATTTCTCCTCTTTCAGACCAGATTCTATATCTCCTGTGTCCACAAAGAAAGATGGATTGGGAATTTCCATGTTAGTATGAGGTAAATTTTCCTCGGCACCAGGTACATTTTCAATTCTGTCAAGAAAAGGGGAGTGTCCCCCCAGAAGTTCATCTTCAATCTCCACAGAATGTGGTGACTATACTTTTTCCTCTTCCTACTCCTTTGGAGATGGTGTTCTCTTCTCTTCATCCTTGGGGGATTGATCAACCTGCTTTTTTATTTTACTTATTTCCTCATCGCCAGGCTAATTTTCAGTCTCCATTATTCTTGTTTGAGTCCTAGGATTTTTCTTTTTAGAAGTACTTCCTATGTCATAGGGCACAGTTTCACTGGACTCTACAGAAAACCTCTTGCTTCTTCATAGAGGAGGGGTTGTTTGAAAAGTAACTTTAGTCTGCTTCTTCCTCTTGCGAGGAGGCTCTTCTTTTTCTCTAGAGTGCACAATTTCCACATCCCCTGACTGTCCTAGGGTTTCTAACACATTCGACAAAGTTTCTAACGCATTGCCGCTAGGAGCTGTTGAAGTCTGTTGGGATTCAGGAGCACCTAAGGTCTCAAAGGAGGGTTCTTCTAAAGGTTTTTCTTTTTGTTTAGAGGACTCAGTCTCCTCAAGTGGTCTTTTAGACTCCACTTTTTCAAATTTCCACAGAAATTTTTGCCACTTCTTTTCTTGCTTTTTGCAAAAATGGTACTTGCATATCAACTGTATAAGGCCATGGTGTTTGAGGGGCCCTTTCCCAACTTTATATTTTTCCATCATGGTGATAACTAAATGACACAAAAGGCTAGTAAATTAACTCTAAGAGAAGGGTCCTTAGTGCCATGGTGCAAATGAATTAGCAGACGGAAAGGGAGTCCTACTACGATAGTTATTTTTCCTTCACAAGTAAAATATTTTATTATCTAGGCTACGACAATTCTCCAAGGTTCTGGGATAGACATTCTATGAAAACATTTGTTTTGTCCCTTGGTACTTATGGTGATTAGAGGTTGAGGCTCCCCCTCCCTATGAAACAATTCTACTGGTCAGTCTTTGATAGGTAATATTGGTAGTTTCATTCAAATCAATTCCTTTATTCTCAAGACTAGAAAGACAAGCAATGACTTTCAGACTTACCCAAAAATGCTTGCCACACACCACAGTTTGTCCATCTACCAAATTCTCTACGAATTATTTTACCAGCTGCTTGGTATATCCCTCAAAAAATTTCATAAATTCTAGCCACCCAGCTTTTTGAAATAGGCTTGCAACATTACTCATTGCCAACAATTGAGCTGCTGAGGCTGGTTTAGAATTTTTCTTGGCTCCTCCCATTTTACCTTCCCTTTCCGCTCTGCTAAATTTTGTGGAACTTTGTAATGTTTTCCTTTCTTCAATTAATTGAATTGCAGATGAAAAGGGACACAATTTCGATATAACCAATGGAAGAGAAATTAATCACCTTACTTGAGTCCTTACTGGATAATCATGACAATTCTACATGGGAAATTATACAACCATTGCTATACTTTTAGCAATTGTATGATGGCACAATTTTCAAAATTGAGAGAGGAGATGGTTCATGCCAATTAATTAATCTCTATTCAAAATAATTACTAACTTTAAGTAAATAAACCTATATGCACCTTATTTCTTCTAATTAAATTGAACATCACTCACCTTTGCTGACATAATTAGATAGTTACATGATTTGGTGGGGGTGGCGGCGAATAATTATGACATGGATGGGATGGTTTAAATGGTGGTGAAAATTATAATGACAAAAAGGGTTGTCATAATAATTTCATTTATTATAGAAAGATTTGATATGATATGGAGAAATGACAATTAGGGAGTGGATCTCGAGGTGGCAAGAAAATTAAATGATGGGCATGTATAGAACTTAGGAAAAATCAAACTTCTGAAAAAGGAAAGATTTTACAAAAATTCAGGGCATTGCCAAAAAATGCAGCCAAGGTGGAAGGAGAAAAAGCTCCGAAGCATCATTGAGAGATGCCATTGGAATGCATCAACAAGATTGAAGATTCTGGAGCATCGTTGAAAGATGTAGCCAGAGCATAGACCAAAAATTTCCAAAGCATTGTCGAAAGATGCAACTAGAGCAACGACCAAATTTTTTTGAAGCATTGTCAAAAGATGCAGCCAGAGCAACAACCAAAAATTTCTAGAGCATCATCGAAAGATGCAGCCAGAGCAGCAACCAAAAATTTCTGGAACATCATCGAAAGATGTAGCTGAAGTAATAGCCAATTTTTTTTGGAGCATCCAAACAAGTTCTAGAGCAATTGAAAAAGTTTCGGAGCATCACCAAAAGATGCCACCAGAAGGAAGAAACATCACGATTCCAGAGCATCGTTGGAAGATGCATCCATGAGAAGGAACAACAAAATTTCAGAGCATCATTGGAAGATGCGACCAAAAGAAGGAAGAAGAATTTGACATTTTGGCCTTTGGCTTCCCAAAGCATCGTTGAGTGATGCATCAGAATGAGGAATGACACAAGTTAGTTGTACAAGTTCTAGAGCATAGCAGCAACAAGTTCCGGAGCATCGCAGTAATTGAACCAACAAGTTCCGGAGCATCACAACAGGGTGCGCCAAAATTTGCGTTTACCAAAGAAATGAAGTCTTGCAAAATATAGAGAAAATTTAGCCAAATCCAAATGATGAAATTGATGAAGAAATTGAAAGAAACATTCTAAAATGAAGTAAATTCACACACATTTTTTTTGACATTTATTATGGGAAAAACTATATTGAATCTGTAATAGCAGAGGACTTCAATGCATTGGATTTCTCCTTGCATTTCTACCATTTTTGTAAATTTCTCTCTATTACTAGGCTTATGGTAGATGCGTAATTGGTGTCCATTAACTAGGAGAGTTCGGGTATCACCATCAATGGGTTTTAGCTGAACTGAACCATTTGTAAATACCTTAGAAATTTCATATGGTCCGAGCCAATGCATTTTGAGTTTCCCTTGGTGATCCTTGTATTTGGAATCAAACAATAATGCCCAATCCCCACTATGGGATCCTCTCTCCTTGATATGTTTTTCATGCCAGACCTTGTGTTGTTGTTGTACTAGCTCAATTTGATGGATGACATCCAAATGGAGTTCATCTAGTTCACTAAGCTATAAAACTCTCTCTATCTGGGCTCGTTTAATATCTATAACCAACTCCATGGTTGTCCTAAGGGTTTGGAGATCAAATTCAATGGGAAAGAGAGGTTTCTTCCCAAAAACTAACTTGTATGGACTATACCTAGTAGTTGATTTCCAAGTGGTGTTATAAACCCGAACAACTTCAGGTAGTTTTCGAGCCCAGTGTTTCCTTCCTGATGAAACTGTTTTTGTTAAAATGTTTTCCAATTCCCTATTAGTGACTTTGACTAGTCTGTTCGCCTGAGGGTGGTAGGGTGAGGACTTCTTGTGGCTCACCTAGAAATGATCTGTGAAGGATAACAAAACTTTAGACATAAACTAGGGGCCCTGATATGTGACAATTGTCTTAGGAGCTCATAATCTGAGAAAAAAATTGTTGTAAAGGAAATCGGCTATTTGTTCCTCCCTAGCAATGCATAGGGCTTTCACTTTTGCCCACTTAGTCAGGTAGTCAGTACAGACCAAAATGTACTCTTTTCCTTGTGAAGGAGGGTTTATAGGGCTAATAAAATCCAATCCCCATTTTTCAAATGGTTCAAGGACTACCTGAGGTTGCAACTCAGAATTTCATTAGATGCAGTTGGTATTCCTACCCTTTGACATTCATCACATCTGTGAACATATTTCTTGATATCCTTATGCATAGAAGGCCAGTAGTATCTGTTGTCACCTAGAATTGCACCCTGTGCAAAGTTTACAAAAAAAGCTGAGCATTCTAGAGCAACATGGGATCATTTCAAGGCTGTGGGTCACCTATAGCTGAAATGAACCTCCGGAGAAGGCCGACTTCCTTTGGGTATCACCTAAACTACTGATTCTTTGAGAGGAAAAGGGATGAGGAGTACATAAATTACAACTAAACTAAGGTGATACACCAAAATGACAGGAACAATGAGATACTCGAGCTACACTTGAATACTGGTGACAGCCATGAGATTGCACAACAAGATCCTGTAGATCACGCATACAAACAGGTTTGACATGCACATACCTTCAAGAAGGAAAGGAAGATTTTCACAAACTAGAAGCTCATGTGCAGGATTAAATAAACATAGTTTGTAACCTACATGATACTACCTCTGCAAAGAAAGGCATGACATGAAACAAAAGCTATAAGGAAAGATAATATTTCACTAAGTAGCTCAATGAATCAAGAAAAAATGCACAATGCTTCACAAAAAATCAGAAGGGCAAAAGATGGACCATCAATGGTAACCAAGGAATATTTTGTATATTATGCTCCAAATTGAGTTACAGAAATGTGCTAGTCTGAGAGAGGACTGCAAAAGGGTCACATATTTTAGAGAGCATACATCTGAACTCTCTCTTTAAAAAAGGAAAAAAATGCCTTATATATCAAACTACAACGACCCCTTAGGGCTTACAAAAATATCCTTATTCGGGATAGGATTTTCTCCCTAGATCTTTTGCTGAATTTAATGTTGACCCCTGCGTGTCCATGTCGGTGAAGATTCATTCCCCGAAGAACCCTCCTGATCTTTTTGCAACCACCACATTCATTTCCTGGCATCATGTCCTATTGAGCTACTTCGGCTGACCTTGAATGCCCTGAGCTCACAACAGATACGTGCTGCATTCACATTCTGTTGATTTTCTTTATGTTGCTCAAGCTGCCAAGACTTGCCTTTAGCTCCCCCTGATTGGTCGAGAGTATTTCGTGCGAACTCTGTGGGCAGTCGAATTCCCTTTTTGAACCACATATCGGTGAGACACTAATTGTGTCTCCCCGATGCGGTTAAATTTTTCACAAGCATCGGCAAGACATGGAGCCACCGCTGAGAGCTTATGGTGAGCTCGAAAGATCATACCGATTCCACTGGAGCCATCGGCGAGACATTGTTTATCGCCAAGAGATTAGTGGGTTGACAAGTCACGTGGAGATCCCTTCTATCGCTGAGACCACCCATGGTCGGTAAGACATCTTGTCGAAATCCCCACAGTCATACTGAGTTCTCTTTTGTCCTATCGGCATCTGCTTTTGTCGCCGTGACACACTTCATCGTCGAGACTCTCGGTGACCACGGGCTTCGGGGAGACCTACAATGCTCAGTGAGAAGTCTCAATGAAGGTTCGATGTCTCACCGACAACAGTGATCCTCGGTATAACTACGGGACTTCGTCGGGATGTCCTGCCGACATCAAATGTCTTACCGACTTCACACAGGTTCCCTTCGGCAGGAGTGTAAGGCTTCGGTGAAGGGTCACAGCGAAAAGGTTATGTCTTCCCCACCATGCACCGAAGGGTCCTATCGGCATAAGGAGATAGCTTCGCCAGAATGTCATGCCGAAGTGGAGATGTCTCCCCGAAACGAAGTAGAGCTTGGCGAAGGGCAAAAAGATTCGGCATGAGTCTCACCGAACATGGAGGTCTTCGGAAAAGATAAATAAAGTTGCCTAGAGGTATTAGCGAAGACTTAAGTCTCGCTGAAAGGAGGGATGGAACCTCACGAAGACAAGAGCAGTTCGGCAGGACTCTTGCCGAAAACACGACGATGGCTCTTCGGGCAGACAAAAGGAGATCTCGGCAAAGGATATCGCCTTCGGAAAAATGTCTTGCCGAAGGATGAAGGTCACAGTGAAAGTCAAGGCGACGTCGGCAAAAGAAAGAGGTGCTCAGTAGGAAGTCCGGCCGATAGCCCGATGTCTTGCCGACTGCAGAGGAGCTCGCCGTGAGATAAGGCCATCGAGATGAGGTCTTGCCGACTTGGTAAGGTCTCACCGAAAGCCAAAAGAGCCCGAGCCCAGAGGAGGAGAGTGAGCTCGGGGAAAACGAGATCAACTCGACGAGAGGTCGTCGCTAGGAGTCATACCGATTGCGTATGTTCTCGCCGAGAGATGGAGGGCTCGTTAGGAGGTCTTCCCGAACATATAATCTCTGGCTGACATCGATGGATGTACCAAATGAAAAGGATATCGATGTGACTCAATGGTGCTCGCTGGGACTTCTAGCCGAATCTGTTTGTCTTGCCGATGGTTTTGGCTGTATCAACATGACTTCTAAAGCTGCAGAGACACATAATCGCATTAGCAAGACACTTTCAGTGTCTTGCCAAGATGCAATTCCGTTCTAAAGGACTTTTGACCAGCTGCAGGGCCCGCGTGGAAAGTGCTCGACTAACCAAATGGATCTGAGGCGAGCCGTGGCGGTCCGGTCAGAATGTAGGATGTCAACACAGGATGAATACAACATATATCTGTTTTGAGCTCGGGGGGCATTCATTGCAGCTCTTCAACAGGGGACTCGGTAGCTAGACACAATGGATCAAAAGAATTAATGCTACAAAAAGATCAGGAGAAGACCTCTCCAAGAGCGGTTCTTCACACCAACATCAACAATAGGGACACGCAGGCTTCTGCAATTAATTCATAGAAAGATCTGAGATAGATCTTTTCTTGAACTGGGATATTTTTGTATGCCCTAAGGGGCCGACGTATAGTCTGTATATAAGGCATTTTTGCCTTTTTTGTAAATAGTTCTGATTACACACTCTGAGGAGTTAGTGATTTTTAATCAATCCTTTCTCAATCAATGTATGTTTTTATGTAACTCAACTGGAATCCTGAATACAACACAGAGTTTACCTTGGAAGCTTGTGTTCATGTTTGTATTGATTCTCATTTTTGTATCTTTCTTTTGAACATGCAAGTCTTTAACTGTGTTTTATAATTCTGTATTCATATCTTAGAGTTGTGAAATTAATCTTTCCTTCCTGAGATGTGTATGTAGATCAAACCTGTTGGGAATAAAGCATTAAATCTGAAAGAGGTTGTTCTGAGAATAGCAATTAGGCTTTCATGTGTATGTTCTTCCTGTGTTCATTTCATGATTTCTTACAAGTTTGGTGTATCACCCTAGTGTAGTTCTTTAATTTATGCATCTCTTCCCTCTTTCCCCTCAAAGAAACAATAGTTTAGGTGATACCCAAAGGAAGTCGGCCTTCTCCGGAGGTTCATTTCAGTTATAGGTGACCCACAACCTTGAGATGATCCCATGTTGCTCTAGAATGCTCAGTTTTTTGTAAACTTTGCACAGGGTGCAATTCTAGGTGACAACAGTTTTTGGCACGCCCGGTGGGACTGAGAACTGACTGTGTCAGTCCCTGTTGTACCATGTATTACTGCAGTTTGGTGTGTACAACAATATTTTCTACCTTTGGAGGCAAGTTTTTTTTAACATACCTGGCGACTCCAAGCCTGAAATATCTAGTTTCAGCAGTCTAAGTGTTGGTTTCATGATAGTATGTCTTACCATTCACCATTTCATGAAGGTATGGTGCCCGCATCTTTTTATCAGTCATATCCTATTGAGGATACCGCTAGTTTTATTCAAAACAACTATGTAATAGCGGGTTACCAGCAAGCTCAATTGGCCTACCCACCCACCCCTGCACAAGTTCAACAGCGGCATGCTTATGCTCACCAACAACCCCAGGAGGGTTATTTTATCTCCAATAAGTAAATTTTTCCTTCACATGAGCCTTAGAATTTAGATGAAATGAGTTTGGAGAATATGTCTTTATTTTTCCAAAACCAGTTTGAAGAAATTGAAAATCATCAGGAGGTCAATAGGCAGGAGGAGCAGCTTGCTTATCAAGCTTATATTTATCAGCAGGAGGTTGAGACACAAAGAGGTTTCCATTTAGTACAAGAATTTGAACAAAGTCAGTCTAACTCTCTTGAAGAACAACTTTCTCAAATGCCCCAATCAACTGCTACCTTTTCAAATCCTTCCTTTGAGGAAGCAGAAGAAGAGCAACTTATTGGTCAGGATGAGTTAATCCTCTGGGAAAAGCTTAAGAATGAGAATCCTTTGCATTTAGCCATAAGGTGTTATCAACTACAGCAGCAAAGGATTGAGCAGCAAGAAGACACTTGTTCCAAAGAATCCTCGACTATTCCAACCAATTAGCAAGTTCAAAAAATTAAGTCTTCTAATTCTTCAATTAAGCTCCCTAAGTTTGAAAATCCAAATTTTAGGAGTTTTCATCCTGTGCAAGAGCCTGTAGTTGAGAAAACTCAGTCCATTATCCCTCAAGAGTAGTCTTTTCAATTACAAAGTCAGCCTAGTGAGAGGATAAAAGAAGATTTTGAGGTAGATGAAGCTCTTTTGGGTATTGATACATTTGAGCACAAAGTTCAAAATGAAAAAAATAGGGTTGTTACAAGTGACTGATGAATAGGGCCAGTTAGGACAACAGAGTTCTAAACAAGAAATGATAGCTGAACATGGAGTTATGTCATATTCATCCAATGAGCTCCCTCGTTTTGTTGAACAGAGTGGTGAAACCCTGATTAATTTGTTTTCTAAACTTCTTGGTTTTGATGATGAGGTTGGGAAAAGCACGTCTAAGCAATCATCAGTAATAGCGTTTCAACAGCAAAAAGAGGAACATCTCAATGACAAGGCGTTCTTCCATCAAGATGAGCATGATCAACAAAAGTATGTCTTCAAAGATATGAGTAATCCTTGCAATATTAAAAGAAAGAATTATGAAGTTGATGTAGGATATCTTACTCAGTGGGAGAAAGCTAACCATGAACTTGGAGAAGACATGTTCTTAAGTGTAATAGAGGGTTTTTGTTTAGGACTTGATGTTAAGCTACCTATTTCTAAACCTGTAAAGTCT
Source organism: Sequoia sempervirens (assembly GCA_007258455.2). Taxonomy (NCBI): domain Eukaryota; kingdom Viridiplantae; phylum Streptophyta; class Pinopsida; order Cupressales; family Cupressaceae; genus Sequoia; species Sequoia sempervirens. Next base: position 288,613,609 of record VDFB02000017.1, read on the forward strand.
GAACAGCATATAGATGCAACAGAGCAGAAATTTTTCTTCCCTCAGGAGTGCTGCCCTAAGGAAAACAATAGCCCTCTTATCATTAAAGGTACTGGTACTGTGCAGAATGGTGAGGACCTGTTCTGGGATGACTTGGAGATTTTCATTTCAAGCTTGGATCATAAACAGTCTTTTAGTGAGGCCCATCAGGTAAATATCAACATATCAAATGAAAAAGAGTCGGTATCTCAAGCCCTTACTGATTTACTTGATGAGTTTCCTAATTTTGTGGAAGGAACTATAGGAAAAGTTATGATACAATCCCTTATGTCAAACGTTGATCAACATATTGAGGAATATGATGGTGGTGTGTTGATCAATATACAGACAATCCATGACAACCATGACTTGGCAACATTTGACCAGTTTGATAAGGTGGATGAAGCGGACATTCCATTGACCTCTGAGCCAATTCATTCAAAGGAGATTACCATTGTGCAAGACAAGGAAGAAGCAGATCTTCATAAGCGAATCAACATTAAGAGCAAGGAGTTTATCCTTTCCAGAAGATGCCCAATTAAAGATTTGATTAACAGAATGCCAGGAGGAGCAAAATGTGCCATTGTTCTAGAAAAGGTTGATGCAATTACGACATTGGAGGAGCAGAATCTATTCACTTATCCCTTTGCAGACACCAGTTTTTACTATCAATTTGAAATGATAAGTGGATTTATCCTTGTCTTTCCAAGTGTTCTGCAATTAGTACGAGCAAGTCATCAACTTGTGAGCCGTTGTATATTGAGGAGAAAGGGCAGCTACTTCAATCATCATGTAAATGGTTTTGTTTAACCAGTTTCTTACTGGTTAGTGTAGGGTAGGTTTAGTTGTATTTTTTCAAATTCCCTAAGTGTTGTCCCAGCACAGTAAGTAGTTTCCTCTCTATAGTTTTCTGGTTTTCAATAAGTTTCCAAGTGTGCTAATGAGTTACAAATGAATTACAGTCATGAGCTGACTGTTTTGATGTTTTTTTTCATTTTCCTAACGACTCCATGCCCAATGGATAAGCCAGACTACTGGTCTTCATGTTTAGCAGGAAAACATCCAGCAAAGGTCGCTAGAAATGTTACCTAATTTTCACCCTCAGGATCAATCAGGCAGAATATCATGTGACAGAGGTTCAAGGAGGCCAGTGGGACATTCACACGGGGGAAAAAACTCTACATCTGTTGCTAGGTCACAGGGAACTCAGTGGGAGAAGACACCCTGGGAAGATTCGGCATGAAAATCATCCAAGGAGAAAGTCGGAAAGACTCTCCTACTCTCTGGTCGACTGACTATTTGATTTATTTCCATCTTGAGCAGGTCGCTAAGACCTAGTTTCTGTCATGCCAAACGAGCCTGCAGAGCCTATCGCTATAACGGAGAGGGTTCGACATGACCTCTTACCGCGTGGATTTCCTTGGCCGATAAGCCATTCAATCATCATTTGGAGAGACTCTCGGTGACCACGGGTTTCGGGGAGACCTACAACACTCGGTGAGAAGTCTCAGCGAAGGTTCGATGTCTCGCCGACAACAGTGATCCTCGATGTAACTACGGGACTTCGCCGGGATGTCCCGTCGACATCAAATGTCTTACCGACTTCACATAGGTTCCCTTCGACAGGAGTGTAAGGCTTCGGTGAAGGGTCACAACGAAAAGGTTATGTCTTCCCCACCGTGCACCGAAGGGTCCTATTGGCATAAGGAGATAGCTTTGCCAGAATGTCATGCCGAAGTGGAGATGTCTCCCCGAAACGAAGTAGAGCTCGGCGAAGGGCGAAAAGATTCGGCATGAGTCTCACTGAACATGGAGGTCTTCGGCAAAGATAAATAAAGTCTCCTAGAGGTCTTAGCGAAGACTTAAGTCTCGCCGAAAGGAGGGATAAACCCTCACAAAGACAAGAGCAGTTCGGCAGGACTCTTGCCGAAAACACGATGATGGCTCTTCGGGCAGACAAAAGGAGATCTCGACAAAGGATATCGCCTTTGGAAAAATGTCTTGTTGAAGGATGAAGGTCACAGCGAAAGTCAAGGCGACGTCGGCAAAAGAAAGAGGCGCTCGGTAGGAAGTTCGGCTGATAGCCCGATGTCTTGCCGACTGTAGAGGAGCTCACCGTGAGATAAGGCCATCGGGATGAGGTATTGCCGACTTGGTAAGGTCTCACCGAAAGCTAAAAGAGCCCGAGCCCGAAGGAGGAGAGTGAGCTCGAGGCAAACGAGATCAGCTCGACGAGAGGTCATCGCCAGGAGTCATACCGACTGCGTATGTGCTCGCCGAGAGATGGAGGGCTCGTTAGGAGGTCTTCCCGAACATATAATCTCTGGCTGACAGCGATGGATGTACCAAATGAAAAGGATATCAGTGTGACTCAATGGTGCTCGTTGGGACTTCTAGCCGAATCTGTTTGTCTTGCCAATGGTTTTGGCGGTATCAACATGACTTCTAAAGTTGCAGAGACACATAATCGCATCGGTAAGACACTTTCAGTGTCTTGCTGAGATGCAATTATGTTCTAAAGGACTTTTGACTAGCTGCAGGGCCCACGTGGAAAGTGCTCGACTAACCAGAGGGATCTGAGGCGAGTCGTGGCAGTCCGGTCAGAATGCAGGATGTCAACGCAGGATGAATACAACATATATCTATTCTGAGCTCCGGGGGAATTCATTTTAGCTCTTCAATAGGGGACTTGGTAGCTGGACACGATGGATCAGAAGAATTAATGCTACAAAAAGATCAGGAGAAGACCTCTCCAAGAGCGGTTCTTCACACCAACATCAACAATAGGGACACGCAGGCTTCTACAATTAATTCATAGAAAGATCTAAGATAGATCTTTTCCTGAACTGGGATATTTTTGTATGCCCTAAGGGGCCGACGTATAGTCTGTATATAAGGCATTTTTGCCTTTTTTGTAAATAGTTCTGATTACACACTCTGAGGAGTTAGTGATTTTTAATCAATCCTTTCTCAATCAATGTATGTTTTTCTGTAACTCAGCTGGAATCCTGAATACAACACAGAGTTTACCTTGGAAGCTTGTGTTCATGTTTGTATTGATTCTCATTTCTGTATCTTTCTTTTGAACATGCAAGTCTTTAACTGTGTTTTTATAATTTTGTATTCATATCATAGAGTTGTGAAATTAATCTTTCCTTCCTGAGATGTGTATGTAGATCAAACCTGTTGGGACTAAATCATTAAATCTGAAAGAGGTTGTTCTGAGAATAGCAATTAGGCTTTCATGTGTATGTTCTTCATGTGTTCATTTCGTGATTTCTTACAAGTTCGGTGTATCACCCTAGTGTAGTTCTTTAATTTATGCATCTCTTCCCTCTTTCCCCTCAAAGAAACAATAGTTTAGGTGATACCCAAAGGAAGCCGGCCTTCTCCGGAGGTTCATTTCAGTTATAGGTGACCCACAGCCTTGAGATGATCCCATGTTGCTCTAGAATGCTCTGTTTTTTGTAAACTTTGCATAGGGTGCAATTCTAGGTGACAACAGTATCCTGCTCCCCAAATCTTTTGAGTTGTCCTTTTAGTAGAATAGTGCCCTCCTGAAGGATCATCATGAAAGGCTCTAAGGATACTATAGGTCTCATTTTCCCTAGCACAATGTCATAGAACCATATCAGTTCCACATCGAAATAGGATCCCATTAATCCATTTAAAGGGGGCACTTTCTCTAACAAGGCGTTTATTTTGTTTTGATGAAAAATGAGGTGGTACTTCTGTAGTGACCAAGTAGTTTGAAATATTGGCAAACCAAGGGGTTTTAGTAGAGATGGAAAGAAAATTTTCATTTGGGAACTTTTTCTATATCGGAGCACAATCATCATCATGTTTAATTTGGGATAAGAAATCCGTGACTACATTGGACTTCCCTAGTTTTCAAATAATTGTTATGTTGAATTTTTGAAGAAGAAGCAACCACCTAATTATCCTTGCATTTACTACAGGTTTGTTCATGAGGTACTTGATGGCTGAGTGATATGTGTACATTGTGACTTTGTATCCTGTGATATAATGTCGAAATTTCTTAATTGCATGAACTACAACCAATAATTCTTTCTCCGTTGTGGTATAATTCCTTTCTATTGGAGTCAAATTCTTATTGATGAAATATATGGAATATTTTCCCCCATTCTCATCTTCTTGTCCTAAAACTTCTCTAATGGCATCATCAGATGCATCAACATAGATATGGAATGGAAGGTTCCAATTAGGTCCATGAGGGAGAAGAGAAGAGATGAGTTTCTCCTTGATGATTTCAAATGATGACAGAGACTCAGGTGTCTAGATGAACTCTACATTCTTCTGAAGAAGGGAAAACATAGGGGCCATGATCTTGCTGAAATTTTCTATAAATCTTCGATTGTATCTAGCATGCCCTAAGAAACTTCTGACATTAGTCTAAATTTTTTGGGTTTCGAGTTGTTGGATTACTTCAATTTTCTTAAGATCAACCTTAATCCCTTCAGCTGAAATTTGGTGTCCCAACACTATTCCTTGTTCTACCATTATTAGACATTTCTCATGGCTTAGGGAAAAATGATGATCCTCACATTGCTTCAACACCTTATCTAGATTTTGGAGGGCCTCATCAAAGGTTGAACCATATACAGTGAATTCTTCCATATAAACTTCCACACACTCATTCACCAACTCCGTAAATATAGCTAGGATAGCTCTTTGAAATGTTGCAGGAGCATTACATAGCCGAAAAGGAAGAAATTGATAAGTAAATGTCCCCCAAGGGTAGGTAAAATTCTTCTTATCCTGGTCTTCTGCTGCTACCTATATCTGGTTGTAACCACTAAACCCATCCAAGAATGAAAAATATTTCCTCCCAGCCAATTTATCCAACACCTGGTCTACAAATGGTAGAGGAAAATAAATAATATTTGTGTGTTGCTTTGTTAAGTTCTCTATAGTCTACACACACTCTCCAATTTCCATTTTTCTTTGGAAACACAACCAAAGGTGACACCAATTTGCTGTCAGAAATCGGATAAATAAACCCTACTTGTAGGAGTTTCTCAATTTCAGTTTTAACAATATCTTTTAGGGAAGGATTGAGTCTTCGTTGTGGTTGGTGAATAGGTTGAACATCCTCAGTATAGATATGATGAGTACACACACTTGGGTGTATTCCTCTCATATTTTTATAGTCTCAAGTGAAAGCTTTAGATCTATTCACTAGGGTGTCAAACAATTTGTGTTCTTTCGACTTACTCAACTAGCTGTTAATGTTCAAGGTTTTTCTTGGTAGCAACATAATGGTTTTAACTCCTAGATGGTTGGATGTGACAGTATACATGGGCATTTTCAAGGTATGAAGAGGAAAACTATGAGGTATGGCTTTATGAAGCTTGGCAATGTCTACAAAGAAATGGTGCATTTTTGGAACTAAGTTTTTCAAAGGACAAGGCAATCCCATGAAACTAGCATTATTAAATTTTGTATGATCTATGTTGATTGGGTGTCCTAGGATCGCTTCTATGTCTATCATCTCCTCACCACTAGAATCCATAGTAAGACTTTCCACGTTGTTTTCCAATTCATCCTCTAATTCTTCACCATGCTGTTTGATGACTACCATGGCTAGTGAAGCCAAATTTTCCTATCCATTGAGGCTTTTTGGTTCATCAACCCATACTTTATTTTGTGTGGTAGGATTGGCAGGAGGATACTGTGCCGTAGAAAAAAGGACCCTTTGCTTAACATGGGAATAATTCATGATAAAATGGACTTAATGAGGCCTTGATTCAGGTGTTGTGAGACATTTTATGCATCCACACTAGGTCTTGGACCCTTGCATATAAAATAACATGCATTTAATGATGTCTTGTGAAGGTGTTGTGAAGTATTGTAACACATTTCCACACTCTTCTAGACTCTTTTTATTATAATTCATTTAAATATTCCTTTTTATTCCTCATCAAGTCCTATTTTAAGTGTTGTAAAGTCTTGTAACAAGATTTCATGCTTTTCTAGGCATGATTTCACTATTTACACCTTTCTTATGCTTTATTTGACCCCTTTATGCCCTTATAAGGCTTAATTAAGTGTATTTTTGAATGTAAACCAGACATAAAACATTAAATGCAAGATAATTCCCAACACCCACTTTTAAGTCCAAGGTGGGACCCATTCGCCATGGGTGGCGAATGAGTCCCTCTTGGCTCCAATTTAAAAATATTTTAAATTTCCTTTTGGGTTTTATTCAAAATCACTTGATGTCAGCCTGTGATGATGTATTAATAGGTTACTAAGGCACAAGTATGTATAAATAAGTGTTTTTCTCCTCATATTTACATCTTATACCATCTCCAAATCTCTTATATCTTATCATTATTCATCCACCAATCTTCCATCTCAAGTTAAGCAACTTAGGGTTTTATCATTGAAGACATTTAAGATCAATTTTTTAGATATTCAAGGGCAGATCCTCCATGTTTTGCTACATAATTTCAAGATCAAACATCATGGAAAGGTAATCAACTCCATTATTTCATATTTCATTCCATTATTTCATCATTTTGGTTTAATTACCTAAAAGGGGTTTGACCAAGGCAAACCCCCATGCCCTAACCTTCAACATTTCTTCTTCTCTTCTAGTGTGTTTGCATATTTAGGTCCCTTGGAAGCTTGGAAATCATTTAAGATCAAGTTTCAAGGTTGCTCAAGTCTTTTCTTCCTTCAACAAGTCAAAATATCAACAAAAAAGTGACTTTCAAACCCGAATCCGACAATTTCAGAAGTGGACACCTGTAGAAAGCTGAAGTGCAGACTAGAAGCTCTGGAATCCACTCTTGAATATTCAAAAATTAAAAAGTGGACTCATTCTCCATGGGTGGAAAATGAGTCCCACTTCCAGGTCAGTTTTGTGTTTTCTGCATTTTTTGACACCCTTTTGACATAAATAGGTTTCAGCTAATTTTACCATAATTGGGACTGATTCACCCAAAATGGTGAATGAGGCCCTCCAGGCCTAAAAATTAGCATCAGTAGCATTTCAAATGTCATTTCCAGTCTTCATCCACATTCTAGGTGCATACTTTCAGTTTGGCTCAGTTCTGTTAAGTTTTGCATTCATTTCTAGTTCATTGTTGCATTACACAATGTGTTTTCAAACAAGTCACATTTCTTAGGTCTTGCATGTTTAATCAATCAATTTATTAGCTTATTTTCATTCATATCATCTCATTTAGACATAATAACATCCTACATTTCCTAATTTGAATGAACTAGTTAGATTCTTTGGCCCTTCCTCCTTTTAGGTGAAAAACCCTAGAAGTGTTAGAAAGGTCAAGGGTGCCAAAAATCTACAGTTCAAATACAAAAAAAATGTTTTCTATTATGTCCATGTGAAATGGTCATTCCTCCCTCTCTACAGTCAATTTTGGCTACAACAGTAGCCGACCATGGACTTCCGAGAATGATTGGATAATTGTCTTTAGGTGTAAGGGACTCAATTATTTGAAAATCTACTGGATAGTCCCATCCATCCACCTTAACAAGAAAATTTTCAATGACGCCCTTGGGAATAAATATGGATTGATTTTCCATCAACAAGACTGTAGTATTGGGATGTAAATTAGAAAGTCCCAACTTTTCCATCACACCAAAAATCATTACGTTAATGGCTGCTCCAAGGTCCACCAAGGCATTAGGTATTGCTACCTCATTAACTATTATTGTTATAAGTTGACTACCTGAATCATCATATTTCAAAGCAGTGGTCGTTCCAGCCAACAAGTTAGCTAGATAACTGTTTATGTAGATAGTATTTATTCGTTTTGGTTTTCTCCTTGTATTTTTGATACACAACTGTTTTATCAATTGGTTCAACTCAGGAATCTCCTTAATTGCTTGTAGCAAGGGGAATTCAATCTACAACTATTTAATTTCTTGTATCAATGCAATCTCAATAGATGTGGTCATTTCTAGAGTATCTTTCACAGTGATTGGTTTCAGACACTTCGAAAAAGGTGCTTTAATTTTGTCTTTAGGAGTGACATCCTTCAAAAGATCAGTTGGAGATTGACCCCCCTCCTCTTGAGGTAGGTCAAAATCTCCAACTGAAGATGGCGGGTTGGGCTTGTCTTGAGTAGCTTCTAGGGATTGTTCTATAGATGTGGACATTGTTGTAGTTGTCTCAAAAAACTTCTTAATAGGTTCATCCAAAATTTCTTCAATAGTCAGTTGCAAAAGTGTTTTTCCAGACCTCAACTACAAGTTTCCATAGTGTATCATTTAAGTCCAGTGACATTGTCTTGTTCAGTGGAGTACACTGGAGTATTCAGGCGATTGTTCTTTGGGTTTGGAACGGGTTGCATGGGAAGTTGTGGTTGGTTAACTTGTTTGTTTTGTTGAGTATTCTAGGGAGGTGGTAGAAGATTTTGTTGTTGAGTAGGCATTCTTTTGAGACCAGTATAAAACTAATACTGAGGTTGATTCCATTAAGGAATAAGATTCTGAGGGTACCATTGTTGTTGAGGCTGGTTAGGCCACTAAGGATTTCCTCAAGATTGATTTTCCCATTTAGGTGGTCCCCAAGGATAAGTTCCCCAATTAGGTTTCATTGGAGGTGGCGCCTAAGGCTAGGGTGCTTCCCATTGATTATTATTCCAGTTGGGTTGAGGTCTCTAGTTAGGGTTTGAATTTTGGCCATAAGAAAAATTCTCCCCAGTTCTTTGATTTACAACGTTGGCATATTCCTTAACTGAGGGTGTTCTTTTCTTATAATTTTTGATGGAATTCAGAAGCTCACACTGATCAGTGGGGCAACTCTAGTCACAAACTTGAAAAACATCAATTTTGTCAACTTTTTCTAAAGGGCATTCCCTTAGAAAATGTTTGTTTCAGCACCTAGGGCAACAAATGGACAAAGTCTCAGGATTTCATGTTTTAGTCTGTATGCCATCTAACATGGTGTTTAGTTGAACAAGAATGTCAGTCTTGAAGTTGGCTAGCTCCTCACATATTTTTCCTATTTCATTGGAACCTTTAAGGAAGGTGGAATTTCAGATACCTTCTCGAGTACGAGAGAAATTTTGACACAATTCAGTAATATCATTGAGCCCCAATTGGGACACGTCTCCTTTTCCCATTAAATCCAAGCTCCTTTGAGCTTCTGCGTCGAGACCCTTAAGGAATAGGGTCTTAAGAATATCAAGACTTATGACATCTCCACCACATCGTTTAGATAAGAAGATAAGCCTATCTAGGTAATCCTCTAGACTTTCGTCCTCATTTTTCCTTATTTTGAACAATTCTTTCCTATTGTTGATCCTACACTAACTTTGGTATTTCTCCAAAAAGGAAGACTCCATTTCATCCCAGGAGGTCATCGACTAAGAAGCTAATCCGATAAACCAACCATGGCCGAGTCTTTCAGAGTGGAGGGGAAAAGCTTTAGTTTTTGGTTCACTCTTATAGTCTATGTCTGACACAAGACTTTAAAATCAAATAGAAACTAGTTAGGGTCCTCAGTAGGAAAACCTCGAAAGGTTGGAAAGAAGGTGGTGAGATATTTTCATCATTGTATTGTCATTTGCATCAATAGCAATAGGATAAGTGAATGTGCATGGTGGTGGAGGGTTATTATTGTTGGTGACATTTCTACGGTCACCCATGATGTTGAAGGGAATGTGGTCCTCTTCAAAAATTCACATGGTTGGGTGAGGCTCTGGAGTTTGCAAAGGAATATGCTCCTCTACAACTATGTGTTCTCTTTCTAGGGTATGTGGGAAGGTCTTAGATTGACCTTGCTCGGTCAATTCCTCAGTAAGTTCTTGATCTTAGTTTCCTTCCTCCCTACTTGTTGTTGGTATGTCGATTAGGGGGTTTTTGGTATGAATCTTCTGTGGGGGCCTCATTTTTGGACCATGCAAAAAAAGAAGCCAAATGAATATTTTTGTTCCTAAAGAAGTATTCAAGGTATCTCCTACTAACACTAGAAAAAGAAGGTCCCTGACAACGATGCCAAAAAGTGATAGGCTGTCGTTAGATCCTAACACTTTAGTTGATAAATACATTAATATGTTGATCGGGTAGTGTTCGAAGGCTATATGCAATAGGAGACATCTTGACTATCTCTCTCAGGTTTCCTAGATGTTGGACAGCTGAAATAAAACTCTAAACTAAGAAGCCACTAAACTTAGAAAGAAGGAAATAATTTATCTAGAAAGCTTGAAATAACTTAAACTAGAAAGCAAAAAAAATGAATCTAAAAATCATAACAACTAAACTAGTGTTGGTGCTCCAAATCATACTAGACCAATTGAATCCTATAGACTAGCCACTTTCTACTGATCAGATTCAACGGGGGATTTGGCCAAATGACAAGATTCAGTCAAAGACTGAGATCTTCTGCACTTCTGGATCTGTAGGACCAAGGTGGGTCAACCTATACAATGCCTAAAACTTAATTCACTTACATACATACATTACTTTTTATAGTAGATAAATCCCAATGAAAAGACACCAAGGAAAGCATTAATAACCTCAAATTTGGCTAAGTTTTTGGTATATCAACACTCACTCAACAATTGGGAAGCAAAACATTAAACCAAAACCAAACAAAAAGGATTAAGAATGATTTTGAATTTATAAAATGTTTTTGAGATGCACTAAGCTGCAAGATAAATCAATGCCTAATTCTAGGCTATGGAGTCAAAAACATAAAATGAATTCATTAGCAAATGGCATTCAACCAGTGGATTTAAAATTGTTAATGCCTTGCATCAATTGTTAGTGTCTTACACTAACAATCCCACTCCTGTTGTCAATCAAACTCTTCTTATCAGATCCAACCTATACACTTCAATCACAATCATTTGTTCAAAGTATTTAACCATTTCATTGAAACAAACCCATAAACAGATAAAACAATCTCATGAAATTGAGATGCCAAACTCAAAGATACTTGGTATTATTGAATTTAAATGACTGAAAATATACAGATTTGGAGACAATTTGAAGATATTCATGAATGTGCAAACACTTTCATGATTTATTTGCATAAACTGGCTGTATTTGCTCATGAAATCTGCATTTACATCTTACAGACATAAAATGACTTAGAATTTCAACATTTATCTATCTACCCAGCCCCATACTAAACCTTAGAATCAATCCTTTACAAATGAGAGAAGAAGAGAATAAAAGAAGAAGAGAAGGCTCTAGAAAATCAATCTAATGTTGCCATTTGGAAGCCTCATTCTCGTTGATGAATAATCTGCAAAAGACTCTCTTCTCTCTCTGCAACAAACTTTTTGCCTCCAATTTTCCTTTACTGTTAATTTCCAAGCAACTGAAAATCTGCCTATGTGATGAATCTCCAAATTCACCTAGCTGTGTGAAAAATATCTATGTTCTCGTGAAAAACATTTTCTACTCTTTTACTTTTGTTGTAGCTGCACTTTACATTTTACTCCAATTTATATTTTATTGCCCACAACACACAATAGTGAATATAAAATTCACTTTAATCAAAACCCTTTTATATTTTAACCCAAAAAAGTAAAATTTTCCCCTAACATTTCCTGTGAATGTTTTATTCACTTCATGGAATTCTCCTTGTGCAACCAATACTCAAGTATTTAATTTGAAATATTTAGCCTTTAACATTAAAGGCATTCATAAAAAAAAAAATCTTGGGCATCCCCTTTAAAACATTGTGATCTACATTATCGGGCCCACCATTTAAATATTCACCCCATTTAAAACATTGGAGGACTTCCAATATTTATTTAAAATATGCTCTCTTGGGCCCACCTTTATATTTCCCCGAGCAAACATGTCACTTTAAATATTTTTCTTTTAATAAAAGAAAATGAGATGTAAAAATATCACTCGCGCATAGAAAGTTTCTTTGGGCCCCACCTACCATGTGCCCTCCTCTCACTATTTCACTGGAAATAATAAGCGAGCATTTGATTTGGGTGATTCAACGAGCAATGGTCAGGATTTAATTGGCCATTTCATCAACCATTGATTTCTTTTGGCCTCTGTTGCCCTAATTTCTTGTTTGCTTTGTTCGCACTCTGCAAATTCTTGTTAAGCTTGGTAATGGTGGCCAATCCTCATTTGCTTAAGAGCTTCTGCGAACTCTTCAACAAATACAGTTTGTTCATTTTCTTCTTTTAGCATTGGCGCCTCCCCTGAAAGCTTGAAGATTTCGAAGCATTTTCAACAAAATTTGTTTGTGTGTGCTCCCAGACTGGTAGGTTCACGTACCTTGAGTGCTATGTATTCATTATGCTTTGATGGGTCTTCATACCTTGTTTCCAACCACGCCCTTCATTCTCTTCACTACATCGCTTGAAAGTTTTAAAACCTTTCTACAATTTCATTGTGTCTAGCGCGCAACCTTGACTTCATTTTTCTGCTTCCATTTTCAATCAATAGAATTTTTTGAAGCCTTTAAATGAGTTTTCCTTGCGTGCTTTAGTAGATGCTCATTCTTATCTCCAACTTGCACCATTAACATTGGCTTGAGATTTTTCTATGGCCTCTTCAATAAATACATTTTGGTGCGCAATCTATGAGTTCAGGCTGCCCATGTGCCATGGTGTTCTCCTTCATGTTTTTTTTTTTGGATTTGCATTTTTTTGTGAAGTTTCTAAAGGATTTTACCAATCAGCAATACAACTGCTAGTCATATTTGTTTAAAATTTTCTAAGGGGATTTTCAACAGTTTCATTTTATGTGCGTAGGGTGTTCCTACAGACATGGCGTCCCTTTCTCCCAATACGCGATTGAAAGCTTGTAAAGAATTTTGAACAAAATATTCTATTGTATATGCATACTCTACCAGGTGCAACATACTCCATGGGATCACATTTTCTTGGAGATTTTGTCAAACAAACCACATGCCTCTTTTCATTTGCTCGAAAGTTATCAAAACCTTTCAATGCGTTTATGTGTAGTACTTACCTTGTTGCTTTGTCATAAAACTATTTGAACATCTAAAACTTCAATGAAGAATGCGCCTTGTGTGAAGATAATCCACTATGAACAATTATTGTGCAAACCATACAATCTATCTTCAGGAAAGAACACTCTTTCTACCATCTCTTTATCATGTTCATTGGTGCAGTGGCAACCTCATTTATAAACCCCTCCAATCATTTCAATTCATCCACACTGCCTGCTAGTCTATTTGGCACCATCTAACTTTATATACGTCAACTACATTGGCTTGAAAATTGTGAAGCCTTTTCAACATACGCATACTCTCACCTTGGTGTCAACACTTCATTGTACAGTTTGATCCTCCTCATGATGCATCTTAAAAGATTTCCCTCTTGAAGGATTTCATGCTAGTTATCTCCATACAATGCTTTCCCATGTACGCTAGATATGGTGGAGCGCGAGCATTAGTGCCAAAACAAATCTCTTTAAACCTTGTACGAGGGTTGCCTCACGTAGCCTAACACCTTCCAATACATTTTCTTGAAATTTATGCAACCCATTCAACATATCTATTTTGGTGAATGCGTTGTTTAGCAAGCCACGCACCCTTCTCAAATCTGCATTTGCGTGGAGTTTCTAAAGCCTATCATCTTGCTGGTTGTGCCCTCTTCATTCGCTTCAGAGAAAACTTCTCTTAGCCTTTGTGCGTTGAAATATTTCCATGCCCTCAATCTTTGATATTGGATGTTCACATTCTCAAGGGCACTGCCCATTCAATGTTTCCCATGTCTTAAGCCACACCAATCTCCTCTATGAAGTTTTTCTTTGTATTTTCTTGCAGTGCCCCAGCTACATTTTTTAGGATTCTTCAACAAATACATCTTATGCATAATCTACATTCATGGCATTCTTTCTCTGTTAATAGCGCCATGTCTAAAAGCATTTGCTTAGAAAGTTACTTTGGTCCTCATCAACGCATCCAATTTGAACATACCTAGCAATTATCTTTCCATGAAACCACACTTATCTGAGGCATTATGTCTTTCTTTGCTTTGATTGATATGTGCTTCCTACTGCAGGCCGCGCCCTAGCTATCTGGATACACATTTCTTGAATGTTGTGAATTTCACCCAATCACCTATGTCAAGTGTTGTCATAGATGTTTGCATTTCACTTCTTTAAAAGAGCATCAATTAGATATTTTGAGATCCATTCTTAAAGAAGTGCCTCTATGAAGTCCTTCAGTACCTCTCCATTATGATTTCAAACATCAACAACTGCATACATTTGTAGTGAAAATGTGTCTTGCTCTTATTTATGTGTTTCGATGCAGACATAAAATATGTGATTAGTTATTGCCTATTTGAAATGTATTCCCTGACAGTGCTCACAAAGCGTTGGTTGTGTAAGGGCTTAAGCTGCTCTCACAATCTTGATTGAAATAATTCATCTGGATAACTTCATAATTATGCAGAAAGTGTTGGGTCCCCATGTGGGCTTGGCCTAATTTTTTTTTGTTTTGAAACAACTTTCATGCTCAACTGACCTGAGACGAATTCTGAATGTTTCAAGAGTAAAATAATGAAGTGGGTTTCCATTAAAATTCACTTTTTGACATGTTTGCAAAATGTACAAAACTAGCCAAGTTAGTTGTGGAATCGACCTGGGAAACTGGGCAAACGACCTCGTGAGGTCACAAAAACTTGCAAGCTTGTAGACATCAGACTCGAGAATGCAATGCAACAAAAAAATCAGAGAAAGGAGTCACGAGGTGAAAGATATTCGCTATCAAAGTTTCCCAGTTGAACTTTCTACAACAATCAATTGTTCTAGACCAATTAAAACTCACAAAATCACCTCGTTGGAAAAATACCAAATCAACTCCTCATGAGCTTCCATTGGACATGGTGGATCATTTTGGTGCAGTGAACATGTGTGCAAAAAGGAATTTTCTTGAATTATCTCCCATCAAAAATATTGATAGTCAAAGTTGACCTCTCAGAAAGGTTTTTGGAAAAGTAGGTGCAAACTTGAAGAAATTGCATTTGGTTTTGATCTGCTAAAAATAGCAAATTAGATCATGAAGCCCTGAAAAATGACATGTGAGATCATCTTGGTATGGAGAATGTAGAACAACATTCATTTTGACATGATGATCACCGAGTTGCAAAATACAAGCTCAAATGGGAGGCTAATTTTCAAAACTAAACATTTGCAAACAATAGAAAAGTGCCAAAACCCTCCAGCTTCACTTTTCGAAACCCTGACAAAACACATCGTGGGAAGCTGAAAATTGACATGCACACTCGCATAGGACACATGAGTGGACTTGCAAATGAGTTTTACACGAAAATCAATGGGCTCCAAATTATGACCCTCCAAAGTGGGTCACTTAGGAATATTCATCAGGTGCATTTCTGAAAGTGCAAAGGCAAAATTTCAAAAAGGGCACTTCAAATTTGGAAAATTTGAGAGTGCCAACAACTAGAAAGCATGGAAATGATTAAACTAAGAAATGTATTAATTTTTGAAGAAGTAAAACTTGTAAAGAAACTAGGAAACATTGATCTAACAAAAGATAACAATCTAAACAACTACCAGAAAACAATTTAACAATTTGAAACAACTGAAAGAAGATGCTCCAGAACTTCAGACACTAAACTCAAAGACTACAAACTCAACTACAACCTTCAGGATTAGTCTTAACAAAATTACACACATGAAAATAAACTTCAATTCCAATTGTTATCTACTAAATGAAAGTACAAAATTAAAAGTAAAATACTTATCTATCTAATCTACAACCCCTCGAGTGGCTAGCTCTCGGGTGCTCCTATGCCTAGCTCAGATCAAATCCACTGGTAACTCCAAAATTACTTCATTCAAAGAACTCCATTCACATTACTCAGTAACTCCAAAGGTGGTAGGAAAAACTCATTTTATTCATATGAAAAGTGTAACTTAGAAAAACATAGTGACATCATAACAATATTCTTCTATATATTATCATTTTCAACAGTTACATATTTATATAAGAGCAGCTAACAAAATCCTACTTTTCAATTGGTAAAGTCTTCAACTGATTGTCAACAACTAACAGATTTTAAAGCCCATGACATGAAATATTAAAGAGGCTCGACACGAGCCATAAAGTATTTAAAACTGAAAATAACATAACTACAAAAACTTGATCCATCATGTATGCTCCTAAAGTTCCGATACCCATTTGCTTGTCTTCAATGGTGTTGAAGTCTACGTTAAAACCTCTTTGACTGGGGTGGTAACCAATTATGGAAGTTGACTTGTGGAATGCTCAAGAACTAAACCATTAAGTCAACACAAATTAGCTTATTTTGACTAATTTCAAGAAATAAAGATTGTACGCCTATTCACAAAAAGAAAGCAATTACTTATCCTCAAGAAAATTAATTGGAAGGGTAAGGATGGCTAAAGGATGTGAGGTTATTTTTACCTCATCAATCTCTAGAGATATAAAGAAAATCACCCCACCTAAGTTTGAGGGAAGTGCCAATGGAGATGAAGTTGAGGCTTGGTTAGTCCAAATGGAGAAGTATTTCAAATTTTGAAATTATACTAAGGCCACCAAAGCAACATGGGGAGCATACTAGTTAGAAAGAGAAGCCTCTAATTAGTGGATGAATAAAAAGATGGAACTCGATCTTAACTCATGGAAATTGACATGGAGTGAATTTGTTGAATTTTTTCCTAAAATATGGTTGCCCCAACTCTATTTTGACTAGAAACTCATAGATTTTCAGAATATGAGACAAGGTGAGATGATGGTTAATGAGTATTGGGAGAAGTTTCCCCATTTGTTGCATTATGTTCCTATGTACTAGAAGGATGAATGCTTCTGTATAAGAAAGTTCATCATGGGAATTAATAGTCAGATCGAAGGAGAGGTAGATGTTCACAGTCTAGCTACTATGGATCTTGTGTATAAGAAAGTGGTTAAATAGGAGCAAAAGCTCAAAGCTATTTCCATCCACTAGGAAAATAGAAACCATAAGAAGATTATGGGAGTTCAAGACAAACCAACTCCAAAGAAAGTGAAAGTTGTGCAAGATGTACCAAAGCAAGGGGAAAAAGGATCCCGTAGTAGTGGGAAAGAATAAAGAAGGGAACGTAAGAGGAATGGTTCCAGTGGTGGGAATACCAACAATATTGGTGGAAATGCTAGCAAGTCTGGAGAACCCACGAGGAAGAAAGGATCGGTTAGTGGATTTTTTACATGTGTAGGAGACCACTATGCTAATCAATGTCCTAATAAGGCTTCTAGGTCACGATCTTATGGTAATCCACTGCCTACCCAACAAGTGATGTTCCAACAAAAAATACATGCAACTGTGGATGATTTCCAGACAGAGTATCAATTGACTCCAATAGAGACTCTAGGTATTTTTTTTGGCTTACCCATTTCTATACTTATATATACTAGTGCAACTGAGAATTTCATTTCACCTAGAGTAGCTAAGAAAATATCTAGAAAAGATGGTTACATGGCTTAACCAAATAAGAGCAAGGGTAGAACAATGTTTGTTCAAAGCTAGGATAGAGCTACCTTGTTTTTCTATAGAAGTGAGCCTATATGTTGCACCTTTAGGATCCTATGATGTTATCCTAGGTATGAACTAGTTATGGAGATATAGGGCTAAGGTAGATTTCCATGCTAAAACTGTAGAATGCTTAGATTATCTTGGTAATCAAGTGAAGTTACAAGGGATACCTAGAGAGGTCAAGATTAATCAAATCTTAGCAATGCAATTGTTAAGGGCTAACAAGAAAAGGTGCAAGCTCTTTGCAATCAAGATGGAAAATTTGAAGAAAAACTTGATAAATTGGAATCACAGAGCTTCCAAGAGATGGAAGATGGTGAAATGGAAGAAACTAGAATGTCAGATATGGAGAGGTATCCAATACTGAGAAAGTTTTTAGATGTGTTTCTAGATGAATTACCTAGGTTGCCACCGAAAAGGATTTTTGACTTCTCTATTTATATTGTTCCAGGATCCAAACCTGCTTTTAAGGTGCCTCATAGGATGCCAAAAATCGAGCTAATGAAGCTCAAGGCACAATTGGATGAATTGTTGTCTAAAGGGTTGATAAGACCAAGTGTATCACCCTGGGGAGCACCAATAATCTTTGTGAAAAAGAAGGATGGTAATTTACATTTGTGCATAGATTATTGCATGCTTAACAAATCAATGGTAAAGAATAAGTATCCTTTGCCACACATTGATGATCTATTTGACCAAATGAGGGGAGATTTCGTATTTTCTAAGATAGATCTAAGATCTGGATACCACCAGTTGAGAAATAAGGATGAAGACATCTTTAAGACTACATTCAAAACTAGATATGGACACTATGAGTTTACAGCTTTACTCTTTGGTTTAGCAAATGCACCTGCAACATTTATGAACCTTATGAATAGTGTATTTAGGGATTTCCTAGTTAAATTTATCTTATTTTTCCTAGATGACATTTTGATTTACTCAAGGAATGAAGAGGAACATTGTAGACATTTAGAGATGGTTCTACAATGACTTAGAGAACATAAGTTGTATGGAAAACTCTCTAAGTGTACCTTCTTTCAGAAAAAGAGTACATTATCTTGAACATGTGATTTCAACAGATGGAATTTCAGTAGATCCAGCTAAGATCAAGGCTATTCTTGAATGGACAGTACCCAAGAATGTATCAAAGGTAAGAATTTTTATGGGTTTAGCAGGATACTATAGGAAGTTTGTTGCAAAATTTTCCAAGATAGCTTTTTTTATTACTTCTTTGCAGAAGAAAGGGAAGAAGTTTGAGTGGTTAGAGAAGTGTCAAGAATCCTTCGACCTACTCAAAGAGAAATTAACCACTGCATCAATCTTGAAAGTACCAGATCCTAAGGGTGACTTTACTGTTATCATAGATGCATCAGGAGAGGGCTTAGGGGGTGTGTTAATGCAATAAGGGTAATTAATTGCTTATGAATCAAGGGAGGTAAAAGCTTATGAGTAGAATTATGCATCGCATGATTTAGAGTTAGCAACTATGGTTCACACATTACAAATGTGGAGGCATTAATTGTTAGGGAAACCCTTTGAAATGAAAACTGATCATCATGGGTTGAAGTATCTATTCACTCAACCTAATCTAAATGCAAGAAAGAGACAATGGTTAGAGTTAATATTTGATTATGAATTTAATATCAATTATATTAAAAGGAAAGAAAATTGAGTTGTTGATGCCTTAAGTTGAAGACATCATATTGCTTCAATAGTAACAATTCAAACCTACTTTAAAGGTTAGGTATTGCAAACGTGCAAAGAGGATGAGTACTATATGCAAGTTAAGAAAGCACTCACAAGAAATCCACAAGATGCTAGGTATGAAGGTTCTCATTTTGAGCCTAATGGATTACTTAGATAAAAGGGGAGAATGTATGTACCTAACTCAGAAGAGTTAAGAAATCTGGTATGGAAAGAAGTACATGAAGCACCATACTCTGGACACCCTGGTGTGATAATAATGATGACAAATGTTAAGCCATTATATTTTTGGAAGGGCATGAAAGGAGATGCTGCTTGATTTGTGGCTAGGTTTCTTGAATGTCAAAGGGTGAAAGAAGAGCATCATCATCCTGCAAGCTTGTTATACTTGCATGATATACCCGAGAGAAAGTGACAAGTCATAAGTATGGACTTTGTGTAAGGATTTACTATGCCAAGGAATAAGCACAATGCCATTCTTTTGGTTGTGGATAAGATCACCAAAGTGGAACATTTCATACTCGAGAACCTAACTAATGGAGCTCCTGTCATAGCAAGGAAATTTGTGCAAGAATCTTTTAGGTTGCATGGGATTCCTGAGAAGATTATCTTAGATAGGGATGCATCGCTTCTAGGTTTTGGCAGACCTTGTTTTCTGCACTTGGGACTCAACTGAATATTAGCTCAGCATATCATTCGTAAATGGATGGAAAAACTAAAAGGATGAATCAAGTATTGGAAGACCTACTTAGAATGTATTGCATGGATCAACAATACAAGTGGGAAGACTACTTTCTTTTAGTGGAATTTTCTTACAATAATTCTTACCATTCCACAATAAAGATGGCTCCTTTCGAAGCATTATATGGATGAAAGTGTTGAACTCATATAAGTTGGGACAAAATTGAGAATAGAGTAATTCTTGGGCCGAAAATGTTGGCTAAGATGGAAGAGCAAGTAAATTTTTTTAACAAAGGTTGGCTGAAGCTAATGATAGGCAAAAAAGCTATGATGATGCTAAGAGAGTGCCCCAAAAAAATTTCATAGGTGACAAGGTGTTCTTGAGAGTGAAACCTCACAAGAGTTCTATTAAATTTGGGAAGTCTTCCAAATTAGCTCCACGTTATGTAGGACCTTTCGAGATTCTTGAGGAACTATATCTGGTAGTTTACAAAATTGCATTACCACTAGCTCTTGCCAGGATGCATAATGTCTTCCATATGTCTTTCCTAAAGAAGTATAGACCAAGTGATAATCATGTGATTGATTGGAATGCTTTATAGGTACATGACCTAGGAGTGGTAACACTCGAGCCCATCAAGGTGCTTAAGCATGCATAAGCTTGGCTTGCGTAACAGGGAAGTCTTGCAATGCAAAGTCCAGTGGGACCAGTATACATAAGACTTTGTCACTTGGGAAGACTATGCTGAGATACAAAAATAGTTTCCTCATGTTTTAGATGCATTTGAGAGTACTTGAAAAACAATATGTTATTTGTTTGATTAGTTTATGTTACATAAAAATCATCGGGGATGATGATTCAAAATGGGGGAGTATGTTACACCTCAATTGTGTATTTACTATTTACTATTACTATGTAGGGTAAATGTGAATGTAATTTGAATTCTAAATGACAATAAATTGTGCTTGCACTTTGTTATCAAATATTTATGAATGAATGCTATTTCATTTAATGATATGTGAAGAAATGCATATATGTGAAATGGATAGTTAATGAATTGGATATTCTAACTATGGAGAAATATCACGTGTAATGCATATTTTGTTGAATAGTTGACTAGCGTGGGAATGTGTTAGTTGATGTAAGTATATGTTCAATCCTCGAGGTGCGAGGGAAAGTATCACTCAGGAGAAGATCTTGGTCGGGTAACCAATAACATAACCTAATTGAGCTTACACACACACTCATAGTAGAATGATTGAGTCAAGTTATTGTGTTAAGAATTGGTAAGTCATCCTTAGTATGAATGTTTACATTAGTAAGGGTCATAATTACCGTTGAATGCATGCTTGGATGATGTTATATGTTTAGAGCTTATGAGTTCTTCCTTATATTACAATGCTTGTATTGATGAGTTGAACACACATGGAATGTATGCATATGTATACATATGCATGTCGATGATTTTCCATACACATGAAGGAACATGTACATGAGAGTACATAGGTAGACGTACCTATGCACGCTTATGAACGAGTTGCTTGTGAGCATGGAGCTACCGAATGGACAATATGACATGAATGTGTATCTGTATAAATACATCACATGTTTATTCCCTAGCAACACAATAGTAATTGTGTATGTGCTTGGTGTGAAATTGAATGTGTATATATATGTATATATGTGTAAGAGAGGGGGACCACCGCATGTACGACCCCAAGTCACTGAGGGTCGAGACACAAGAGGCTACCCTAACTTACCTTAGCTAAGTGTATGTTTAGGGTGTGAGGATGAGAATGATGAGGAATTTTGGGGTCCTCTGATCACTCTACAATTTGAGTCTCAATGTGGGGCTAGATGAGTCAATCTTCAGGTCCAACTCTATGCCTCAAGGAGTTATCTGCCCGAGGACGTTAGCGTGGACTTTGGACGATAGCGCGGTGCACTGGCATCTCAAAAACGCGTTGTGGTCCGTACGACCAGAAAACAGCTAAGATGAGGTTAAACACCCTAAGATGACTTGTCAACCTAGCTTAACTAATTTTAAGCTAGAACAAGTATACCAAAGCCAAGGTGATGAAGACGATCTCGTAGAAGACCCTGTTCACCAGCTAGCTCCTTGAAATGTGTCCACCTACACATAGCAAGAGAGAGAATGTTGGGGGGTGGCTGTATAGGTGTTTTCCTTAGTCAAACCCCCATTTAGGTGTTCCCATATACATAGAAAACCAATGGAAAAGATAAAGGAATGATGAAATACAAGCACTACAAAAAAAATACTATGTTGTAACTCAACCAAATGACAGAGGAGAGGAGAGGGAAGCTTACCACCTCCACCAAGAACACTCAAGGCTACTTGGGGGAGAAATGATAGGAACTCAAGCCTCTGTTGCAATGGTGTGGTACCAAAATTTCTCTACCGACGTGATGGAGTGTGATATTGTTGCTATGGAATGCTTGAATGTGAGTGCAAAATAAGCTTGAAGTGATGTAGAGCCCTTCCAATCTTCATCCAACCTCCTAATGCAAGTTCAAAGACTTGATTATGAAGGAATGAGGAAAGAAACGACCATATTCAAGTCAGTGGCCGAAGGAGGCGTTACAACTTCGCTTCCAATGGGAAGAGTAACGCCTATGTTGCCTCAGCAACAGGAATCTGCCAGGGACGTAAGCGAGCCACACAGACATCTACGCACCACGTGGGCATCCCTGACAAAAATGCCTCCACCGACACACAAAACGGGCACCAAGTGGACTTCCATCAACAGGCTTAAGTGAATTAAGCCTCCAACTTAGGTTTTCTAAAGTGTAATAAGGCAAAAGGGGGAATTGCTCCTAGGGTGAAAATTTACTCTTCTACATTTTTCTCCCACTTTAGTGAGCACAAGTACTAATGAGTGCTTAGTAAAGTAGATCAAGAAGAGAGTAGGGTTAGAAAAGTATACCTGAACCATCGAGGATGCAGACCACGATCTGTTAAACCCGAAGATTCAGGGAAAATAAAGGACTCCATAGCTGCTCAAAACTATGAAGTTGGAACAACAAAGCACCTTGCAGGCCCGCAGACTTGCAAGGAGGAAACCTCCAAGATCTCTCTTATGGAGGAAGCCCCAAGGAAGCGGACTCTGCAGAGTCAAGAAGAGGTGACATGTCTACCTGTAGATAGAACATGTTAGAAGCGGTGACACATCTACCTATAGATAGAGCATGTCTAAAGTGTTGATGCATCTACCCATAGATAGAACACATCTAAAAGTGGCAACATGCCTACCCGTAGATAGGACATGTCTAAAGCGTTGATGCATCTATCCATAGATAGAACACATCTAAAAGTGGTGAGACGTCTACCCGTAGATAGAACATGTCTAAAGCATCGATGCGTCTACCCACAGGTAGAACGCATCTAAAAGTGGTGACACGTCTACCTGCAAATAGAACATGTCTAAAGCAGCCGGTCACACAGATTGAAAAACTTTCAAAGGGGTCCCTTGGGAACCCTTCAAAAGGAGAGGGGTCCACTCAAGGGACACATTGTTTGAAATGGAAAGGTCTAGTAAGGTTTCCCCCAAGCTAGACATGAAAGGATGAATAGAACGAGTCTAGTCGGGCTTCCCCTAGGCTAGATGTGCAAGAGTCCATTCATTATGAAGGCTTTTGAAGAAAGGGTCCTTGAGGAACCCGCCATGAAAGAGGGGGGTCCACTCAAGGGATATGCGATTCAAAAGTCACCATCCTAGGGTTATTTGTCATCAAGGGATCCTTTCGAAAGATGTTCACTTCATCAAGGAATTCAAAAGGAAGGTCATGCCCCCACGTGAGGGGAAGTCAAAGTAGTTCCCACTTTGGAGGAAGGTCTTTAGGTCCTTTCTTTATGAACTCGTGATGAAGGAAACATATTCTGTTAGGGTTCCAAGTGAAGAATGCACTTGCAAGGAAAAGGTATTGTGAAGAATTTCAAGAAAAGATTCGTTGGTGGAAAATTCATATTCTGAAAGTTAGAGTGTTAAAAAAGATTCACACACATAGGAGGGGCAACTTAAGCAAAGAAGAGAGAAAGATAAAGAGGAAATAAAAAAAACAAACAAAGGGCACATGGGGATCTGGTTTAGTGGGGTCAGATCTGTTCGAGCTCATAAAATAGTAGGTAACTGCAATGGAAGGTGAAATATTATTAATCCCCAACCCAATCAAGAAGAATGCATAGAAAACAAAGTACAAATAGTAAAAAATTGGGTCAACATGGAAGGGAATCCTAAATGCCCCCAACGCTTCGCATCGTCCCCAATTTATCAAAAATCAAGCACAATCATGGAAGAATGAAGGTACAAATAGAAGAAGGTTTTACGACACAAAAACCAAGCCTGTATCCAAGCACCAACAAGGGTAACGAGGGTCATCTGGGAACACATAACATGGGTACAGGGGAGCACATCACAAGACATGTACACACACACACAAGATTAAGAAAAAGGGGGCCTCCTCCTAACACTGCTCGACCAAGAGGTCATCTGCTTCCCAATCTAAATATTCATAAGGAGAAGGAGGATGAGCCTACAAAGGAAGAATGTTAATAGAAGGGGCATTTGACCCTCCTGCAACAAGGGCCAAGGAAGAGGGGCCCTCAAGGTTCTCTCCATCAAGCTCTTGTGGAGTCAAAGTAAGTGATTTTGCAAAGATCACCAATAGGGTCGAGACTTCATCCACAGAGTTAAACATGCACCTCATGGGAGCGCCATGTCTTACTTCAATGGACGAGACAGGTTGTGCTTGAGATCCACCACTAGGATCATTGACTGATTCAGGAGTGGTGACAAACTCAGGAGAGGCCAGGACTGGTTCTATCACAAGGACATAACATGTTATTACATGGCCACCTTGCAAAGGTGGGATCTTCCTATGTCCTTTATCATGAGAAGGACTAGCCCCTGCCTTCTTTGTAGGAGGAGATGAACTCCCCATAGACAAAGCTAGAGGTGTAGAGGAAGAAGAGGACATAACCGTAGTGGATACGACTGAAGTGTTAACCATATCCACGGGTTTTGGGAAGGGCTAAATATCTAGAATGGATATCAACAAAGGCGAATCTACCGAAGGAGCGATAAACACTTGTACCTGATTAGGGTTAGGTGCTTTTGTGCTCACTATGGGAGCCGGGAATGGATCAAGGAGAAGAGACACAACATGAGAAGAGGAAGATGATGCTGCAAAGGGCCTTGAAGTGGGGGCGGTTGTTTCTTCTTCCTTATGTTGTGAAGCGACCTACTCGGTTAGGAGAGCCTTTCACCGGCACTTGCACTCTGGTGCAAGGTGGTTCCTATGGCTCTTAGAGCTAGAAGCCACAACTTGCGAAGGGACATAAGTTTCCTGCTTGACCATAGGGATGTCCACTATAGCCGTTTTGGGTGGAGGAATGGGTTCCTGAGCAGGAGTAGGGGGAGTAGGCTGAGGAGTGACAAAAGGAGTCAACTCAAGAGCCTTGGCAGTGGGCCTCTTTCCGCTCACTGCCTTAGGAGCAGGAGTAGTAGGAGGCCGCAGCGATTGAGACAAGGAGGAATCTCTTCGAAGGATCTTCTTCCTTTCATACCGAACGATTCTAGGCCCTGTTGGAAGAACAAGAAGCTTGAACACGTGACGCTTGGGCTTTCGCCAAGCAGGCACTGAAGGGTTCTCCTCAAATAGGAAGCAAAACTTGAGGTTACCACAGCTAAGTGAGAAGAAGCGTTAAGATGGCCAACGAAAGAGGAAGAAGGAGGATCATGAGATTGCTTCTCTTCTTTCCTCTTTTGAGCCTTAACAACATCGTTGTCAACCTTTAAGTAGGCCCTATGTGAAATAGCATAAGGCGAGGGAGGGTACCTCACCTTCGGTCTCAAGTGCCCTTTCTTATAATTCTGATATGTCTTATGTAAAAGGTCCATCCTAGGTGAAAGGGGACCCACAGGCACAGGCCATGAGTGATCTAGGGAGTAGCTGCCATGTGCGACCGATGGTCAATAGCCGGTTTCATGGATCACATGTACAAAACCTTTGTGGGTAAACTTTAGATACTTATGCACAACAGAGGGTACCACGTTCATCGCTACTAACTAGGGGATACCCAACTTTACACAGAAGAGTTCAGACCCAGGAATGATATCAAACTAGAGCTTCACGGTCTTAGGTCCAACCAAGATTGATAGGGTAATGCTACCTAAAGGGGGTACGGAAAGGCCATCGTGTGTGAAAATGAAACTTTCAGGAGCATCATATCCATCCTTATGTAAAAAATTTATAAGCATGATCTTCTCCGTTATTATGTTCACTTGTGATGTCAAATCGATGAGAACACTGGCTACGATGTTTTCATTGATCCGCCCAGGAATATAGAGGGGAGATGGTTCCTTATTAAAGCCCATCTGCAGGTCCTGTGAAGTAAAGGTTATACCAACAATTTTCTCTACGGGTTGTGCAGAGGGGATGGTTTGATGCAGGAATGAAGCCATGATGCACACTAGATAGTGCTTTCACAAAGTCCTTAAAGGTTAATAGATAAGACGGTGACCCAATTAAGGTTTCATCGTGCAATACTTTTGGAACCTTCCACCTACACCACCTAGGGGTCACAGGTTGGGTTGCAAGGAGACAACCTTACAACACTCACACCTACAACATTTCTAGAGTACAAGGAAAGGGACTATCAGTATCGTAAGAACGAAACCAAAATGGTTCATGTCGGGTTCACCTAAAATGTAAGAGAGAGGGACCACCGCATGCAAGACCCCAGGTCACGGAGGGTCGAGACGTGAGAGGCTGCCCTAACTTACCTCAGCTAAGTTTATGTTTAGGGTGTGAGGATGATAATGATGAGGAATTTTGGGGTCCTACAATCACTTTGCAATTCGAGTCTCAATGTGGGGCTAGGTGAGTCGATCTTCAGGTCCAATTCTGTACCTCAAGGAGCTCTCTGCCTGAGGAAGTCAGCGTGGTACGATGTGGTCTCATAAATGCGTCATGGTCCGTACAACCAGACAACAACTAAGATGAGGTTAAACACCCTAAGATGACTTGTTAGGCTATCTTAACTACTTTTAAGACGAAAAAATAACACTATGAAATATGAAAAGTATAAGTGAAGGTGATAGAACAAGTATACCAAAGCCAAGGTGATGAAGATAATCTCGTAGAAGACCCTATTCACTAGCTAGCTCCTTGAAATGCGTCCACCTACACACAAAAAAGAGAGAGAATGTTGGGGGGTGGCTATATAGGGGTCTTAATTAGTCAGACCCCCGTTTAGGTGTTCCCACCTCCACGGAAAGCCAATGGAAAAGATAAAGGAATGATGAAATACAAGCACTACAAAAAATAGTACTATGCTACTCAACCAAATGATGGAGAGGAGAGGGAAGCTTACCACCTCCACCAAGAGCACTCAAGGTTTCTTGTAGGAGAAATGAGAGGAACTCAAGCCTCTATTGCAATGGCGTGGTCCCAAACTTTCTCTACCGACGTGATGGAGTGTGATATTGCTACTATGGAATGCTTGGAATGCTAGAATGTGAGTGAAAAATGAGCTTGAAGTGATGTAGAGCCCTTCCAATCTTCATCCAACCTCCTAATTCAAGTTCAAAGACTTGATTATGAAGGAATGAGGAAAGAAACAACCATATTCAGGTCGGGTGGCTAAAGGAGGCATTACAACTTCACTGCCAATGGGAAGAGTAATGCCTTTGCTGCCTCAGCTGCAGGAATTTTCTAGGGACGTAAGCACACCGTGCGGATGTCTGCACGCCGTGTGGGCGTCCCCGACAGAAACGCCTCCACTGACACAAAACGGGCACCAAGTGGACTGCCATCAGCGGGCTTAAGTGAATTAAGCCTCCGACTTAGGTTTTCTAAAGTGTAATAAGGCAAAAGGGGGAATTGCACCTAGGGTACAAATTCAATCTTATACAATATGATATATATATATATATATATATATCCATATGCATACATGTATTGATACACACATATGTTTGGAAAATGAACATTCCCATACAAATGTATCAATATATGCACACATACGTATACATGTACATAGAGGGGCTCTCGGAAAATTCACCACCAACAATTCATCAATGGAAAATTCATCATCAACAATTCATTGCAGGAAAATTCACTGCCACCAGCAATTCACCATCATGGAAAATTAACTGCCGAAAATTCATGCAGTTAATTTTTTGTGTAGTGAATTGTCATGGCGGTGAATTTTCTCGCGGTGAATTTTCCGTCGATGAATTTTCCGTATGCCACATAGAGGAATATATATATATATACATATTTATGTATATATATATATACATATTTATGTATATATATATACATATTTATGTATATATATATACATATTTATGTATATATACATATACATACATACATACATATATATATATATACACACACACACACATACATATACATATATATGTATATATATGTATATATATGTACATAATCACTATAATTATTATTACTATGAGAATGTTAACTTGTTCATATTCATTTGTATATCGAATGTATACATACTTTATTGACATGAGATGTATATAAATATATATTAACATATATATACATATACATATATATGTGTGATATTGTTGATATACATATCTATGTATATGTACATATATGAATAAATATTTATATATAAATATATGCCTGGAGATCGATTAACATATGTAATTCTTAGAGGCTAATTTATTTATATGAACATATTCCAATTTGTATATAATATATACAAAGCATATAAAGGCTAAATATAACATATATTGGCATTGATTAAAGGTAGAATTACATGCTATGTATTGCGCAACAATATGGTCAATATGGATAGTGAACCATAGTCGATACTATGGAAATGTATTTTGGAATTATTAAACAAAAATTTACTCAACATTGAATGCCTTTATATAAAGGGTTGAAATTGATACCAACTACATAATAAAGTGAAATACATGAGAATAGGAAACACGTACAACAAGATGTGAACTGGTCAAAGCACCAAATAAATACACCATCTTTGAAAGAGGACTCATTTATGCTATGTTACTCAATAAAGTTGTGACTAAGTCGACATAGAATGAGTGTTTCTTGTAGAATGAAGACTGTTTCAAAGGGTAAAGTCGTGCCCAAACAAATAGGGAGAATGGCTACATACTTGGTGCTAGAATATGAAGTTATATTTGCTGTAGAAGTCTGTCTTTGATGTAATTCGTCTGTCATCATTTTAACATGAGAACAATTGAATAAGTCTCCTGCTACTATCAAATAAATGGGTCAACTTGTAGCTTCTTATGTTGAGTTTGTGTTAGTTTTTTGCCACCTTTTAAGGTAAGTGAAGTGATTCGACTTGCATAGATTAAGCTATCATTTTGCATGCCTTTTTTGTAGGTTGCAATGTCTCCTTTTTCTATATAAATAGAGAGGTTAGTGCTCTCATTTGGGACACACTTCTCATTTTTCAAACTTATTCTGCAAATTTACTTTGTTGCATTATTCTGTGAGAGCTGAGAATTACATTTTGAGAGTGCTGCATTATTTGAGTTAGAGTCTTGCTTTGGGTTGATAAAGTGAAGCTAGGAAGCTGTTGTAGAAGGTTGAGCATCAAGTCAGTGAATTGGTTAAGCACAATATAGGCATGAGGATATAATCTTCATTTATTTGTCTTTGTTTATGAAAGATTGAATTTTGAATGTTTTATTTGAACTTCTTGAGATTGCTTGCACTAGGGAAACATATCATTTTCTTTGGAAAGGAAAAAAAAATTGTTTATGCTTTTTTGTGAAAGTGTTTGTAATTACTCCATAATAGGAGGAATTATTTGTCATAGGTATTGTTATACTAGATATGATTAAACAAGGATAGATTAAGGGTTAATCATAGCTAAAGATATTTGATTATACTAGATAGCTAGTGGGTTACTCCTGGGATTAATTGTCCATTAGAGGGAGGGAACTTGTTTATATGCTTTGTGAGTAGAAATATCATAGAGTTTGTGGGAAAGGGAATAGGATGTTTCTAAGGTTAAAGACTACCCACAAGAGGAAATACCTATGCGTACATTAGAGCGGCCTAAAGTTAAGTTGATCTTGAGTAGTATATGTGAGTAGGATGACTATCACTCAAAGTTTTGAGTGAGAACAATTTGGCCAAAGTAGTGTGATTACCTTTGGATTTGCTCTGTCAATTCACAGTGATCCATTTATTTGCATGCTAGTCCTAGATTGTGGGTTTACAAGTTCTAGTAATGTAGGACACAATACTAAGCTCAGTTGGTTGTCATTACCTGGTTACTCCACTAATCTCTTTGTTGAAGGGTAGGGCTATCTATTGAATGATATATGTGTGAGGGATTGCATATGAGTTTGTGGTTGGTGAAAAAGTACTTGAGTGATTCTTCTCCTCCTCAGTAGGTGACAAGAAGACCAAGATTTGAAAGGAGGATCATGGACCATCTATATCTATTGCTTTGAAGCTCGGTTGAGCTATGTATGCACTTGAATGCATTCTTGGAATGTTGTAATTTGTGAATCTATTATATTGGAAATTGAATCCATGTTGATTATGCTGTGACATCTATGTTCATTTGTTCTCAATAAAGAAAATAATTTTTTTATTGCAATGATTAGTTACATAGTTTATTTACTTGCAAAGTGAAAACTTAGGAAAATTTACTTTAGTGTACAGTTGGTCCATGTTACATATTTTTAGATCTCTTCTCAAACAAAACACAACAACATACCTGAAACATAAAACCCTTCTCCTCACACACATGAATCAACGTCAAACCTTGATCTAATACATTTGATGTAGAGAATATTGGGGGGCATTATCAAACTATTAAATCTTGTAGCCTTAACATATCATCCATAATTTTTTTGCACATATTTATCAAAGAAAACATATATATTTGAACAAAATATAGAAACAAACATTTTTTGAAACCCACATATGTATTTATATTCAATAAATCCTTCAAGAATCAATTACATTTAAGTTCATGATTCAATAGAGAAACATAAATTAGAAATTTCAAGGTTTTCTAGGCACTTCATGCCTTCAAATCTTCAAATCCTCATACCTTCACACTTGATTGGAATTAATATTATTTTGAAATCTGATTTTTATCTTCATACAACATCTCTCTTAGCTTCTTTGAACATGTACAACATAAACAAATTTCCTCTTCTCTTTTGTTCCTCTCTTGGCAAGCTAATTTATTAAATTTTCCTCATGTGATCCTCAAGAGAAACTTGCAAATCCTTTCTTCAACCTTATTTTTGTTGATTAATGTCCCTTAATAATATTATTTATATTATATTTATAGATAATAAAACCCTTTTGAGACACTAAAAAGAGGCACCCAAATTTTCTCTTTCCATCAACTTGACCTTGAAATTCCTAATAAAACATAGTTTTTTCTTCAAAAATGTGATATAAAAGTTGTCGCACCATATCCAATGCCATGCTACTTTAGATTTATTTGAGAAAATTAACAAAATAATAAAATTTCATGCCCATTCACTCCTAATTGGAAACTGAAGAGTCAATTATTTTTTCAAAAATCACTAGCTTTTCCTCCATAAATTGAAGTAATAAGACAATAATGGAATTCCAAAGGTCACTTTCCTTATACACAATTCTCTAGGCATCTAAATTCATTAAATTAATTAATTTTCTTTAAAATTTTCATCTAACATGCCAATGGACCGCTTCAACCCATGGAACCTTGAAATTGTGCAACATAATCACATTAAACAACCTTATTTTTTTTATTTTTGAAATGGAACCTAAGTATTGATAAATGGAGTTTCTTTCCTTATAAAACTCCACAAGATGCTCTTGAAGCTCAAATATGAACAAAAACTGCAAAAAATAAACATGAAAAAAATATGTTTTTGGTGATGTAGGATTGCTTTTGAGCCTAGATGCTCCTACATTTGACATATCAGGTAATAATTTTATGAGCATGACTCAAAAAATAGAGTTGGATGGTTGAACTACCCTTCCAAAAAGTGAATTGATTGCAACATATTCAAGCATTGTAATAGATACCATTTTTTTTTTTTTCTTTTTCCACCTTTTCCAATATCTACCTAGAACTCTTCTTGTATTCCTATGTAAAATTTGTTTACCAAACCTATTTCACTCGTGGAATTCTTTCCACCATATAATAACCTCCTCTAAATGTACCTTTATTTCAAGTTTCCTCTTTAGTGGGATTTAACCCATGATATATGTCCATCTCCACCAAAACTCTTGACCTAAAATCAAATGTTCATTAATTTTATCAAAAAATATTATTTCCTATTTTATACCTATATACACCACTTCATCCATATCAATATGAAAATCATAAATATTTAACACCTTTTCTTCATTCTCAACTATAAGAATATATTTATGTTAATAATCACATAAATTGGTCAGCTCATGAATATTATTGACCTCTTGTTCAAGTAAAGAATAGTCATCATCATTAACTAATATCTCCAAAGGAACTTCTATAACAACACTCTTATCTTCCACACCATGTACTTGATATTTTATCATCATTTTGTTTTTTATATTATCCTCAATCAAGATGAATTTTTCTTCCTTGTTTTCACCTTTCTTCTCATTTGCAAACAAATCAATGTTAGAAAAAAAAATTCATCATCCTCATTCTCCACTACAACCTCATCCATCAACAAATCTAATTATTTAAAAAGACATGTTTCAACTGCAATCAGGTTATTTTTTTCTTTTCATGCCACCTAGATGACATTATTCATCATTCTTGATCACATCTACTACAACTTCTCCATGTTGCATAACCTCCAACCTATCCAATCTCAAATGGATGTACATAATCATCTCGAGGTTTTTTTTTCTTTGATAATTCTCCATAGATTCCCATTCTATTGGCCTCTTCAAGATAATATTCATCCTCTTTTTCAAATAAATCTTCACTTTCAACTATCTATAACAATATTTCAACAATAAAACTTTTTCCAAAAGAAGATATTTTAGAAGTCTACTAAAATATAAACTCATTGTAAGGAAATCATATACCTTCACCAAAGTATACAAATTGTCTTCTTCAATAAAGGGTGATCCCACAATAGTGGTTTACAATTTTTGGCCAAACTGGACACTTAAATTATTATTTTTAACTAAATCTTCACATTTGAGCACCTATAGCGGCTAAACCGTGAGGAATTTGAAGATGATGCAAATTAGAGTCTCGTCACATTTTATCTGTAGATTCTAAAAAAAAATTAAAAAAAAAAATTGGAATCAGATTGCACTTTTGTTTCCATCTCCCACGAAAATTGGTTTTTTTCAGAAAACAACATTTTTAAAAAGTGACGCACACCGTATAACACATAACTTTTTTTAAATAAAGGATAAAATTTTAATTCTTTCGAATTTATATTTGTAACTCCGATATCTAGTGCTTCCACTTAGTTAGATAGCTTTTTATTGAATATTTTTTCTTTAATCAAGTTTCAAGTCAAACCAATTACAATTCAGACATAGCATGACCGTATAACGCGTAACTTTTTTTCTATATATTGAAATTCATTTTTTCTTTTGTGTTGGATCAAGGACTTCAATATCTGGTGCACTCATATTTTTCATTTTTTTTGATAATCTGCTATTTTTCCACATGTACAAAACAGAGACCTTCATTTTCAATGAAAAACCTATGTTTAATAAAACTAAAAAAGTTGGATAGCTCATTCCGAGGACTACCTGATTCTAAAGACTCCTCCATTTTCATCCTCAACCTGAGAACATTTCAAAAATCAAGGAAAAGGGGGGTTCGCTAAACCAGGGGAGTTCATAGGGTTCATTCAAACCCCCTTCAATATGGGGCGGGAAATGTGGGCCCAGTAATTAACTGGTTCGCTCAAACACTAGTTCGATTGAACCCATTTTTGGTTCGGTTGAACTTGTAGGTTCATTCGAGGGGGTAATTTTTTCTCAGTTTTCCTTCCTCCATCAAATTGTAAACCACTATTGTGGCTTCACCCTGTGATAATAATTTATATTGGGAAAATATTTAAAAAGTGAAAACTTGGTACCCAATATTAAATAAGGGATTAGTGATTTTGTGTTCACATGGTTTTGTGGCACATGGTTTTATCTTACCGTGTGGTTGTATGTGTGAGTTTGAATCTATAAAAGTAAGCACATGTTTAGTGGTTAAGGTTGGTTGGGTGAGTGGACTGTCATTATTGAGTCTTTCTAAGGAGTGCATATGTAAAGCATGGCATGGGATGTGTGGATTCATTCTTGGACACATGAGGATGCATTGGAAGGTTTGATGCTTTAGATGTATTCATTGTAACTCTTGTATTGCTTTATTGTTGAATAATATGGAGTATGGATGCTTTTGAAGAATGGGTTTTTCCCTCTTGAGGGTTTTCCTAAGGTATATCTTGTGTTATCTTGTGGCTTGTCTATTTGATCTATGCATTATGGTTACTTGTATGCATGTTTCTCATGGGGTTATGTAGGAAGTGGATTAAGAATGTGGGTTGAATGCATTATTTCCTAACAGTTTCAAGTCTTTTAGGATGATTATTGCAAAAAACATGAAAAAATACTTTGTATGCAAGAATTATGAGCATTTAAAGTTTTAAAAATTAAGAAGGAACTTAAAATGATTATAATTTATTTTTTTCTCAATATATCACAATCATCTTATCCATTGTGTATATCTTTGAATCACCTTTCCAAAACCTATAAAAAATAAAAAATTTGATCAGTAACACAAAAGTTAATCCCATTTTACTGAAGTGTGCTTTTTTGGGCTTTTCAAAATGGATATTTGTTTTGGAAAAATGGATAATCTATTTTGGAAAAATGGATATCCATTTTGAAAATATAAAATTAATTAAAATACTTATTGAAAACGGATAATCTATTTTGATTTTCAAAATGGATAACAAAACAAATATCCAATTTGAATACATAAAATTGACAAAAAATAATTTTGGGAAACATATATTTGCTATTAATGGATATTAATTTTGGTTTGGTATTACCAAACCAAATTCAAATTTTACCTGACCCATATAAAAATTCAACGTTTTGTTTCACAATCTTGTTGAAGTAAAAACACTTTTTTTTTTCTCATTGCCACTTTTTGGATCCTCATGATCTTGCACATGCCCAAGATATGAGCCAGAAATAGAAAGAAAGAGAAATAGAAGAATTTACTAAACCCAAGCAAAAATACGATAATGACCTCATTAGACTAAGAGATGAAAATATTATGATAGGAGACCCCGAGAAGGCAAGAATATGGGACTACTGGGATGAAAAGTAGTAGCTCAAACAATAAAGACGCTCTCAGAATTTCAAGATTTATTACCTATAAATTTTAAGAGATGAAAGGGATTAAAGTAGGGGTGATGAAAATCCAAATAGAGGAAGGATCTAAGCCAGTCTAAAAAAGAACCTACAAACTGAATCTCAACATGAAGAAAAATATAAAAAAAAAACTAGACAAGATGCCAGCTATCAAAATCATTAAACCAATAGAAGTTGCTAATTGGATAAGCCCTATGGTTTTCCAAAATAAGAAAATAGGAGAAATAAATATTTATGTAGATTTCAGGAAATTGAATAAATCTTGTCTACATGATCCCTTTTCCACCCTATTCACCGAAGAAATCTTAGTGTCAGCTGCAGGGAGAGAGATATACCCATTTAATGATGACTTTTTTGGATACCATTAGGCTAGAATAAAGGAGGAGGACCAGCCCAAAACCATTTTTTCCATAGAATGGGGGTCATATATGTTGTCGTAGACCCTTATTATGTACATAGAAATGGATGCAGATAACAAAGGGTAACTTATTTAGTTCTTGATTAGATATGTGAACCATACCAACAAAGAATTGCATGAAGTAATGAAAGAGTTTTAAGAGGAAATAGTAACCTCTATCCGAGAAAAGAGAGAAAAGGATTTAGAGAAGGAGGAAGAGTTATGGGATAATGCAATCTCTAACATGAGTCCCAATATTATCAAAGAAAAGAAGGTGACGTTGGCCTAGGTATAGGCTTAGGATCTCCACACAAAATATAAGGTAGAAAAACTCAAGATAGAAGATCCAAAAGTCCAACATAGAAGATCCCAAAAGAGATTAAGGACATAACCAAGAAGCTAGATATGAGGAGATGTTATAGAATACTGGAGAATAAGGGGAGGTTCCTCCTAAAACCAATCCCTCTGAGACTAATCCACACAAGGAGAATCCACCTAAGAATAATTCTATGGTAGAGGAATCCGACAAGAGTGCAAATAATTCCACCGATTGAACATCCACATCCACTTATACAATCAAAGACATCAAGGATTTCCTTGCACAAGAACAACATCTGCAAAGTTGGTACCATCACCACAATTTCCAATGATGACAATGGTAGGGTCACAAGTTGATTTATCTAACATTTGACCCCTAAAAAAGATATAATTAGGGAATATTTTTCATGCCACCTCTTGGGAAGAGATTCTACAAGAGCATGCACAATACAAAAGGAAACTACAAGAGGTTGTGAATGCATTATAGAGTGCCCTTCCACACTTTTCCTAAGATACATCCCTTCCTCTGCTGTAATAGCTCAAGCAATTAGTTAAAAACCTAAATACAAAATTTTCCTCTAAAAAAGATAACATAAGAAAAGAGACTCAACAAGAATTGATAAAAAAGAGAAATGAGGAGTATACAAAGAAGGGTGTCACCACACATTCACAATTGGAGAAGGACATCAAGATCTTGGAAGATTGCATTGCTAAAGCTGGGGTTCTATATCAATTCTATCTTCAATGGCCAAATATAACAAAAATCCTAAGGGACTAGATGATTCAATTAGAAGATCAGATTTCACAAATGGCCCCTACATATGACCCCATCTTGGACATGCAAGGTGCACAAAGGGTTCAGATAGAAGCCCTTCATACTCAACTACAACAACTCCATATATGCAAAGAGAAAAAATCAAGGAGAAAATTAAGCAGATGAGGGAGACTAGCAACAATCAAATGGCACACTTATCAAGGATATTAGGGAGGCACAAGAAAAAATAAAACTATTCAAATCCATAATAGTCTGGTTGAGGTAGAGGTAGTAATGATTTAGATTCAGAGTCACATCTCCACTTTATAGCGAACAAGGGAACAATGGGAAAAGTCACTAGGTTACCTCAAAGGAATATATAAGCATCTCCTTCCCAACTAAAAGTCATGTCTTGCAGATAAGACATCATTTTAAAAGTGGGGATGGTGTTAGCAGGTCAAGGATAGAAGAAAATCTTACTATAGGCTAATTTAAAGGGTCTATAGAGAAAGGAGACAACATTAGATGCAATTATGATTCACATGCCTTCATGGGAAAGCATATATATAATGCAACTCATGTGCAAAGAGAAGTATGAGAGAGAGACATGAGAAGAGTAGAGACCAAGACCTATCTTTTGTATGAAACTATAATATAATATAAGAAGTTATAAGGGCTTACGTATGTGTGCAATATGGATGGATGAATGATTATTTTATTGTTAGCATAGTGACTTTTATCTGTTCCCTTTAGTATCTTACTGCAAATGTTTGTTTCTCTTACTGTGTCCTCTAAGGCATAAATTTACTACATAAGAAGTCTAGGGATAGAGATCTCCAAACTGTACTTCCATGTATTTTCTTGCTAACATGAAGCATTCCTAAGAAACAAAATATTTCTATCAACTACCAAAGAAAACAAATTATAGATTTCATATCAAAATAAAAAAAAGTTTAAAAATAAATATGCATCTAAATATTAAGAAAAAATGCAATTTGGATCCTAAAGAAAACTAAATTGATGAGTCCAATCAAAGTGAGTCATCAAGAGCAATTTCCATAGATCAAAATTAACATATTACATACAATAGGTGTACAACATCTTCACATTTATCATTTAAAACTTCACATTCAAAAAATGTTGTTGGTCCTAATGCTAACCCAAAACCCAAATCCAAATCCAATTTTACCACCCAATCCCAATATCTCTCATTCCGATTGAAACCTCAAATCCCTAAATCCAAATCTCAGTCCTCACCTCCACCATCCAAATCCATCCCACTTCATCCTAAATCTAATTTGAAACCTATAATCCATTCCATCTACTAGTAGCAATAGTTTACCACAAGAGTTATGATGGCACCCTATCAAGATGTTTATATTTGGACAAGGCCAACCCAAATATCAAAGAGCATTGCAACAATTATGCATTATATACTAGTGCAACAATCCTAACGAATAAAATCCATAAGGCGGGATATTCTTGGCATGCCATGACCAAAGCATCCAAATCATTGATATCACCAATCCATGAATGTGATACCTAAAATCTAAAAATCTAAAAAAATAGTAAAGAGTTATCCAATGGTGAAAAGCACTTCTTATGGCACCTTGGGAAAGTACCATGATGAAAACCCATTCGTGAAAATCATGTGTAAATCAACTAGCTATGTGGACCTTAAACTTGGGGGAAATTTGTCTCATCCATTCCATCAAACATCTCCATCTTGTCATTTCATTCCATCATACCCATCCACCATATCCATCTAGCCATACCTCATCCATAATTCCTATCCACCTTGGTATTAATAATTATTCGGGGCACATAATGTATAGTTTGGAAAAAATCTTGACGTAGTCATCCTTTGGCTAAATTTTATCTACCATCCTATCTTGGATCAAAACATTTTAGTACTATGCAATGTAGTCCTTGAACATATCCCCCTAAATCCTTCCATCATTCTATATTCTCTCTGCTTCATCCATTTTGTCAACCATTCCATCCAAACCATATTTATCCTTGTCTCTAGGCTTGTATTATCCCTTTCCATTGGTTCCACCATTAAAATGACCCACAACAACAAACACTTATCCAAACATATTCCCAATCTATAAGTATGCTCCACAAATCATTTTTATCTATGTTGAAACCATTAAATCCATGCATACCCCATCCAAAATCTCACATCCATCCAAAAACATCCATAAGATTTGTTCCTTATCTTGCTACAAGTTATTTTTATTCTATAATAATTCTAATCAATTATCATTGGTATATTTTTCCCAATACTTGTATTTTTTTGGGTCGCATCCTTCCCACATCAACAATGCTATCATCATCAATCAACCAATAAATTAGTTTTTAGGTTAAATAGGGACAAAATACAATCCAATCCTCATCATTAATCCTTGTATCCAATAAATCCATCCAATCTTATTCATCTGGATCCCATAAACCCTTAGCTTGAATGTGTCATTGTATACCAATTTGTGTATTTTGCATATTTTTGATTGCTTGCTTTTATGGGTTTGTGTTTGTTTGTTTCTTATAGTCTTAGTTATCCTTCCATCACACTATCACGATTGTCTTGATCATTCATATGATAATGTGCTAGCAACACCATGTTTATTGGATCAAGTATTCTCTTTATTTGTGTGTCAGTCCAAATGCACATGGTGCATGGTCATCATGGTCTCTTATATTATGGTGCATAATGCTAAGTGCTACCAAAAAAAAAAAAAAGGTTGCTCCTTGTATGTGAAGTTACTATGACAAAATGCATTTCTTATCAATTATATCCTTTATCATTATTTCTTGTTTATCCATAATCCAAATCATATGTCATTTTTTTGCATCTACATCCTTGTGATATTTCATCATCAAACATGTACACCCATACCAATCCAATCTAATCATCCTAGTGGCGTAAGTCTAAAAACCCGATCCTTAATCAATCATTTAGTCCTATATTCATGGAATGTACATCATTCAAACATGATTTCTCT
The DNA here is from genome assembly GCA_007258455.2 of Sequoia sempervirens. Classification (NCBI taxonomy): domain Eukaryota; kingdom Viridiplantae; phylum Streptophyta; class Pinopsida; order Cupressales; family Cupressaceae; genus Sequoia; species Sequoia sempervirens. Next base: position 288,653,372 of record VDFB02000017.1, read on the forward strand.
CAAGTCACCTTTTATCCTTTATGAAATATATTGTCTTTTCAAGATACCTATTGGGTTCCATTTTACCCAAAAGTTCTCTTGAGGGGGCATCACTTCCATCATCATCCCTAAGTGATTGGAGTAACTTGCCACTAAAGATTCATTCTATTCCATCTTAATTTTTATTCTTATTAGTGGCATTGTATCAAAGACCTAGGAAAAATGTAGACATGTAAAATATGGGCTAGTTCTATTCATTATCACTAAACCTATCACCTAATCCCTAATAGACCAATTTCATCACCTAGTCTTAATTAACCTAGGACATATCCCTTTCACCTAAATTTCATAACTTAATTAAAAAAATTATATTATTTAATTAACCACCCTTTTCCATATCATCACAATAAATACATAATTAATTACATATTCCACCTATTATTCATCTCACCCATGTGGATAAAATAATTAAATAATAATATTATTTAATTAAGCCATTATCTTCTCAACACTTTCCAAGAATAACAAGGACCTAATAACACTTGTCCTTGTGCTCCCATTATTATTTCAACCCATTTCACTAATATTGGGCACCTAAGAACATGTGTCCTTATGGTTCCCTTATTCTCTCAACACATCCCAAAGTTATAGCCTTTTTAGGTGCACATGTCCCTAATTTCCCTCATCCTCACAATTACTTACTAAATTTGGTAAGTTAATCCTAGCCATGCATATTCTAACTACCTTCATCTCCACCCTTCATCCTCTCCTAGATTGTAGGGAATTTCTCTCAACCATTTTCATCCTTGATCTCACAATTAGATCTTGGCCATCCATTCCCCATTCCAAAAATCTATAAATTCAAGCACTCCATCCCCCATTCTGATCCATTACCTTCCAAGCTAGGTACATGCTATCAATTTGATGACATTCAAGCAACAAGAGTATCCAAATTTCAATATATCAATGAGAAAATCAAACTCCATGAAGATTATGGTAATATCTTATGTTGATTTTGATGTTATATTTTGTTGAACATCTCTTTTGTGTGCTTTATCTGAGGTTTGTGATAGTTTAGAATATGAGTCTCTTACATTGCATTTGATTCAATTTCAATTTCTAAATTAGGCACTTACAAGAACTAAAGATATTTCTTATCTTATTAAATTTTATATATAACTCCCCTTTTCATGCTCTTTCTAATTCAAAAAAAATTATCCATCGTACCAGTTGGCATAGTTGTGTTTAGTAAATTTCATGGAAACTAAATGATAATTAAAAATTAGTAAATTAAAACTACATATGACAATGGAATATACTTACATAAAAATATTTAAAAAAAAGATTGAGACCTTTTTTCCAATAGTTTTTTTACCATGGATGTTAAAAAACATGAGTATTTGGTTTTGAGTTTTTTGAGCTAATGATGTGTAAGCTTATTAAAAAAATATGGAAACTCACATTTTTAACTCACAAATGAAGGTATATATATACATACATGTGGGTAAAAGTACAAAGTTGTGTCACACTTTAATAAAGGAAACAACCAATATTAATCCAACTTTTAAACTTGAATCACTAAAATGTGGCATATATGTTTTAAATTTTGAAATGATGCAAACTAATATAACACATATTTATAGTATATTTTATGTTTGTATATTTTTTAAAAAAAATTAAAAATATTTTTAAAATATTTTTTTATAAATTGACACTATAATTTAATGGCTGACAAAATGCTGAAAAATGAAGATACATGAGACATCAATCTTTATATAGTAAATTTTATGTTTTTTCCTTTAAATTTTTTGTGTGTATTTATAACTTGAAAGTTTAGTGCATGGATTTTTTTCTTTTTCCAATTTTGATAAATATATATTTTTAAATAAATATTAAAATGTGCGTGTATTAACACACAATTGTTTCCATTCGACACCAATTTTCATATTAAATATTTATCTAAAATAAAAAAAATTATACCATCTTGATATAGATTTTTTTATTTAGTGCATCATATATATATTTTAAAGTTTTAATATTTTCATGACATGGTAATCAACCTAGTATTTTTGTGATGATAGCCTACTTTTAGTGTTAAAAAAAAACTATATATATATGTGTGTGTGTAGTTTTCATATATATATATATATATATATGAAAACTACACTTATGGATCAACATAAGGGTATTTTTATATTTAAAAAAATATTATTTATATGAATAGGAGTTGTTGAAACACCAAGTTTTTCATATAATTTTTTGTTTTTGGTAGATTAACCTCAAAGTGGTGCCACATATTTAGCCAACAATTTTAGTTGGAAAAATTGTGGAAATATCTAACAATCATATCCCCTCGATACTTGTTAATCATTTTGCATGACCCCTAGCCCCAATGTAATTTGGACTAGGGGTGGAACTTCTAACTTTAATATGTGAACATATATAAGTGTGTGTGTGTGCATGAGTGTGCGTTAAAATTATGAACCATGATGTTATTATTATTAAGTGCGCTTATCAATCTTATTATGCTATTTTAATTTAATGCATTAAATGTTGGATTAACATGGACTAATGATTTGGATGTTGTATTTGTGTGAGGCTTGTCGTTGGATGCAGGTACCGGGGGTGCAAAGTGAGGAAAATTATGTGGTTCCATTGATTGAGAGATAAACAATTGGTATGTCATTCTAGTGTTGACCTTGTCTGTAGATTCCAGTAGCCTGAGGTTCATTCCACCTAAGATATTGATATATATATTTTTCTAGAGTTACTTGACTCGACTAGGTTGAGACATTAGGTCCACTTAAATATCTTGATTATTTGACAATGCTCAATTTGGTAGATTTAATTAAGGTCTATGAGAGAAGGGGGTAAATTAAAATAAATAAATATCTAAAGGTGAATAAATAAATTAAGTTATATAAGCAAATAATAAAATTATAAATTATATAATTGATAGCTACATTATAGAAATAACAACAATTTAAAGACAATGAATAAATAAACACTCACCATGAATATTACCTAAAAGAAAATAGATGGGCGTTGAAAAAAACAAAAATATAAAATAAAATCAACCATAATTTGAAATGTCATTCACTAAATTGACATTTACAAGGGGCGTATAAACTAAGATTCCCATAAAATTAAATTAAATAAAGAAAGAAATAAAGTCTATCATCGAGCAAAAATGGAAAGGAAAAGAGGATGCAGGAAAATGAAGGAGAAACTTTCACAGGAGAAGAAGGCGGCTAAGACATTACCAGAGGCAGAAATCTCGACCAAGGAGGAAGAAGCTTGTTGTGGAAGACAACATAAGCATTAAGTGGTCTGGAAACCCCTGCAATAACTGCCAATGGTAGGAAAGAACTTTGACCAACATGCCATGGAGAAACTCATCCCTCTTTCCTTAAATCAACTTGCAGAGGTCTCATTTTGGAGGAGAATTGGTGAGAAGAGAAAATAAAGAACAAGGGTGTGGTTGTTTCAAGGGTCTAGACAAGATTTGAAGAGGAGACCAGACCTGGGAAACTAGGGAATTCTTCTTTGCTTCTTCAAGTCATCACATCTCAAGTTTTATCTTCCTTTCTTTTCTTTTGCAATTAATCTTCTATGATACTGTAATTTAATAAAAAACTATCTTGGCCTTCAAAATCTTAATTTCTTTTAAACTTCTGGAAATGGTCTTTGCCATCTCACCTCTTTTAGAGTTTTATTTGATAAATTATTGGGCAATGGAATTTCTTGGTTTACAATAGCAGATAAATTACAAGATTAGGGGAAAGTTTGAAGCATAGCATCAAGCTAGGTTGCACAATAATAGCTGAAACATAAAGCATTATGATATGTGAAAATGGGGTGCTATAGATTTATGCTCTAATATGGGTTTTCTTTTTTGAAAAATCTAATTTTGTTGTTCCTTTCTTTAGCCTGAGATCTTGTGAAGTCCCTAAAAATTAACACTGGCTCTTCTGCTCTCTTACTGCTCATACCCTTACCTGACATGCTATTTCTTTCACCCATTTTCAAGATTTAAAATAAAATATAAGTAAAATTCTTACAACTGCAAGAAACTTAACTCTATAGAATGCTTAAGGTAGCACTAGTACAATAGTTCAATAAGATTATTTTTGAGTCTTTTGGCTGTTGAAAAAGGGAAATATGGACAAAATGATTAAGCCATAGTTTTACATTTCTATACATCTACAAGGATGCCTTATAACTAATATAGAATTCAGGCATACCAAGGAAATGATAAATTTAAGTTTATAATATAATCTTGTGGCTAGAGGTTTTGTTTGTTTTTTTTTAAATTGAGGTGTATTCAACTTCTTGATTTGTATTAGAGTTGATGAAACTAATAGGACAACAAATGAGTTGACAAAGGATGGGAGTATAGAGTTTATTAATCTAATTTGAAAACATGAAACAAAATAACATGCTAGTGAAGATTGGATAATGGTAGAAATATGCCTTTTACAAGTGTCTATATATGTCACATTTATAAATATAAGGAAGAGTAATTAATATCTTGCTCTTAAGTAGATTTGGGAAAGGGAAAAAATTATTTATGCATACTTAGATTGCTGTCCCATAAGTGGAAATAGCTTCTCACCTAATAACCATAGGTGCTGGTGTGTTGACAATAAGTTGGGATCGGTTGTGGTGGCTCATTCAAGTAGGATTTAATAGATGCCAATTAAGTTCAATCCGCTGGGTGGTTTAGAGTCATAGGAACATGTAAATTAAATTGGAACAATATTTAGTTCTTAAATTCATTGAAAAACTCAATAAATCACTCTTGAACACTATTTCCTATAGACTTTAAAGGACTATTTTTTGCTTATAAACAATGCTGGTCAAAAGATACAAGGAATAAGGTAACTCATTCTTCTAGTGACTAGTGGTCTGATTTTTCCTTAAGCAATGGTGTTGGTAAAATTTGTGCAAATAAACAAAAATATAATAGATTTTGGCTCTAGGTAAAATCTTCTCAAAACCATGGCTTGGTTGGTCGATGGGAAAACCATTCAATTGAGTGTTCATAGGAGTTATGAACAACTGATTGGTAGGGAAATCTTTTCAATTAAATGAATACTCCAATGGCTTATGAGAATGCAGCCCTTACAAGTTTACATCTTAATTTACTCCTTAGGGATAGTAAGAATCAGGGTATACTATACAATGGGATGAGGAGTTACCTTACCCTCTACTGTAAGGAGTCTAAGAGTATGTATTGTTGTTAGCAAAATAACTAGTAATGCCATACATAGATGCAACTAAGACGAGAACCTATTGAGCTTGAGTTGGGAACCTTCTTCAAGTCCGTTGCTAAGCTTGAGCTAAGTAATAGTACTTTATCGAGATGGACGATAGTCTAGGAGTAGTACTAGGCTCAAGATGGACAAAAGACTAGGGGCAGTATATGCTTGAGATGGACAATCGTCTACGGGTGGTGCTAAGCTCAAGATGGACGAGGTCTATGGGTGGTACTAAGCTCAAGATGGAAAATAGTCTAGGGGTAGCACTAATATTGAGATGGACAAGGGTCTAGAAGCAATACTCAGCTCGAGATGGTCATTAGTCTAGTTCCACTCCAGTGATGGATACCCTTGGTTGCTTAGCCGATTCGATGGATAGCCAGAAGGTGGATTCGCAACAAGCTCAAGTAGATAAAACTAACTTCCTATGGATCCTTATAGCTATTGAAAAAGGAATTATAAGCTTACCTTAGCTAGGTACACCTTGGGAAGAGGGTCATTAGGAAGACATTTTGTTCACAAATTACGGGCTAGAATGACAACTCTCTCTCTTTCTCGTCACAGGCCACATAATCTGATTGGAGGGGTGGGTAGGGTTGAATCCATTTGGTTGGGACCAGTTTTCACCCCACCATGATTGGAACGAGTGGGGTCTTGTAGATGAAACAGTTCACCATCATGAAGGTATGTGCAATCTAGTTAGTAGCATTCTTTTTATTAAGGAAACAAGTTGTGCTAATGGAAATTATGTAATTGACATGATGTTATATTGCTTAAGTTGATCTCCATTAATGTTTATATGATCTAACCTTCTATGTAATCCATTTTTCATGATGATGAAAAAAAAATTGTGCAAAAATTGTCTTTTTCGTGGGGGTAGTTGTTACATTGGTATCAGAGCTTAGAACTCGACATTAGGACCTAGGTGCTCTCTCTCTTTCATTGTACTAATATGATTGTTTGGTAATGACAGTCATGGGTCAAGGGAAGTAACGAAAGGGGAAGAAGAAGGCCTCGAGAAAACACCCCCAATGAAATAACCCAAAAGGATCCAAGACCACTATTATCACATGGCCAAAAACCAAAACCAAAACCATGTTTGACACAAAGCCATTGGCAGAGACAATTAAGCGACTGAAAAATATAGAAGGGAATGCAAATGGCCAAACCAGATGAAAATCGTGAACCAAAAAAGGGATGCCACAAACCAAAGCCAAAAACTAAACCCTCAGCTATTAGGGACTTCCCTTTTGGTTGTGGACGCAATGCTCCAATCCTCTCTAAGTAAGCAATTGTAGAATACAACTGTGTCCATGCTAATATGTATGTAACTGTGGGGACCTCTAATGAGGAAGAACCCGAAGAGGAGGAGGCACCTACTCTGTAACTGGAATTATGTACAAGATGATGAATTAGTACTAAATAAACATCGTCTCACTTTTTGTAAAAGTTTCTAACTATTATATATATATATATAGACTTAAGTATCAAGGTGTTATGGTGAATGAGAATGGAACATTTAATGATGTGAATCTTATGTTGAGTATGAATTTCTCCTTGATTCTTTAAATATGATATAAGACAAGATTTAAAACAAAATAACAAAGACACTTAAATAACACTCTCTTTTCCCTTGCAGAACCAAACAAATTCAATGAAGAGAACTTTGAGGAGGGGAACAAGCCCTAGCCTTGCTGAAATGTTGCGTGCAAGTAGGGGTGCATTTTCTCCACCTCCTACCATACCTGAAGAGTTACAAGCTGAATTAAATGCAATTCATGCAAAAATAGCATCACAAGAGAAAAAAATTGAGGAACTAACGAGGCAAAAGGAGCAAGGAAGTAACCACAACACTAGCCTAGGAACTAATCACAACACTGGCATTGGAATAGAAGAGTTAGACAAGGAACACAATGTGAATACAAGTCAAGAACATGAGAGCAGCTCTAGAATTCCCACCTACAGTCACTCTTGATCAGAGTCACGATGAGGAGTGGGAAAGGACCCACTAATTTGAGAATTGAAGAATGCGCAAGCCCCTAAGTTTGATGGGACTAGGGGTGGGGATGCCACTGAAGTATAGCTCATTGGAATGAACAAGTATTTTGGGTTGATAGAATTGAGTTCCAACACTAAGGCTAGGATTTCCATTTATCACCTAGAAGGAGAAGCCTCGCTTTGGTGGGAACATTTGGCAGAAATCAAACACTATGATATCAGTCAACTAACTTGGGACAAGTTCACCAAGCAGTTTCGCAAGGAGTACCTTTCTACTCATCATAGAGACCAAAAGATGACCGAATTCCATTCCCTGCGCCAAGGGGGAATGATGGAAGGAAGTTGGGTGATATGGAATTTTTCCTTCGAATTTGATTTTCTAAGGTGAGAGTGTGTGAAAAGGGAATTTGTGTAAAGGGTGCAAATTCGCTCCTATACATAGATATGATAAGAGTCTTTAGGGTTATAAGATATGAAGATTTCAAGAATCCAAACCCTAAAATGAAAACATCATTAGGTGAAGATAACAAAAACAACCCTATGAACATATGAACACCACCACCTTGGACACTTTTGCATCAATACCAACATCATGAGATTTAACAACTCCTATAGCAACTCAATGTCAACAAAATATTTGACTGTCTTGAAGCAACACAGAAGCAAATCAAGTTGTGATACATAAACCATGAACACCAATGACAATATAAATCACTCTCAACCTTGTACCATGCCTATGCACCTTTGTACCATGTCAAAGAATCAACCATGAGATGAATCATAAAATGAAACGATGAACAATACCACCAACTCTTAAGCAACTTTGTGATTAGAATGATAGACCTTGACATAAAGAACTATCTGCACTTTTCATTTTGTAGCAACACCTTTGCAATTTTCATCAACCAATTACCTTTGCATTAGTACCATACCATGGAATGCCAACTCCATAAAATGAAACATGAATGAGCAATGAGCACCTTGCATCAAACACCATGACAAGTTCTACCTTTTCTTATTACACCTTCCTTTGCTTAAGCATGAAATGACATACCTTTGATCAATGACAAACCATGCCAACAAACTCCATTTACCTTTGACATCAATGACAAACAACATCAACATAAGAACCAATGTAGTAGAGGCCACCCTTTTTATCCAAAACATTCTTTGAAAGTGGTGCAATGGAATTTACTTCCGAGAAGTTACTTACCAAGTCCAATTTATGGTTGAGATTAAAAAACTCTCCATAAGTTGCATGTAAAATCATCCCTTTGGGGCATGAGGTAAGCCCACATAAAACAACATGACTATCTCTAGGTTGTCAAAATTGTCTTCACAAACTTGCCAAAATGTTTCGTTACTTTGGACATCAAACACTTTGCTTGGTTTAAAAAGAACACATCAAAATAAACATTGAACTTGGTTATCAATTATCAAACCGTTTGGAATTAGTATAAATACCTTTGAAAAGAGCCCTATGTTTGAACTCCTTAAAAGATATCTCACACAAATGTCTCTAAAGGTTTTTGAATATTTAGGCTTACATTTCAAGTCACATTTTAGATGAAAGTCAACATTGGGAACTATGGTTTTAGTATCTTGACTTTCACAAACTTTGAGATTTTGTGGAAAGAAACTTGCTTATACTATAGACATTTAGAGTCAAATAGTTTTGATTGTTGTGTTGTATTGTATCACTTGCCAAATTCTCAAAAAACATATCAAATCAAAATGCACCTCAAAACTGCAAATTTATTTGAACTGCTGCCAAAAATAGAAACTAGAAAAACAAACTTGAACAGAAGTTGTTATTGCTCCTATTTTTGCCGCTTTTGACCTAAAATAGTTGCCCAAAAACCTGCTGCTATTGCTCTCTGGATTATGACAATCACTGTCAAAAACTTGTCACTTTTGAAGAATAGAACACAGTTGACCTAAAATTGTCACAGTTAATCCTAACATTGTCACACCTGACCTATTTTTTTAGTCGCAATTGACTTAAATTTGGTTGCTTTTGCATTTACTATTCACTAGTCATAAAACTTGCAATAGAGGTTGCTTTTGCTGAAACTACCACATTTGTAACAAAAAACTTTGCCGCTATTGACACAAATAGAACCGCTTTTGCCAAAACTTACCACTAGTGAGCTCTTTGTCACCAATCACAAACTAAATAGAGACCGTTATTGCTCTAAAAAAAAAAAATTGTTGTCATAAAACATAATGCTATTGTTGTAAGGATTGTCGCTTTTGCCTTATTTTCTAGTGAAAATCATAGACTAATTCGAAATTGGTTACATCTTTCGCCTTGTGAGAACAAAACATTTAGACCTCCAAAACATGTCATTATCTACATCAGTCCATCATCCATTTTCAAAAAAAATCAAACACTCCAACCTAGTTTTAGGATTCAAAATCAAAACAACAACTTGGATTATTCCTTTACTCACAATTTCTAAAGATATCAACATTTACTTGCACCTCAAGGCTAGTTCAAGTAGATTTCCAAAATATATTCTCTAGAAAAATGAAGTGGAATATCGATCCAAGTTTTCAACATTTTAAATCCCAAAGTTAGCATCGTTTCCAAAACATTCATCAAACATCACTCACTTTATGACCATTTGACGTCCTACTGCTCTATTTCAACAACTAGGTCTTACAATACCCATTATACAACCAAACCTCACACGAATCGAAGGTGAACAATTATACATCATTAGTAGCTTGAGAAATTTTGTGTTTGAGAAAAAGTCGAAAACACCGACTCAGTGGAGAAACGCAACTAATATCTTAGACAAAGAAGAATGAAAAGTTGATCTTGCAGTCAGAAAGCCAGTATTACCACCTCCTGTGTGGCAATAAAAAATCCCAAAAAATAGAAACACCATTTCTTTAAAATAGAAAATCTCAAAAACAAAGAAGCATTTATTCCATAGTTAGAAATCACCAACTTTCACAAAATTATTCACACTTGTTTATGACAACAACACGATCTCAACACAGAAAAAATATGGAAGCCAACAAAAGAAGCTCAAGAGCACCAAAAATAAACACTACCGATGAGGAAACTTACGCATGGAGGTACAACCCAATTGACCTTACAACTCCTCAAAAGGAACCTTCATTCAAAGCAAACCAAGATCAACCCCCTAGCGAGGCAAAAGTACTTCTTAGGCATCAAGAAGGAATTGCTAAAAACCAACCTCATGGTTCTCAAACTTACACTGTAGAAGAAGAGGATAGTGATGAGGAACTTATTGAAGAAAGGCTCATAGAACACTCCCAAAATCCAAAGATACAAAAAATTATGGACAAAATGCTTGGGATAAACGCAAACTAGTACTTCTTCGCACTCATAAAAAGTGGTGCTAAACTACCTATTGACTTCAATGTGGATGTGCTAAAAGATCTAAATCTTATCCCACTTGGAGATCAAACAGTGGTTAGAAAAATTCCAAAACCAACGATAAATCCCAACATACCACCGTTCTTTTCACAAAACAATGATCCAACTCAACCCAAGGATAAAATTGAACAAGCAATTGTGGCACAACAATATCAAGGAAACACATCCCAAAATGTACCACAACATAACACAATGCAAAACATGGGGAGCATTCCAAGGGACCAACAACGTGGTAACCCATCACAAGGGCAATACATTCCCCAAAACACTTCATATATTGACCCTTCCAAAAATGTGCAGTACCAACAAGGGAAATTATTGTGAAATCAACAACAAAGTATGCCACAAACGAACTACCAAGGAAACCTTCAACCAAATCAACCACCACAACACTTGGTGTGCCACAAATGAACTACCAAGGAAACCTTCAATCAAATCAACCACAACAACAAGGTGTGCCACAAATGAACTACGAAGGCAACCTTCAACCAAATCAACTACAACAACAAGGTGTGCCACAAATGAACTACCAAGGCAACCTTCAACCAAATCAACCACAACAACAAGGTGTGCCACAAACTAACTACCAAGGAAACCTTCAACCAAATGAACCACAACAAGAAGGTGTGCCACAAACGAACTACCAAGGCAACCTTCAACCAAATAAACCACAACAACAAGGTGTGCCACAAACGAACTACCAAGACAACCTTCAACCAAATCAACCATAACAACAAGGTTGCAACAAACGAACTACTAAGGAAACCTTCAACAAAATCCCCAACAACAAGGTGTACCATCAACGCAACATCAAGGTAGCCTTCAACAAAACCCACATCAAGATGGTGTACCACAAAAAAACTATCAAAATACACCACAAACTCAACAACACTTGGTCCAACATCAAAATCATCAACAACAATAGGGAGAACCACAAAATAAGTACCAAGGAACACCTCAAGGACAATACCAAGGTACACAACAAGGACTTAACCTACCCTACGCACAACAAGGACCTAACATGACTTATACAGAACACGGTCCTCAAGGTCCCATAAACACACAATATCCAATGTACGACCAAATGAACGTCATAGGATAACAGCTCTACAATACCCAAAGTCCTCAAGAAAGCACACCAAAAAATGACATAAATGTGCAACTTCAAACACTCAATCAAAAGATATTGGAGATACAAATTGGAAAGCCAAAGAAGAGTTATTCTCTACAAGATATTTGTCCATATCCATTTGATCAAAACATATCCATGTTACCTTTCCCCAAAGGCTTCAAAATACCAAAAATTGACAAGTATAGGGGAAAGGAGATCCAATTGAACATGTACGTGAGTTTTCAGTAGCTTGCATGGAACTATAACGAAATGACACATTCTTGATGAGACTTTTTCCATGAAGTCTCATTAGAACTGCTATAGACTTGCTCTCTCATCTACCACTAGGTATGAGAACGTTTGATGAGTTATTAGATAAGTTTGTCAACCATTTCTTGTATAATATAGAACAAGATATAATGATCACAAATCTCTATAAATTTAAACAAATTCAAGGAGAGTTTTTTGCTTCATACCTGTAATGATGGAGACACAAAGCAAGCAAAATCAAGTGGCCTATTCCAGAGAAACAACTTGTCGATGTATTCATTTCCAACGTGTATCTAGATATCAATTACAACCTCATAGTACCATGCCCAAACAATTTTGAGGAAACCATTGGCAAGGGTTTACTTATTGAAAGAGCTCTTATTGCAAGAGGGACAATCAAACTTTACAACCCAAAATATCAACCTTCTACTTCGAAAGACAAACCCAAGATATGGGCGAAAAACAAGAACGCAACTAATGATGGAGTAGTTGACACAAAGGTTGTACGCAATGTGCAAGATCCCAATATGCCACAAAATTAGGTTCAAACATCACAACAAGGTTATCAACAAAACAATCAACTCAATTATCCACAAAATAATCAATCAAACAACCAACCACAAAATCAAGGACAAAATAACGAAAGGAGACCACCTCGACAATATGACCAACCATGATGAAAATTCACTCCTTTGGGAGAAACCCTTGAGGTTATTATGAACAAAATAGTCCAAAGGAACCTCATCACAATAAATGATAGACTAAATTATGAGGAACCTGACTTCAAACCCCCTTGGTATAACGAGAATGATAAATGTGAATTTCAAAAAAATCAAGGGGCACACCACCAACAACTACATGAGACTTAAGAACATTATGGAAGATTTGATTGAACAAGGAGAAGTGGATGTCGAACCTCATCCCAAAAATAAAGATCTCAATATTTACAAGGATCCAATTCCTGACCATTCTAGGGGAAATAACAAATGGAAAGAACGAGATTACCATAAGGCCACTTTCTCTTATGGCGAGGATACTATTCTAGGCCATATCTCTTGTGATGATCATACTATTCAAACATTAACCATACATGGTAGAGATCCTGAATGTAATGTGACTACCCGAAGGGGAAGAGTAACAATCCAAGGAGCACCACCCCTAGTTAAAACCACAAGTAAGCTGTCAAATGACTATAGCATTGTGGAACAACTCAAGAAAACTCCAGCCTTAATCTCCATACTCGAGCTCCTAAAACTGTTGCAATTGCATAAAGAGATATTGGAGAAAGCCCTTATCGAAATAGCAGTCCCAAACACTCTTGAGGCTAATCAATTTCAAGCAATGGTTGGCAATATCACATCCACTCACCATTTAGTCTTTTCTAAGAAAGACCTTTCGCAAAGATCATTTCACAATCAAGTTCTTTATTTAGAGCTAGGTTTCGACAAACATAAATTCAAGAGGGTACTCATAGATAACGGTGTAGGTTTGAACATTTGTACCTTAAAATTTGTGAAACAACTAGGATACTTTGATGATGTCATAGATAAAAACAAGAGCATCACCATCAAATATTATGACGACATGGAGCGTAATTCAGAAGGGACAATCAAGCTACCTATGCAGATAGGACCAACAATCATAGAAACTTCTTGTCAAGTGTTGGATCTCAAGCTTCCATACAACCTTCTTTTAAGTTGACCATGGATACACGCTTTATAATAAGTACCATCTACATTCCATCAATGCCTAAAATTTCCTCATGACAATAAGTAGATTACCATATATGCAAACCCGAAACCTTTCCATTACTGTGCTAAATTGGAGGAAAAATAAAGAAAAATCCAAAAAATATCGAACAATGATATATCTTTTCATTCCTTTTCATTCATTGAACCAACATCTCTAGCTTTGTCCTCCACTACACCATCACCAACTAAGGTACCTAAATCTGATACCAAGATCCAAGTACTTGACAAGGGTAACATAAACTATCATTTCAATCAAGCCTTTTGCATTGGAATGCTTCCCCAACACCAAAGGTTTATGGAGACCCAAAGGAGATCAAACATGTTCAAACAGTAACAATGGTAGTCAAACCCATTATCTTTACCAAGTGGGGAGATATGAAAGATGAGGAAATATTTAAAGAGAACCTCTCGTCAATGATCTACAAAGAAAAAAAAGAAGAACTAGAACAGTTACAACCCTTTCCCATTGATCATAGCAGTAAAGGGTATCCAATAGCTAAACAAATGGGATACATTGGAAAAGGTGGCCTTGGACGACATAAACAAGGCATATGGGAACCTATTATAGTGGAACAAAGAAAGAAGAACATGGGACTAGGCTATGGTTCGATAGATGTGGTTACTCCAAACACTGGATATACCTCTTTTGAGAGAGGAGATCCTTCTACTAATGTTAACACATTGGATACCTACCATCTTATAAACAACGATTTACGAATCGAGGACCTATTTGAAAGCTTTAGCATAAGTATAGTCCCTACCTGACCTAGCAAACCAATACTTAAAGATTGTACTTATGAAATAGACTCTAACAAGTATGAATGGGATTCCCTCGCTTCTAGCGACTATGACCTAGATACCCAATGGGAGAACGATACCAGAGCTATATTGACCATTTCAAAAACTTTCGTAAGCTTTACAAATAATGATGACAACCTACCCCTCTGCTACCCATAGTTAATAGAATGGGACCGACAACATCATACACCTGTTTTAAATCAATTCCAGAATGATGAAGCTATTGCAGAGTTTATGGGACTTCAAACCGATATACCATCAGGAGATCATAAAGCAAGGTTTGTCATGGAACGCGAATAGGAAGCATATTTTGGAGGGAAGATTTTGTCCTCTAGTTGTAAAATGGAAAAGGACAATGTAAAAATCAAAATGAGATCCCCCGGGTAAAACCATGATGTGGCTCTATCGAATCCTGAAAAGAGAAAAATAAAGGATGAATCTAAGGGTGAAAACCTCTTCGAGGTGCCTAAAGATGGAGGATTCAATATCCCCATTTTTGAATATCAAGAGAAGTTGATACTCCTAGTTGAAGAAGCTAAACCTATAAATGTTGGCACAACAAAAACACCCAAAATCACATACCATGCAACATCACTTGATCTTGAAGAAAAAGTAAACTTCGCATGGACATATGTAGACATGCCAGGGCTAGACCCAGCATTGGTCGTACACCACCTAGCCGTATTTCTTGGAGCTAAACCCATCAAGCAAAAGCTAAGGAAGATGCATCCATAGATAATACTTTTGGTAAAAGTAGAACTTCAGAAACTATTGAATGTGGGTTTCATTAGACCAATTAACTATCCTGAATGGGTGTTGAATCTAGTTCCAGTATCAAAGCCCACTAGGGGCATAAGAATCTACACAAATTTTTGGGATCTAAACAAGGCATGCCTGAAAGATGACTTCCCTCTTCCAAGCATATACATGATCGTAGATCTAATTGCAGGGTGTGAAATGCTACATTGATGGACGACTTCTTTGGATACAATCAAATCAAAATATCCCTTGGAGACCAACACAAAGAGACTTTCACTTGTGTGTGGGGAACCTTTTGCTAGAATCTCATGCCATTTGGTCTAAAGAATGCAGGGGCAACCTACCAGCGAGTAATGACTACAATATTTCATGATATGTTGCATACAAATATGGAAGATTATGTGGATGACATACTAGTGAATTCCATCAAAAGAGAAGATCATTTGACCAACCTAGCAAAATTATTTGGCAGGCTCGAACAATACAACTTGAGGCTCAACTCAACAAAGTGTGTATTCGAAGTAACGTCTGGAAAACTGCCAAGGTACATAGTATCAAGAAGAGGCATCGAAGTAGATCTTGCAAAGGTAAAAGCCATATTAGAAATGCCTCCTCCAAAGACATTAAAGCAACTATGATTCATTGCACAATTGGTAGACATGTGTCATCCGCTCACCTATTTGCTACACAAAGACATCACATTCAAATGGGATGGCAGATGTGATCAAGTGTTCCAACAAGTCAAGGAGTATCTACTTACTCCAATATTAATGCCACCAATTCTAGATAAAGCAATGATCCTCTATGTATCTACAACACAAGCCACAAGAGGAGCTCTTCTAGCACAACTAGATGACAATAACAAGGAAAGAGCGGTCTACTATATCAGTCAAACACTGGTGGGCTATGAATTGAACTATTTTCCCATAGAAAGATCATGTATCTCTATTGTCTTTATGGCACAAAATTTGAGACACTATATCTTGAATAGACAAGTAAAGCTAATCTCAAAAGTAGATCCACTAAAATATCTATTGGCAAAAGCACCTCTAATGGGAGGGATTGCTAAATGGGTAATGATACTGAGTGAGTTTGACATAGAGTACATAGATAGGAAAGCTAACAAAGGACAAATAATAGCATATCAACTAGTAGAAGTACCAATCAAGGACAACCATCCACTCATAACAGAGTTCCCATATGAAAGCATACTATTATAAGGGCAATCAAATTGATGGGCATTGTACTTTGATGGATCACACACTCAACATGTCTCAAGAGCGGGTATCTTATTTCTCACACCACAAGGAGATAATATACCTAAGGCTTACAAAATTGCATTCCCATGTACAAATAACATCTCATAAAATGAAGTACTAATCACAGGACTCAAAATGACCATAGAATGGAGGATAAAAAAATTGTAGGTTTATGGAGACTCTCAACTGGTAATCTGGTAAGTAAATGATGAGTATCAAACAAAAGATGACAAACTAATTCCATATAAAAGAATGGTGGAAAGTTTTAAACAATAATTTTTCATCATCACCTTTGAGCATGTTCCTTGGATCAACAATAGAGCAGCAAACGCTATGGAAACAATAGGTTCACTCCTTAATATTCCACAAAACATTCCTAAGTATGAATTCCTTGTGGAGCAACTGCTCATACCGACATTCGATATCCCAAAATCAGAACTAGTTTGTGATGTTATTGGTCCTAACTCACCATGGTACCAAGATACATTTGACTATATCTGACATGCTATCATACCTCTTGACTTAATGACAAGACAAAAGAACACCTTTATCCATAGAACCTCGCGATTCACAATCATAGGAGACACCCTATATCGTCAAAATTTAGATGGCTTGTTACTCCAATTTCTTAACGTAGAAGAAGCAGAAACTACCCTACAAGAGGTACATGAAGGAGTTTGTGGGTCCTACTCTAGTGGACCTAACCTAGTACAAAAAATGCTAAGAACAGGGTACTATTGGCCCTCCATGAAACAAGAATGCATTCAGTACTCCAAAAAATGTTGTCAATTTCAACAACATAGCAACCTTATTCATGCACCAGCACAAGATCTGAGACCTATCACAACACCACAACCTTTCTCATAGTGGGGGTTAGACTTGGTAGGTAAGATATCTCCAAATTCATCTAATGGACACAAGCTCATTATCAGCAACTAAATACTTCACGAAGTGGATAGAAGCAATTCTATTAACATACATCACAGGGAAATAGATATCCAAGTTCATCTTGAATTATCTGATCTGCCGATATGGAATTCCCCAAACCATCATAATGGACAACGAAACCCCATTCAAAAACCAAGATTTCAAAGATCTTTGTTCCAAATTTGCTATCCAACATAGATTCTCAATGCCCTACTACCCCCAAGGAAATGGTCAAGTTGTAGCGTCTAATAAAACCATCCTAAAGATACTAAAAAATATTGTTAATGATGTTGGTCGTGATTGGAATTTGCAACTAAATCCAGCCCTATGGGTTTATCAAACCAACATTCATACGCCTACAGGTGCCACACCTTTTTCCTTGGTCTACATATATGAAGTTTTTTTACCTATTGAAATTAAAATTTTCTCATTGCAAGTATCCTTGAAAGGCATGGTTAGCAATGAAGAATATCAGGTGTCAAGATTGAATGAGTCAAAACTCTTAGATGAAAGGAATTTGAGCGCATTAAACCATCTTTAGGTTTATCAGAATCGACTCAAAAGAAGCTACAACAAAAAGATTAAAAATAGAAACTTTCAAGTTGGTGACTTGGTACTTAAAGATAATCAGAAAGTATAACTAAATCAAGATGGCAAAGGTAAGTTTGAACCCAACTGGTTATGTCCATTCATCGTCACAACAAGTTATGGCTCTGGAGCTTATCAATTGGCTACTCCTAAATGAGAACCTTTAGCCAAACTGTTGAACAACAACCATCTTAAAAATTTCTATACTTGAACACATCAGAGTATCCTAGCAAAAAAGCTAAAAGAAGCAAAAAAATAAAAAAATCAATAAAAACAATAAAGAGAAATAAAATACTCTTTAAGTGAAAACCACTTTGTGGCTCTTCTAGGATAGGTACCATAGTAAAAACCTAGCAAACAGGCACTATGTTTGAATAAGACCTGCATCTTTATTTATCAACACCATCTGAAGCATCCACCCATCCATCTCATAATAAAACATGTCACCAACCATGGCTCGATGAATGACTAAGTGTCGAATCTTGTTGCACCATCAACATCCATCTCCCCTAATGAAGGTAGTCTTGTCTCAAACTAGGGGCAACTTCTAGAAACTGGTAGCAAATTAGATCCTTGTAAATCCCATCATGGTAAAAAAACTACCAAAACCAAAAACATCTAGAAAAAAAAAAAAAAAAGTCAAAACAATCAAAATCCCAAAAACATGTCATGCTTTGAGTCAACACCAGTCAAACTACGTGGTATCTGCATGTATAACATAGGCAAGGCTTATCTATGATCATCCCCCAAGGACTTATGTCAGTCCCCTTAGGTGTTTATCATGCTTTCATTTAACTTAATCAAAAATTCAAAATCCAAAACATTCACAAAACAAATCAAAATAAAAAACATACTATGATCAAACAAGCGAACTACGAGCCTTTGCATGGATAACGTAGGAAAGGCCATCATAACTGATGAGCCCCTGAGGCCCTAAGTTAGTCCCCCAAAATTAGAAAAAGAAGAAAACATTCAAAAATCTTATCAAAATCCAAAAACATTTGTAAAAAGATAGAAAACAATTAAAACAACATCAAATCAACCCAAAAAATTAAAAAGATCCTACCTCCATTATCACTAACTACAATAAAATTTTCATCCATAGTAAACAATCATCACACTCACCCTTTGACAATGCAAACAACAAACAAAACAAACATCAAAATCAAAAAATCCAAAGTGAGGATTGAAATGATTGGAAAACTATCAAGTGAAAACAATGCCTAAGTATAGACTACCATACCTACTTGAAAATCATATCAACAATCCTAAACATGAGTCTTAATGGATAAAATGTTCCTACAATAGACATCATCAATAGACTTCATCATGAAACATCAAAACAACTATGGCAAGTGATACTGCAACATTGTTTATCTTTTTAGAGTCTTATCTTTTTTATTTAACTTAATACCACATTCCCAGGATCTCTCAAGGATGTCCACTAAGGATTTAGAGAAGAAGGAATGGTGGCATTAACTATTGATTTATGTTTGTTCTATTTGAAAGATGTTTTTGAGATACTACCACAAAAATACTTGCTTTTTTTGTGTGTATGGAAGTTGTTTTAAGACAATTCATGTAGAAGTTGCGTGTTAGGTACTTCATACCTATCTATGTAACTAGTCTGAATTTTTTTTACACAACTCAACTATATATTCTAATAGGGTTTTCGTATGTTTTCTATAAGCAAGAATATTCTTTGTGTGTCGAGTCAAATTTCACACAATGGATACAAAGCCACCTTGGTTATTAATACCTTGGTGCATCGTGTCTATTTGCTACATCAAAAGGATTGTTAAAAGATATGAAGCCTCTATGCAAGCAAAAGCAAAACTCATCAAAAACTAACAAAATCAAATGTCTATCCATCTCTAAATCATACAACACTTCGTCTGACTAACAACTCCATCCTACATCAAAATATCATTAGTACCACATGCATCCTACATCCACAGTCTCATCAGTGCATATTAGGACCACACATAATAAAACAGCATGTATCATATGACATTGTCCAAAACGCATACATTGATCATCATCCATAGCATATACATACATCATAGTAAAGCAATAAAAACATCACACATCATGTATAATCATACATTATATATACATGATATCATCATCCATCATATATCAACATCAATCATATACATAATAAATCATCATTCATCACATAGACATAATAAATCATTCATCCATCCACATCATATGCATACATCAGAAAAGTACAAAAACATGAACATGCATATATCATCATCCATAATCATCACATAACAATAATAAAGCCGCATCGAACCATGGTATATCTCATATATATCATCAAAAATGAGAATTTCAAGAACATCATAAATTAACATGTGTGATAACATATACAAAAAAATATATATACAAGGCCTTAGTTGGGCCGATGAATGTATATACAAATCATCTCTACGAAATCTCTAATATAATATACATAACAATGATCTAGTACAATCAATCTTACTGCCCATCCGGAGGTGGGGACCTCTGATGCTCCTACCTCGAATGAGGGGAAGGTTGCGGCTACTCACGCTTCCTGACAGAGTAACCTCCTAACTCTACCCTATGTGTGTGTTGGGATCTCCAAAATGAGGTCGTCGTTGAGCTCGAGGAATGAAAGCCTCGTAGAGAGTTTGATAATAGGTAACCCTCTACACTAGTTGCTCTTGCTTAGCCTGATGTTGAGCCATAGGAATCGATGTGGCCAAGAAAATCTCTGCAGACAATCTAAGATGCCTCTGTCACTAGCTCCTATCGAGTTGCATCCCTCTCTTGCCTAAAACCATCTCTTTCCAGTCTCATGGCATCCCACTTCGCAATCAAAGTTGCAACTCGTGCCTCTGCAACCTATCTCCTGACAATCTCTACATCCCGAGCCACTGTCAACTGTACAATTTGTGTCGCCACTGCTGCATCCCTAGGTGGAGGAGGAGGACCCTATGCTTGATCCTGCTCATCTCGTTGTCCAT